>CM053510.1:75001497-75020497 GCA_028627145.1 Eidolon dupreanum
TATCTGTGACAACATGGATGGACCTTGAGGGCATAATGCTAAGTGAAATAAGCCAGACAGAAAATGACAAATACTGTGTGGTATCACTTATATGTGGAATCTAAAATAAAAGGAAAAAAATTCTCCCGCATACAAACAGAAAGTAGAATGGTGGTGGTTGCCAGGGGCTAGAGGTTGGCAGAAATAGGGAGAGGCTGATGAAAGTGCACAAACTCAGCTATAAAATGAGTAAGGGCTGAGGATCTAATGTATACATGGTGACGATAATTGATAATATTGTGTTGTATAACTGACATTTGCTAAGAGAGTAGCACTTAGGTCCCCCCACCAAATAATAATGATAATAATGATAATGATAATAATAATAATAATAATAATAATAATAATAAAGGTCAATAACAGGTCTTGGGTGTGTTCATCATCTCGGTGGTGGGAATCCTTCCACAGTGTATACTCATGTCAAAATCATTGCATTGTACACTTTTAAAATATATTACCATTTTGTTTGTCAATTAGACCTCAATAAAGCTAAAAAAAAAAAAAAACGTGTCTCTGTCATGGTGAGTGACTGAAGTGTGAAGGTGTCATCAGATATCACGTTTGTTTGGTTTCCTTTGAGAGTAAACACAGCTGGCTAGTGGTTAACTCATCACTGATTTGTGTAACTGACCCTTGAGCTCTTTGAACAATGAACGGGTGTAGGGCAGTGCTGAGGTCATCAGATGGCCTTAATCTGGCTCTGTAGATTGTACTAGTGGATTGTACCGAGGCAGGTAAAACAAAAATACTTTTGACGATACCTATGTGTTCTTCATCTCTCATTAGAACCTACAAGGTAAAAGTTATAAGAACGATAAAACTTGTTTTACTCTAGAATTTTCTCTTCTTGTGAGATTGAGTGTAATAATCCGTAATACTTTCCTAAAGGTTAATGTTTAGAATTTAACTGAAGTTAGTGTTTGAATGCTGGGTGGGGTGGGGGAACATTTGTTTATGCTGATAAAATAAGAGCCCTGTACGTGTAAATTGCTATTATAATAAAATCAGAAATCTCTTGTAGACTTTTTCCAATTTTAATAAAATCAGTCTTAGATCACATTTTAGAAAGTCATTATGTCCTGCTGCTTAATCTAGAAACTAACCCTGCAATTCAGAAGCTGCATATAAATTGACTGGCTTTTTATCTGTGTATCTATCCATCTACTCCATTGATTGTAGATTGTAAACTCCTAATTCAATTTTTTTCATGGTTTTAGACGTATGGAAGTTTTCTCTTTTTTCTTGGGTCAGTTTTAGTAAGATTTATATTTCCAGAAAACTTTAATGGCAGAAAATTGTTCACAATATTCTTTACTTTTAAAATTCCTGCACTTGTTAATCCCCCCCCTTTTTTTTATTTCAACAGTTTTTACTTCCGTCCAATTTTCAAAAAGCTGTCATGTCAGCATCTTATTTTTTCTCATTTTACTAGTCTTTGTAATTGACCATCTTGATGATAGTAAATAATCCGAAGAAAAAGAAGGGGCAGAGGTGAAGGAGGAATGGAGAATGGAAAAGGGACTATTCCCTCACATATTACAATGCATTTTATATGCAACAATGACATAAAAACAAATTTCATGTAGTATGAAAAGTCAAAAAGCTAAAAATATATTAAATTATGCATAAAATTTAATACATAACGAAGGGTATCATAAATAAAATATATATGTGTGTGTTGTTTAGATGTGGATGTATTAATATAAAAGTAAAAATTGGAAAAAACTTGAAATTTTTAACAATTAGTGGCAGTGGTTAGGAAAAGCATCATGTGTAAATTGGGTTAAATATCTGTGCTTCTTAAAAATTAAACACAGAGAATTCAACATGTATATATCACCATTTATTGAACACTTGCTGTGAAGTATATACTTTATATATATATCATCTCTAAATCTCATAATCACCGTAAGTTAAGTACTTTTCATCCTCAGTTCAAAGGTTCTATGTCTGCTGCTCTATGAGCTTAAATTTATTCAAGGCTAGTGAGTGGTATTGAAGCTGGGCCTTGATCCCATGCCAGCACAGTGCCTGCTGCACCCATGGCCTAGTCAAAGGGGAAAGGTCCTGCTCACAATGCCTGCTAAGATAATAGCCTTTGGTAGCCACATTCTGCACTACGTAATTTCTTCACCTTTACCCCAACTGACCTTCCTACCACCACCAGGGATTGGATCTCATCCAAGGGCAGCAAATCCAAGGTCAAGTGAGAAGCTCATGAGGTGCTCTGCCACAGAATTCTCTGCTAGAGAAGAGAGGAATTATTGAAGTTCTCACTCTTATTAATTTAATTTTAGAAGTAGTGAGCACATTAGGCAGTTGTTTGAAACTGAAGTTGGGAGAATGTCAGATAAGTATAGAGGGCATTTAATAATGCTCTTAAGAGCAACTGCTGAATAGGAGAGACAGACTACAGATCACCTGTGCCAGAAAGATTGGGTCAGGTTCAAATGAAGCAGAAGAAAACATGAAATAAAGAAGAATAGTTGTCAATCACACTAAATTCTGCAAATAGTATCTACATCTATAAAATCATCCTTATTACATAACCTAGTTGCTCCACCATCTTGCCACTTCCCCAGGTTCATCTCCTAACTCCAGCTAAGCCAAATGACTTGTGTGTCTATATAAGTACATTGTGCCAATTATCAATTTTTTGACTATCAGCTCCAAATTCACCTTTTTGCCGTAACTAGTAGGTACACCATGCTGTCCCCTCCCTAGAATGCATCAGAACGAAGCCATGTGAACAATATTCTATAGACCCTTTTAGCTATTAACAGTACTATATGAGGAGAGGGTACATGAGAAAGGGTTGATATGAAATAAAAAGAAAAAAGAGAATTAAATAGCAGCTGTTATAGGGACTGACTGAGGAACCAACATAATACTAACCCCTAAATTTGCTAAAGGAAGGTTCTCTAGAGCCAGACACGTTTATTACAGTCTTTCACAAATTTTCATTTTGCCTCCTGATTTAAAGTAAATATATTTTGATATTATACGTAAATTATATTAAGGAAAATTAATGTTAACATGTATATATAAGTGAAAGCCTGGAGTGGACAGACTTTTTATCCATTTGTAACTAGGGCAAAACCAATCCTGTTCTAAATCAATGAAAATAACACAATAATAGCATTTTTTGTTACAAATGGTTCTTGATACAACCATCTGTACTACACAAATAGATTTGCTTCAGAAATTGCAAGGCAACATTTTCCCAGAGTCCTATACAGAATCCAGATGCAAATTTGTCTCGCTAGCTGCTTTTGCTTTATCCATTTGGCTCACCAATTTATGAGCAAATTTATATATAAAATTTTAAAAGCTGGCTCAGGACTCTAGTATCAGGTATATTTGTATTTGTGTGTATAGAATATTTGACCTAGATGATCAGATTATTTCAAAATATTCTCTTTCATTTACATTATATTATGAAAAACTGAGAAAGTATAAATATTTTAAAAGCATGATTTGGTAAAAGTACCAATTTTGAGATAATTTTGTGAGTGGCATAAGATAAGGGTCCAATTTAATTCTTTTCACATGATTATCCAATTTTTCTTTCCTCATTGAGTATTTTTGGATCTCTGGTCAAATATTAATTGATTGTATATGTGTGGGTTAATTTCTGGGCTCTCAATTCTGTTTCATTGGTCTATGTGTCTGTTTTTATCCCAGTAGCACACTGTCTTGATTCTTATGGTTTTGTAATAGTCTGAAATCAGAAAGTGTGATGCCTTCATCTTTGTTCTTCTTTCTTAAGATTGCTTTGACTATTTGGGGTCTTTTGTAATTCCATACAAATTTTCAGATCATTTTTTCTATTTCTAGAAAAAATGCCATTGGAATTTTGATGGAGTTTGCACTGAATCTATAGATGGCTTTAAGTATTATGAATACTTTAACAATATCTACTTTTCTAATCTATAAACATAAAATTTCTTTCCATTTATATTGTCTTCTTCAATTTCTCTCATCAATGTTTTATGCTTTTTACTTTCTTGGTTAAATTTATTCTTAACTATTTTAATCTCTTTATAGTATTGTAAAGGGATTGTTTTCTTTGTTATTTTTTTAGATAGTTTATCATTAATGTACAGAAATGCAACTGATTTTTATATATTGATTTTATATCCTGCGACTTTATGAATTTATTTATTAGTTCAAACAGTTTTGTGTGTGGGGAGGGGCTTTAGAATTTTCTATATATAGGATCATGTAATCAAAAAGTGACCATTTTACATCTTCCTTTCAGATTTGGATGCCTTTTATTTCTTTCACTTGCCTAATTGCTCTGACCAAACTTCTAGTACTATGTTAAAAATGCATGGTCATAGTGGGCACCCTTGTTTTGTTCCTGATCTTATAGAGAAATCTTACATTACTAAGTATGATGTTAGCTGTGGGCTTGCCATACATGGCCTTTATTATGTTGAGGTACCGCTATATCCACCTTTTTTGAGAATTAATCCCAGGAATAAGTCCCACCTGATCATGATGTATGATACCTTTAATATGCTGTTGAATTCTGTTTGCTAGTCTTTTGTTGAGAATTTTTACATGTATATGCATCAAGAATATTGACTTGTAGTCTTTTTCTTCTTTTTTTTCTTGTAGTGTCCTTTTCTGGCTTTGGTATCAGGGTAATGCTAGTCTTGTAAATTGAGTTTGAGCGTGTTCCCACCTTTTCCATTTTTTGAAGAGAAAGAGAGTAGTTGTTATTAATTTGTCTTTAAGTGTTTGGTAGATTTCATCTGTGAAGCCATCTGGTCATGAGATTTTCTTTACTGGAAAGTTTTTGGTTACCAATTTAATTGCCTACTCATTATTGGTCTGTTCAGATTTTCTATTTTTTTTCTTTATTTGGTCTTGGTAGTTTGTATGGTTTTAGGAATTTATCTATTTCTTCTAAGTTGTCCAGTATTTTGGTTTATAATTATTCATTTTTTTATCTTTTATGATCCTTTGTATTTCTGTGTACCAGTTGTAATGTCTTCTCTTTAAATTATAATATTATTTATTTTAATCCTCTTTTTTACTTGATAAATGTAGGTAAAAGTTGTCACTTTTGTTTACATTGTCATAAAACCAACTCTTAATTTCATTGGTACTTTCTAATCTCTATTTCACTTATTTCCTCTCTGATCTTTATTATTTCCTTCTTTCTGTTAACTTTGGACTTTTAGTATTAGTTTGTTCTGCTTTCCTTAGTTCCTTAAGGTCTATGAGTAGGTTGTTTAGTTGAGATCTTTCTTTTTTATTAATTCAGTGTTTATCACTATAAACCTCTCTCTTAGAACTTTTTTTGCTGCATTCCATAAATTTTAGTATGTTTTTTTCCATTTTTGTTTGTTTGAAGATATTTTTTGATTTCCCTTTTGATTTCTTTTTTTGACCCATTGGTTGTTCAGGTGTGTGTTATTTAATTTACACCTGTTTATAAATGTTCCAGTTTTCCTCTTTTTATTGATTTCTAGGTTTATATCACTGTGTTGGAAAAGGTACTTAGTATGATCTCAATCTTTTAAAAATAATTAAGACTTGTTTTGTGACCTAACACGATTAATCCTAGAGAATGTTCTATGTGTGCTTAAGAAGACTGTGTATTCTGCTGTTGTTGGGTGGGACATTCTATATATTTGTGTTGGATCCATTTGGTCTAAAGTATAGTTCTAGTCCAGTGTTTCCTTATTGATTTTCTGTCTGGATGATCTCTCCATTATTGAAAGCGAGGTATTAAACTTCCATACTATAATTATAATGTTTATTTCTCTCTTTATATCTGTTGGTATATGCTTAATATATTTAGATGCTCCAATGTTGTATGCACATATATCTATAGTTTTTATATCTTCTTGATACATTCATCTCTTTATCATTCATTATGATCATCTTTGCCTCTTGTTAAAGTCTATTTTGCCTTATATGTGTATAGCTATCCCTGCTTTCTTTTGGTTTCCATTTACATCAAATATTTTTTTCCTTTCCTTCACTTCCAGGCTATGTCTGTGTTTAAAGTCAAAGTGAGTCAAGTCTCCTGTAGGCAATATGTAGTTGTTACTTTTTTTATATAACCATTCAGTCACACTCTGTCTTTTAATAGGAGAATTTAATCCATTTACATTTAAATTAATTATTACTAAGTAAGAACTTAATTCCATCTCATTAATTGTTCTGGCTATTTTATAGTTTTTTTCCCCTTTTTTGCTATCTTCCTTTGTGAACTGATGATTTTTCACAGCAGTATAATTCAATTCTCTTCTCTTCATTGTGTTTGTACCTACTATAAATTTTGGCTTTATAGATGTCCTTATACTTACATAAAACTTTTTATAGATAAATATAAGTCTATTTTAACCTGACAACAACTTAATTTCAATCACATATAAAAACTTTACTCTTTAACTACCCCTTCTACCTTTTATTATTTTTAGGTCACAATGTACATGTTTTTATATTGTGCATCCATTAACAAATTATTATGTTGTAGCTATATTTAATTATTCTGTCCTTATTTTTGTACTAGAATTAAATGAATGACACATCACCATATTACAGTATTGGAGTGTTCCAAAATTGAATATACACTTTTCTGGCGTGATTTATATTTTCATGTTAGGAATCAACAAGCATCCTTTCATTTCTTCTTGAAGAACTCCTTTCAGCATTTCTTTTAAGGCAGGTGTAGCGGTGATAAACTCAATCAGCTTTTGTTTATCTGAGAAAGTGTTTATCTCTCTTTTATTTCTGAAGGATAACTTCACCAGAAAAATTATTCTTGGATGGCAGCATTTTTTTATTGTTGTTGTTTTGTTTTGTTTTTCTCTCAGCACTTGGAAAATATCATTCCACTCTTTCCTGGTCTGTAAGGTTTTTGTTGAGAAAACTGCTGATAGCTTTATGAGATTCCCTTATAAGTGACCAGCTTATTTTCTCTTTCTGCTCTCCAGATTTTCTCTTTGTCTTCAATTATACAGTTTTATTATACTGTGTCTTGGAGATGATCATTTAGGGTTGAAATTTTGGGTTGACTTATCAACTTCATGAACTTGGGTGTCCAAATCAAATTTCTCCTTAGTTTTGGGAAGGTCTCAGACATTATTTCTTTTCGTAAGGTTTTTTTCCCACCTCTCTCTCTCTCTCTCTCTCTCTCTCTCTCTCTCTCTCCCCCCCCCCTTCTGGGACTCCAATAATGCATAGGTTATTTATTTTAATGATACCCCATAGACTCTGTAGGCTTTCTTCTTTCAATTTTTTTCTCTTTTTATTCTTTGGCTGGATAATTTCAAATAATCTGCTTTTGAATTCATTGATTCTTTTTTCTCCCTAGTTCAGTCTGTTATTGAACCTCTCCTGAATTCTTCAGTTCATTATATTCTTCAGCTCCAGCTTTTTTAATGTTTCTATCTCGTTGTTGAACTTCTTATTTTGTTTTTGCATTATTTTACTGATTTTGTTAAATTGTTTACCTGTGTTCTTTTGTAGTCTCTGAGTATCTTGAGAACAATTATTTTTTAGTATTTTGTCAGACAATTCATGTATCTCCAATTTTTCTGTGTGTGGCATGGGTGAGTTACTAGAAGTTTATTATGTTCCTTTGGTGGTATCATTTTTCCCTGATTCTTAATAATCTATCTTTTTTTTTTTCAGGTGAGGCAACCCTTGGTCGACCTTACAGATTGCAAGGAACTTGTCAGTTTACAATCTCTTATTTATTTATTTATTTATTTATTTATTTATTTATTACACCTATAGTACCTGGTCTTCCTAGGTGGTCTCTCATCCAAGTACTCACCAGGTCTGACCCTGCTTAACTTCTGAGATCGGACAGGATCGGGCTTGTTCAGGGTAGTATGGCTATAGACAATAATCTCTCTACCTTTGCATAGGTATTTATACATTCAAAGAAACAGTCACCTCTTCCAGACTTTATGGACTGACTATGATAAGGAAAGACTTTACCTGTGTGTGAGGGGACACACTAAAGAATGTTGCAACCTTTTGTCTAGTGGTGCAGGGAACCACATGTGAGGACCTTTGATGGCTCTGGGTCCAGGGGCTGTGATGTTTGGTCAGCTCAGGCGTCAGGGGTTTCCTGAAATTAACAAATGCACTGTCTTTGCCAAGGGGTGTAGAATGTCTGCAGGGGCCTTTTGGAGTCCTCAGTGGTGTCTCCAGATTTCAGGCTCTGCCAAGATCAGAGAATTGTTAGAATGGGAGTAATGAATTAGAAGTCTAAGAGAGAGTAATGCAAGAATGTGAAGTTTAAGATCAAGTTTTGAGACCTGGTTCAATCCTTTAAATGATAAGGGTTAGGGTAGAACAATGGAAGTGATGGCTAAGGTGAAGTGGAGGTCAGACACCTGACAGTCCAAGACTTTGCATAGATCATCTCAGGCATTTGAAATCACCAAGAATGGTGTGGAGTAGAGATAGAAGGTAGAACAATAAGCCAGGATGAGAGGCATAAGTAAATGAGGGTGAGTGACCAAGTGGGAATTAGTAGGTGACAACTACAAGTAATAGAAGCAGTCACAAAAGGCTGACAGCTTGATTGTCTTTATTTTTAACTACTAAATACTAATTCCCTCTTAATATAGTTTGGGAAGGTGAAGAGAAGGAAGGAAAACAAAATAGATTTATCTTTGTTTTTAATGTGTCAAATTTTCTTCTCTGTTTTATTGATTTCAAGACTACCTTGGATTACCTAATAATTTGTTGCTGGATGATGAGTTTTGAGAGTGTTCTCTGCTGACGGAATGAGAGGTGTTTGAAAGGATTTTCTTAATGATTAACTGATGGAAATGGCATTTACAACAAGGAATGAAATCACTACTGAAGGATTAAAACAATTTAGCTGAACCTTGTTAACTATGTTGTTGGGAGCCGTTTTCAGGCTTGAGAGCCAAGCAGGATATTCGCACAGTAAAGCTAAGAAGTCTGCTGACACAAAAGAACACCTGGAGATGAAAACAGAGAAGTTGATTGTTCCTTGGCCTTAAAGAAAGGGATGCGGAATGCCGAGATAGCGTTAAGCTCCCTGTTTAACCTTAACAAGGTTATTGTGCATAACTAACATTTTTTGAGCTGTTTCCCATGCTTGCTAGGGTATATCAGGACGGTGCTAAATAAACTCGGGGCTGCAGCTTTGACTGTATGCCCTCCCAAGATCTTTTTCTCTTCTCTGTCTTTTTTCTTAATCCTTGCTCCCCAACTCAGGACTGTTCAACTCCCTCCGGCGGGTTCCGGCACTGTGTTATATGTGGCCCAAAGATCCAACTATTTTTACTTGGTGTTATGCCAAGATACCATTTACCCGCATGAGGCCAACATTCATCCCCAGAACTCTCATTTCTATTTGTGATATCACTCAAATAAGAAACTGTATATTATTAATAAATATAATAATTATTACCATTTATTGAATTCTTACCATGTCCAGACACTATACTAGCTATAATCCTATTATTTAACACTTATTGAATTTTATTATGTTCCAGGAATTTATGTTTTAACTGTGTAATTTAATTTACTTGTCTCAGTAATCTGATGAAGGGCTAAGGCTAAAATAAATAGATAACAGCTCAAAAATTCTTGCCTAAGATCTCACAGTTATTTAAAACTGGATACATGTGGGGTTCAAAAGTCTAGTTGACTCAAGTATACATAAGCATCATGCTCTCTTTGTTTTTACAATGTACATTATTACCTACAAAGGTGAGTGGTCCTCATGAAAGTTATTGCTGCTCTGTAAAGGGAGGTAGGCCTGAATGGTTACAAGTCCATGAAATGGGTGCTGGGAAAAGGACTCTAATTAGTGTAGATTGATAAGTGGTGAATTCAAGAGATATTTCAAAGGAAAAATATTCAGCATTTAACGAATTGACTAGCTGTCTGGCTACAATAATAGCCTCCTTGGTGACGGGCTTTGTCACCAGGCCTTTCTTCCATACCATTCTAAATATCACTTCTAGGGTTCATCTTTCCAAAGCACCTGAGCTTAAATATATGTACTTGTACCATTTTTCCTATTTCACAACAACATAGGAATATCTGTGCTTAGCTTTTACTTTCTATTCTTCTTCATGAAATTATTTCTAGTGACTCCAAAAAAAGAGTTAACATGTATAGGAATTTCTGTCTCAGTCTCCTTTGACTTCTCTGAGGATCCACCCTCCTTACTGTGCACATAGTTGCCTCTCTCACATTAGCTTCCCCTATATGGCAAGAAACAGGCCACCAGAGCTCCTGTATTTTATATCTATGACTTTCTCCCATGGAAGAGATCAGAATCTTTCTCAGATCTACTGCTAAAACCTTGGGTTAGGATTTCAATGGGCTTCATTGAAATTAAGTTGGGCATACATCCCTGAACAAGTAAATCATAGTCAAAGGCAGGTGTAGGAGGGTGGAAAGGTGATGGCACATTCTCCTCTAAAACCATAGTACAAGGAGCATTGTGTCCAAACACAGAGAGAGAAAGGGAGAGAATGATAAAGCAAGAATGATTTATTTGTTAAGTATGTTAACATTTGGGGAATCTGGCTAAAAAGTATAAGATATATCATATAAGATATTAGAAAATTTTTTGAACTATTTTTGAATGTTTTTATGTCTGAAATTAATCCCAAATAAAATTATTAGTAAATTTCATGTTTTTTCCTATAATAAAAAGTAAAATAGAAAAACATGGTGGAATGAGAGACATCCCCAGATCTCTCCCCTTGAAACAGCAATAAGCTGAACATCTAAAGCTCAACAAAAACAACCAACCTACACACTAGCACCTCTGAGCACAGAATCTGCGCATAAGAGCTACCTCAAGTCAGCACCCTGGTAGTCAGGTGGTAGACTGGGAGGAACAAAGAAGCTGTCTTTCTCAGCCAAAGCTCCCTGTAGGAGGAGGGGAGAAAGGAGAAAGTCCAGTGGGTTCCCTGAACAGTCTTGAGAAGGTCCAATGGGTTCCCTGAACACCTGTGAGCTCCATGTAGCGGCAGTGCCCAGACATTAGGGCAGAAAGCAGAGAAGTGGGATGGTAGAAAAACAACAGTTGATTATTATCAGCCACAGTTGCAAAACATAAAGCTGAGGCGCAGCTCCATCCTCCAACCCAGTGAGTCTCTACCCCCATATCCTCCAAGACTGAACACCGCAGAGCCGCAGAGGAATCTGAGCAAACACTACCAAAACTGTCGTTAACACTGAAAGGGACTGAGACTGAGGATAGTGAGCATGACTGAATATCTACAAGGGAAAAAAAAGGCATTATTAAGACTTTATAGAAAGCAGAAATCCAAGAGGATTAGATGCCATCTATTGGAAACCAAAAGAAACACATGTTCTTTGCAACAGGCTAAAGAGACACCTTTATATAATAAATCTTTTTTTTCTGGAAAAAAAGCAGAATACACTTCCATTAATGCCCAGGCAGAGAAACAGTTCATTAAAAATCATGAACAACCAAGCTAAAAAGGAAGATAAGAAAGAAAGAGAAAATTCTCCAGAAAATAAGCTTAAAGACATAGAAATATGTGACTTACATGTGAATTCAGAGAATTCAGAATGGTATTTCTGAAAAAACTCAGTGAGATCCAAAACAATTTATATCAACAATTTCAAAATTAAAAAAAAAAACTGCATTAGTAGAATGAGTTCTTTAGCAAGAAGGTCAAAAACACTCAAAAAGAACCAAATAGAACTTGTGGAGATGTAGAACACACAGCAAGACTTGAAAAATGAAATTGCAATCTTGAGAAATAGAGTCGACCAAATGGAGGAAAGGATCAGTGATATCAAAGACAGAAATCTAGAACTAAATCAGAAGGAAGAGAGAGAAACGGAAGAATGAAAAATAATGAAAGAGAACTACAAGAACGAGCTAATACCATTAGGAGAGGAAACATAAGAATAATGGGAATCCTAGAAGGTGAGGAAAAGGAGCAGAGATTAGAAAGCATTTTCAGACAAATAACTGACGAGAATTTCCCAAATCTAAGGAATGAGCTGGAGCTTGGAATTGAAGAAGTCAATAGAACACCCAATTATCTCAACCTAAATAGGCTTTCTTTAAGATACGTTGTATTAAGATTATTGAAAATGAATGACAAAGAAAGAATTCACAGGGCAGACAGGGAAGAGAAAATAGTAACCAGTAAAGAAAAACCTATTAAATTATGGTTGGACTTCTCAGTACAAACCTTACAAGCCAGGAGAGAGTGGAATAAAATACTCAAACTATTAAATGAAAGAACGGCCAGCCAAGAATAAGGTATTCAGCAAAGCTCTTTTTTAGATATGAAGGAGAAATAAAGACCTTTCCGACATACAGAAGTTGAAGGAATTCTCCACTATGAGGCTTGCATTACAGGAAATAGAGAAAGGGGTCAGCTCATCTTAAACAAAATGACAAAAAAAAAATACATAACTATGAGAAAGGCGACTAGCAGACAGATAGAAGCAGAGGAGTGCAACCCTTACTAAGAACAGGACATTATAAGCTCAAATGATAAGAAGAGATTTGCTATAGAAAGATAGTAATAAACATTGAGCATACATAGGGATGAATTGAGACAACAATAGTAGAAAAGGGGAAAATGCAAAAATCCAAATTCACAAAGGAGAATGGAGATAAGGCACATGAAGAAGAAAATGGATTAGTATATATATAACTATACTCTACATATCTGTAATGGTAACCACACTCCCAAGATTCAAAACTGAAGTATATAACATGAAACAAGAGGGACCAGAGGGAAAAACCACAAAACTCAATAACAACAACAACAACAACAACAAAAACAACCAAAATCAAAACAAAAAAAACAGACACATAAGAATAAGAAATCAATGGAAATATCGAGCTACCAGAAAGCAAAAGATAAGATGGCTTTTTGAAAAGTGGACGGAAGTAAAAACTGTTGAAATAAAAAAAAGGGGGGGGATTAACAAGTGCAGGAATTTTAAAAGTAAAGAATATTGTGAACAATTTTCTGCCATTAAAGTTTTCTGGAAATATAAATCTTACTAAAACTGACCCAAGAAAAAAGAGAAAACTTCCATACGTCTAAAACCATGAAAAAAATTGAATTAGGAGTTTACAATCTACAATCAATGGAGTAGATGGATAGATACACAGATAAAAAGCCAGTCAATTTATATGCAGCTTCTGAATTGCAGGGTTAGTTTCTAGATTAAGCAGCAGGACATAATGACTTTCTAAAATGTGATCTAAGACTGATTTTATTAAAATTGGAAAAAGTCTACAAGAGATTTCTGATTTTATTATAATAGCAATTTACACGTACAGGGCTCTTATTTTATCAGCATAAACAAATGTTCCCCCACCCCACCCAGCATTCAAACACTAACTTCAGTTAAATTCTAAACATTAACCTTTAGGAAAGTATTACGGATTATTACACTCAATCTCACAAGAAGAGAAAATTCTAGAGTAAAACAAGTTTTATCGTTCTTATAACTTTTACCTTGTAGGTTCTAATGAGAGATGAAGAACACATAGGTATCGTCAAAAGTATTTTTGTTTTACCTGCCTCGGTACAATCCACTAGTACAATCTACAGAGCCAGATTAAGGCCATCTGATGACCTCAGCACTGCCCTACACCCGTTCATTGTTCAAAGAGCTCAAGGGTCAGTTACACAAATCAGTGATGAGTTAACCACTAGCCAGCTGTGTTTACTCTCAAAGGAAACCAAACAAACGTGATATCTGATGACACCTTCACACTTCAGTCACTCACCATGACAGAGACACGTTTTTTTTTTTTTTAGCTTTATTGAGGTCTAATTGACAAACAAAATGGTAATATATTTTAAAAGTGTACAATGCAATGATTTTGACATGAGTATACACTGTGGAAGGATTCCCACCACCGAGATGATGAACACACCCAAGACCTGTTATTGACCTTTATTATTATTATTATTATTATTATTATTATTATCATTATCATTATTATCATTATTATTTGGTGGGGGGACCTAAGTGCTACTCTCTTAGCAAATGTCAGTTATACAACACAATATTATCAATTATCGTCACCATGTATACATTAGATCCTCAGCCCTTACTCATTTTATAGCTGAGTTTGTGCACTTTCATCAGCCTCTCCCTATTTCTGCCAACCTCTAGCCCCTGGCAACCACCACCATTCTACTTTCTGTTTGTATGCGGGAGAATTTTTTTCCTTTTATTTTAGATTCCACATATAAGTGATACCACACAGTATTTGTCATTTTCTGTCTGGCTTATTTCACTTAGCATTATGCCCTCAAGGTCCATCCATGTTGTCACAGATAACAGGGTTTCTTTATTTTCTAAGGATGAATAATATTTTGTTGTATATGTGTATCACATTTCCTTTATCCATTCCTTCGTTGATAGACACTTAGGTTTTTCCCCTACCTTTGCTACTGTGAATAATGCTTCAACGAACGTGGGAGTAATACAGATATCTCTTTGAAACCGGAATTTCTTTTCTTTTGTGTGTGTGTGTGTGTGTGTGTGTGTGTATACACACACACATATATATATATATATACACACACATATATATACATATATATATATACATGTATATATATACATACACATCCAGATATGGAATTGCTAGATCATATGGTAGTTTTATTTTTAATTTTTTTTGAGAAACTTCCATACTGTTTTTCATAATGGCTGCACAGGTTTACATTCCCATCAACAATGTACAAGGAGTTCCTTTTCCTCCACATTCTCAACATTTGTTCTCTTGTCTTTTTGATAGTAGTTATTCTAACCGGTATGAGGTAACATCTCATGGTCGTTTTGATTTGTATTTCCTGATGCTTAGTGATGTTAAGCACGTCTCCTTGTACCTGTTGCCATAGGTATGTGTTCTTTAGAAAAATGTCTATTTAAGCCCTTTGCCCATATTTAGGCTGAGTTACCTGGAGGTGTTGTTGTTGCTGTTGTTGCTGTTGTTGTTGTTGTTGCTGAATTCCTTGAGTTCCTTGTATGTTTTGGATACTAACCCCTTATCTGATATGTGGTTTGCAAATATTTTCTCCCATTTTGTAGGTTGGCTTTTTATTTTTATCGTTACTTTCTTTTTGATAATTTCTTTTGCAGTGTGAAAGCTTTTCAGTTTGATATCGTCCTACTTACTTATTTTGGCTTTTGTTGCATTTTTTTTTGGTGTCAAATTAAAAAAAAAAATCATTGCCAAGACCAGTGTCAAGGAGCTTACCCTCTAGATTTTCTTCCAGGAGTTTTATAGTTTCCATTCTTAAGTTCAAGTCTTCATTCCAGTTCGAGTTTATTTCTGTATATGGTGTAAAATATGGATCCTCTTTCATTCTTTTGCAGATGGATATCGAGTTTCCCCAACTGTCCATTCCCTGTTGTATATTTTTACTTCCTTTGTTGAAAATTAACTGACTATATATGCATGGAATTATTTCTGAGCTTTATATTCTGTGACATTATCTTTGTGTTTGTGTTTATGACAGTACCATACTGTGTTCATTCCTACAGCTTTGTGATATCGTTTGAAATCAGGAAATGTCATACCTCCAGCTTTGTTCTTCTTTCTCAAGATTTCTTTGGCCATTTAGGGTCTTTTGTGGTTCTGCATAAACTTGAGGATTTTTTTGTTCTGTTTCTTTGAAAAATTTGGATTTTGATGGGGATTGAATTAAATCTGCATATTGATTTAGGTAATATGAATGTTTTAACGATGTTTATTCTTTGAATCCACGAGAATGGAATATCTTCTCATTTTTTTGTTTCTTCAATTTCTTTCATCAGTGTTTTATAGTTTACAGTGTACAGTTTTTCACCTCCTAGATTAGATTTATTTCTAAGTATTTTATTAGTTTTGATGCTGTTGTAAATGGTGTTGTTTCCTAAATTCTCTCTCTGATAGTTTAATGTTAGTGTGTGTAAGCACGGCTGATTTTTATATGTTGATTTTGTCTTCTGAAAGTTTACCAGATCTGTTTATTAGTTTTAACAGTTTTCTGGTGGAGTCTTTAGGGTTTTCTGGTGGAGTTTTAACAGTTTCCTAGTGGAGACTCTAGCCTTTAAGAGTTAGATATAATAGCATATCATCTGCAAACAGAGACAATGTTACTTCGTTCTTTCTGATTTAGAAGTCTTTCCTTCTTTCTTTCTTTCTCTTTCCTTCCTTCCTTCCTTCCTTCCTTCCTTCCTTCCTTCCTTCCTTCCTTCCTTCTTTCTTTCTTTCTTTCTTTCTTTCTTTCTCTCTCTCTCTCTCTCTCTCTCTCTCTCTCTCTCTCTCTCTCTCTCTCTCTCTCTCTCTCTCTCTCTCTCTCTCTTTCTTTCTTTCTTTCTTTCTTTCTTTCTTTCTTTCCTTTTGCCTAATTGTTCTGGCTATGACTTCCATTATGATGTTAAATAAACTAATGAGAGTGGGCATGCTTGTCTTGTTCCAGATCTTAAAGAAAGCTTTCGGCCTTTCACCCTTGAATATGAAATAAGGTGTGGGCTTTTCTTATGTGGCCTCTATTATGTTGAGGTACATTACTTCTATACCCACTTTCTTGGGAGTTTTTATTATGAAACCATATTGAATTTTGTCAAATGCTTTCTGTGCATGTATTGAGATAATTATATGATTTTTATCCTTCATTTTGTTAATTTGATTGCCAAATTACCTTGATTGATTTGTGTGTGTTGAACCATGCTTGCATCCCTAGAATGAACCCTACTTGATCATGTTGCATTATCTTTTTAATGTATTGTTGTATTCGATTTGCTAGGATTTTTAAAGGATTTTTGCATCTATGTCTCAATGATATTGGCCTATAATTTCCTTTTTGTGTGTATTGTTCTTGCCTTTTTTTGATATCAGGGTAATGTTGGCCTCATAAAATGAGTTAGGAAGTTTTTCCTCATCTTCATACTTTGGAAAAGTTTGAGAAAGGTAGGTATTAAATTTTCTTTGAACGTTGGTAGAATTCACTATTGAAGACGTCTGGTCCTGGTCGTTTACTTTTTGGAGGGGTTTTGATGGTTGTTTTAATTTCCTTACTATTGATCATTCTATTTATTTTTTTTAGTTCTTTGTGATTAAGTCTAGGAAGGTTGTATATTTCTAAAACCTTGTCCATTTTTTCTAGGTTATTAAATTTGTTGGTGTATCATTTTTCATAATATTCTTATATGACCCTTTCTATTTCTCTGGTATCTGTCATAACTTCTTTTTTAATTCTCATTTTATTTATTTGTGTCTATTCTCTTTTTTTCTTTAGTGAGTCTATCCAGGGGTTTGTCAATTTTGTTAACATTCTCATAGAACTAACTCTTTTTTGCATTTTTTATTTTTTAAATTTTTATTCTTAATTTTATTTAATTATTCTCTAATTTTGATTATTTTCTTTTCATGTTGACTTGGGCATCATTTATTCTTTTTATAGTTGTTTTTTTTTAAGATGTGTTGTTAGGTCGTTTATTTGGGATCTTTTTTGTTTTCTGAGATAGGCCTGTACTGATATAAACTTTCCTCTTATTACTGCTTTTGCTGTGTCCCAAAAGATTCGATATGTTGTATTTTCATTCATGTTTGTTTCTACGTATCTCTTGATCTCTCCTTTTATTTCTTCTGTGGCCCAGTTTTTCTTTAGTAGCATGTTGTTTAACCTCCATGTATTTGTGATTCTTTCCATTTTCTTTTTACCGTTGATGTCTAGTTTCAAAGCATTATGGTTGGAGAATATACTTGGTATGATTTCAATCTTCTTACATTTGTCGAAGCTAGTTTTGTGTCCCAACATATGGCCTATCCTTGAGAATGTTCTGTGTGCAGTAGAGAAGAATGTATAATCTGGTGTTTTAGGATGAAAGGCTCTGCAAATGTCAATTATGTCCAGTTGGTCTAATGTGTTTGATAACTTCTTTATTGATTTTCTGTTTGGATGATCTACCCATGGCTGACAGTGGGGTACTTAGGTCCCCTATTACAATTGTGTTTTTGTCGGTTTCTCCCTTTAGTTCTGTTAGTAGTTGCTTTATATATTTTGGTGATCCCTTATTAAGAGCATATATACTGATAAGTGCTATGTCTTCTTGATGTACTGTCCCCTTTATTATTATGAAGTATCCATCATTGTCTCCAGTTACCTTTTTTATCTTGAAGTCTATTTCATCAGATATAAGTACGGCCACACCATCTTTTCTCTGGATGCCATTTGCTAGGAGTATCATTTCTCACCCTTTCATTTGGGTCTATATTTGTCCTTGCAGCTGAGATGTGTCTCTTAAAGGTAGCATATAGTTGGGTCTTGTTTTTGCCCCAACCTGCTACTTTGTGCTTTTTTCTTGATGAGTTCAGTCCATTTGCATCTAGGGTGATTATTGAAAAATGAGGTTTTCCTATAGCCATTTTATCTTTTGTTTTTTTGGTATCTAGGTGTCTCCATTGTTTCCTTGTCCTTGTGTTCTTTCTATTATTTTAATTTTATGGTGTTTTGTGGTTTTTCCCTCTTGTTTTATGTTATCTATCTCAGTTCTGGATTATTTTTGTGTGGGTACTATTAAGTTTATGTAAAGGAAAGTTATACATATACAGTAGCTCTTTTTCTTCTGTGTGATCCTTATCTTCATTCCCCTTTGCAGATTCATATCTTTACTCTCTCCCTTTTTCTGTTTTTGTTGTCTCACATTTTTCCTATTTATGCTATACATTTATTTTTGGGTTGCAGTAGTTATTGTCTTCTTCATTTTTTTTTTTTAATTGTTCTGACCCTTAACCATTATGTAATATTTAAACTTAAAATATGCTGTTCTTACTAAGGGTTTCACTTTCCTGTTTCTGTCTGCCTGTTGGTCATCTTACCCATAGTTATGTATTTTTTTGTCCTTTTGTTTCAGTTGGAATGACCCCCTTCAGTATTTCATGTAATGCGAGCCTTCTGGTGGAAAATTCCCTCAGCTTCTG
>CM053510.1:75020997-75047821 GCA_028627145.1 Eidolon dupreanum
GACTTCTCTGGTCAGATTTCCAGCTATACTTTTCTAACCAGAATTTTTTTCCCCTCTAGTGGTAATTCATGTGAACCAAAGTTTCTAGTGACAGCTGTTTGGAAATTTTAGACCAGATTCCATGCTTTCCACACAGCTGGCTTTTAGCAGCCCTATTGTGTACTTTGAAAGAGGAGCTTAGAATCTCGCTCATTTCCAGATCTCTGACCATTTGAGGCAGGTGGTGTTGTGTTGAGATGCTGATCACTTTCAAATAGGTTTTGACTTAAGGGCACACACCTTTTGTTCTACAAGGAATTGAAGTATGTAAATTACAGTACTTTATATAGCAACCTTGAGTTAATTATGAGGTCATGCCTAATTTATAGACAAAATGCCATAATGAAATCTGGGTCATGATGAGAAGAAACATCCAAACTTGAAGTTCAATGGAGGTGTTAGAGGCTGTGAACAGAAAGGAACATTGTAAGTCATATGACACACACACACACACACACACACACACACACACACATGTTTGTTAGAAATCATTTTTGCAGTTCTTAACTAAATAAAGGAAACTACATTGCCAAGAACTCACTTTATCCATATGGCCTTGACTGAGGCAACAACCTTCAGAAGGCTTCTGCAAACCTCAGTGGGCACTGAGGAAACCATGTCTTAAAGGCTACTGCAGGAAATCTTGTTGGTTGGATCAAACATTCCAACCCCAAGTAGACTTGACAGACAAATTGAAAACCAATATTGGGTCCTTAAATAGATGGATAACTTATTTTTTTTAAATCACCTTCATCTTTTAGATAAAAGAGCAAGGACCCAAAGGTTTAAAGAAAAACTAAATTGTGCTAGAATTTCTCAGGAGCTTTTCCATCTTTCTTTCTTAATTTCTGAATTTCCATGGGTCAGTGACTCTGTGGGTCTCAGTTATGAATTTCTCTTTCTCAGTGAAAAGAACTTCCTGTGTTCCAGCTGCCTGCCCTGAATGGGAGGTATGTCTACCTCTGCAGCTCTTGCCATCCTCCTGCAGGGTTCCTGTCACGCAGCTACACAGAGGCCCCTCTACCCGGCTTGTGCAAATCTGCTCACACCCTCCATTGTCCTCACACCAGTCCAGTCCTAAAAAAGAGTAGTTGGTAAAATTAACTGCTGACAATTCAACTATTCAACTCATATCTAAGGGTAAGGCTTTAAAGAAAAGAGAGAAAAAAGAAAAGTGCCATTGTGAGCTTTTTATAGTCAAGGAAAAGTTTTCATTATGAAGTGAGCAGTCTTCTCAGACTGGTGTCTTCAACCTCCTCATTCATCAGATTTACCTCATAGGTGAAACACAGGCAAGATTTAGCTCAAGTCTTAAAATCTCACTGTTTTAATAATTTATAGTCCATTTTAGGGAGTATACATACTTTTTCTTCTAATAGGTCCGACTGAAATGATCTGTTCTTTAGGTTCTTTGGCATAATCTGCAGCAATCCTGGAATTTTGCGGGCAGGTCTAAAAGACAGAATACCGGAGGGAAAACTTCACACAATTAAGCTGATAACTTATTCTTCACCATGTTTCCACCTCCAAAGAGGCAATGGTTCCAGCCCCAAGCTCTGTCACTGCTCAGATTAATTAGAACAAATACCTTCTTGATCACTGAGTCCACTGTGACTCTAGGCTATATATTCTCCACACTAGAATTAGATTCAAAGAGGTTCCCTTCCTAGCAATGAGCATTATTGTATCTTATCAGATAGTAATGTATGCAGTAGCATGTGCAAGTAGCCTTGACCATAATTTACATCTCTATTCTGAAAACATGGGGTAAGCAGAAAGCTAAAATGTTAAAGCTTGGGGACCAAGGATCAGTGCAATAAAATCTTAGCAACATTAGCCATATGTGGTGGGGATGTCCACCTAGCATGGAAGACATGATTGGTTTGCAACTTCATCCCACCAGCCCCTCCAGAGCTTCCACAACCCTGGTGTGTCTCTGGATGTACTATAGAACAATTCCTGTCTAAAGAAAACCTAAATCAAGTACATCCTGAGCTCAGCAGTTTGCTTCCATAGTGAAGTGGAACATGGCCCCACTGTTCACTTCAGATTCAGGTGGCTTGGCTTCTTGAGACTCTGCTGTAGTGATTCTCAAATGGGTCTCTTTTGCACCTCTGCCCCATGCAGGGGACAACTGACAGTGTTGGGTGACATTTTTGGGTGTTGCAACTAGTGGGGGAGGTGCCACTGGCATCTAATGGGTAGAGGCCAGGGATGCTGCTAAATGTCCTACAATGCACAGAACAGTCCCCACGACAAAGAATGACTTGGTCCAAAATGGCAATAGTTCTGAGGTTTGAGAAACCCTAATCCAGTGTTACTCCAATGACAGATTGACACTTCAGAGATAGAGAAGAGGAGTAAATGGACATCATTCCACTATGTTCTTTCTTATTGTACTACCAAAGATGGCTGCTGCTCTTAACCATCTGAAAATGGTTCCAATTGAGACCATTTGGAATGGTATGAGACCTAAAGAACTCTACAGAGTCACATAGGTCCTTTCCTTTGTTGAGAAAACTGGGGCAACAAGAAATAAGGCTAAGCATTTATTTTTCACACTTACTATTTTACAGGAATACTTCTCTGAATCACAGAGTGACACTGCACAGTGAAGATGAACTTCATCATAATCCCCAATGAACTTGAAGACTGTGACGTGAAAGCGACAGGTTAGAGAGACACCGTTCTCTTCAATGCCAATGGTATTATCTTTAATGTTCTGACACCTATTCCAAAAAAAAAAAAAAATGGAATCTTTGCTTCACACTCATATTTCATATAAAACCATTGCTAATGGTAAAAATTCCTTTGCATTTGAAAGTGATTTCTGCACTGAGTGGGTTTGTCATTTATTATTATTCCCTTATATTTACATAATTTGTTTTAAAAGCATCAGATAGCACCTTTAATTAATAGTCCAACTGTAACTAAAAACAAAATGACTGTAGGGGCAGCACTTAGTTTTCCTTGGCTCCAGTTCCTCATTCTGCCACTCAAAATGCTGTGTTTTACTGATATTAGTCTAACAAACGCAAAATTACATCTTCTGTAGTTTCTTAAGTTAATTACCAGTTTGGGGAGGGGATTCTGATTCAAACATTATCCCTCTTCCCACATATTGAAATTGATGGGAGCGGGAGGAAAATGAAGAACAGCCGAGCCGAAGAACTGCTCTGATTTAAGTGACTGCATCTTTCCTCACCTCCCCCCGCCCACTTTTTGTAGTGTTGAGCCAATAAGCAATGACACCTGCAGCCCTCCTTCAGGCACAGATATCTCGCCTCCATTATGTAGTTCCCCAAATATATCATAGTCTCTTATGTCCCAGACTCTTTTCACATAATAATTTCCCCACCTGGAAGTTTTCCTGCACTTGCTCACATGAACGAATCCTGTTTTTTCTCTAATACCAGTCTATGTCCCCCATCCACCTTACAATCCCCTAGTCCTGTCCTGACCAGTCAGGAATAACTGGCTTTTCCTGGATTTGCCAACAGCTCCCTGTTGAGCCCCTAGAGTGCAAGAATCAAATCATAATCCTCACTATGTCTCCAACACACTGCAGGGCATGTAGTAAGTGTTTAAAAATCTCTTTTGGGTGAATGCATTAGTGAATGAATGAATTGTGCTGCCATGATCAAGAGTGGCTCATAAGAGCCAAGAAGTTCTTTAAACTGATAAAGATAAAAAGGATGACTCTTCTTTCCTATCTTTCTTTACCCTAGCCCACAGAATTAATAGCTTAGTTGAACAGAAAATTAAAACTTGAAGTAATCCTTCAGCATTCCCACACCTATTGTTTTATAATTAGTCCTCAAGGCAATAGTTTCTTAAATGCTTTGAAACAAAAACTTACTTGTCATATTGTTTCTTGTTACTGTTACTCATTTGAATAATCTAAATTGGTTTAAAGATTCTAAAATGTTCACTGCCCTTGATCTTCAGACACTTTCCCTCTAAACCAGATCCCCAAACTCCCGGAAAGATGATTTAAGGTTTAAGTATTAGAAGATCATGGAGCAGAAGGAAGGGGCCCAGAGAAGCAGTGACAGGCTATCTGGACACCTGCCTTAGTGTGAGCAAACAAACCAAGCACTAGAATCCTTTGTCCATTCTCAGTGGAAGAATCATCCCTTTCCTTTCTCTGGGCATATGAAGAGAAAAGAGAAGTGACCTGCTTGACCCCAGAACTCTGAATTATCTCTGGTGCCATCTCTGCCCTCCACATAGCTAAAGAGGAACAGATGATCCCCAAAAATTCTGAGGTGGACCCATTTTGCTGCTCACTCATTCAGCATTGAGCATCAGTTTTCCTGCAAGTTCATTGGAAAAAACAATATCTACATCCCACCAAGAAAGGTCAGAAGGACTCATGAATTAAAATTCTCCCACATGACAAAATCACTTTACACCTAACAATAGTTTAATTTGAAGGCCTTTATTCAAACCCTGGGGAAGCTGAGATTTATGAACATGCTTATTGACTCACTCTTTCTCAGGGTCAAGTCTATTAACTATTATTTTAAAAATGCTCAATGCCACAGTAACGTTTAAAGGAGGCACAGCCATATCACCTGGGTTTGCATTTGTATAGTGGCTCAGATCTTAGCCCTTGCATTTTGGGAAGACAGGTGGAAAAAAGGAGAAGGGAAGGAAGAGGAGAGAAGACACACAGAGAAAAGGAGAACTATGAAATTAGCTCAAGCAATTAGGCCTGCAAGACACCAAGTAGTCACCAAGTCCTTCCCTTTGTCTCTGAGGAAGCTAAACACCAATACAGAAAGTCAAATACCTTAGTAAAATCTTTGCTGAAAATTCCACAATATGCCTCAGTAACCCATGCTATGAGCCAGGCCTGGCCGGTTCAGGAGTCAGTGTGTCTCAATACCTGGAGGGATCCTTTCTCTGCTCTTCGCTCATTGGGTGGCCTTGGCTTAGCTGTGTACCTAACCTCTCTGTGCCTGTTTCATCTGTAAAATGGTGAATATTTACTGTTTGTCTGCCCAGAAACATATTCTTCTTTGTGTGAACCATTCTTTTCGATTCAATCTTAAAGCTAATTACATAGTGTTGACCCAGGACACACTGCTCCCCAATCTGGCACCTTGGCATATTGAATACTTTAAGGTGAATGAGTTGAGAAAATGTCAGAAGTGGGAAGGTCATTCTGACTTCCTCCCTGACTCTTTTCACCTGAAAAAGGTCAAAAAATCTTAATGTGATGCTGCGTCCAGAAAGTGGTAAATCCTGCCAGGTCCAGCATAGCCCTAGAAAATAATCCTGAGTGGGAACGGTGGGAGATTGAGAAAGAAACAAGACAGAAAGCTGGGATCAGGAGGCCCAATATCCACTGATGATGTGTTAAGGGTGGAAAATTTTCAAGTGAGCCAACTTCTGCTTCTGTAATCTGCTTGCTTGTTTGATGTTAACCAGGGCGTGGTTCTAGGCTTTATAAGCTGCCTCTTTTGGGAATTCGGGGCTGATCTCCTCTAACCCTGCGTGGTAAAGAGTCAGTCACCATCCGGCTAATAAAGGCTCACAATTCATCACAATCGGCTCCATGGGTCTTAGATTTGATCACACCACAACATTTGGAGGCCCCAGTGAGATCTCTCCAGAGGGAGAGATCTCCTAAGACCCAGGGCCCCGGCCACCTTGGGTAAGGACCTGCCCCGTCCAGGGGATGACTGCTGAGAGATGTTCCTCAGCCCTGGATGCCAGGTGGACTCCCCCAGGAAGGCAGGTGGACAAAAGGTTCAATTCTATAACAATTGGGCATGAGCCATCTGGAGCAGCTTCATCAGTGAGTCAGACTGCACTTGGATCTGTCTGTCAGTAGGCCCTAAAGAAAACTAGTGGAAGGCTGGATGCAGCAATATTTCCCTAGTTCGGTCAAGATCTGAGACGTCAGACTTGACTTCAGGTTTTTGGGTACGCTAGCATTTTGTGTTACCTGTAGTTTGTCTTGTCTGTCTGTATTGTGTCTGTCTGTCTAGACTGTTCGAATGTACTGTTACCTTCCTATTGCCTTGATCTTCATAAGTTTCTTTCCTTAGGTCTGGTCTCCATGTCCCCTTTCGACTAGACTCTGGGTCAGAGATTGATCCTAGCCCTGGCTTATTTGGCTTTTGTCTAGACTCTGGGTCAGAGGCTGATCCTAGCCCTGGCTTATTTGGCTTTTGTAGGGATTCTGTCTTTTCTTGCCTGTTTTTGCTAACATGGGTCAGGCTTCTACCTCAAATCGTCTTACCCCCTGTGGGGACTGAACCTCAGAGGTCTTTCATGGTCTATGTTCCTTTCCCTACTAGTGATCTGTATAACTGAAAACATCAGAACCCTTCTACTCATCAGACAACCTGAGATGACTGCCACAGCTCCTCCAGGGCATTTTTACCTCGGAGGAATGAGAGCAGATCATCTGAGAAGCTGCCAAAGCCTACTCATGTCCATCATGTCCTCCTGAATACCTATCCACCCTGGAATCCCAACACCGAACAAGGTAAGGAGGCTCTCAAACGGTATCGCCAGCTTCTGCTCCAGTGCCTCTGGTCTGCCACCAGAAAGACCTACTAATCTCTCTAAGGTAAGCGAAGTCATCCAGACCAAGGTTGAATCGCTGGCGGTGTTTTTGGAATGGCTCTTAGAGTCATTCTGGTTATATACACCCATTAACCCAGAGGACCCAGAAAATAGGCAAGCCGTTAATCTCACTTTTGTTAGTTAGTTGGTCCTAGATGTTAGGAGAAAGCTGCAAAAGACAGAAGGATTTGAAGGCAAAAATCTGTCTGAACTGGTTGAGATTGCTCAATGTGTCTTCAACAACAGGGACAGAGTAGCAGGCCCTGCTTGAAGCAGTGACAGACCTGGGTGCCAGGCCTAAGGGACCTCTGGGAAGAGGCAGAGACAGGGGGCAACCGGCCAAGGGAAATCTTATCCTTGGACCCAGGCCAGGATAAGAACAAGGAGAAAATTCTGGCCCTCCCTAAAGCAATTTGGCTACCAAAGAAGGTAGCAATCATCCACTGCCCCGGGCACCAAAACTCAGGCTCTGAAGTATCCAGGGGCAATGCCTTCACAGACCAAACAGCCAAGGAGGCTGCCAGAAAACCAATGGGGCCTGTTGATGTCTTGCCGGCCCTACCACCGAGGGTGTT
This sequence comes from Eidolon dupreanum, assembly GCA_028627145.1. Taxonomy (NCBI): domain Eukaryota; kingdom Metazoa; phylum Chordata; class Mammalia; order Chiroptera; family Pteropodidae; genus Eidolon; species Eidolon dupreanum. The sequence goes on from CM053510.1 coordinate 75,028,194, forward strand.
GAGAGACTCCCCCGTCTACAACCCAAGAAGAAGTTGAACTTTCCAGCAAGCTCGGGGGAAAAGAGAGGTCCCCTGGGTGGGTAGAGCTCCCAGATGGCCATATCTTCATTTCAGAGGACCTAGGCCAGGAACTCATTTTACAGATACATCAAAGTACTCATTTAGGGGGAACAAAGTTAATTGAACTCTTGAAAAGGGACTACTACCTCCCTAAATTACAGCAGACTGCCAAACAGGTTTCGCCACAGTGCCATACCTGCGCACAGGTAAATCCAACAAGGTGTAAGGCTTCACAGACAGGCACCAGGGGAATTTTGGGAGTTGGACTTCACCGAAGTCAGCCTGGGAGCTTAGGGGTTCAAGTATCTACTTGTGTCATAGACACCTACTCAGGATGGACTGAAGCCTTCCCTACAAAACAGAAGACAGCTCAGGAGGTAGCAAAGAAGTTAGTTTCAGAGATAGTACCTCTATTTGGCCTGCCTACAGCACTGGGGTCCGACAATGGTCCGGCATTCATTGTCCAGACCAGCCAATCTTTAGCCAAGTTTCTAGGAGTTAATTGGAAGCTACATTGTATTTACAGACTTCAGAGCTCAGGACAGGTAGAGAGGGTGAATAGGACCTTAAAGGAAATTTTGACTAAGTTTAAGTTAGAAACTGGCGAAAACTGGGTAAGCCTCCTTCCCTTTGCCCTATTAAGGGCATGGTGCACCGCCCCCCACACTGTAAGGGAATCACACCCTATTGTAAGGGCATCATGCCTTATGGAAATAATGTTTGGAAGACCCCCACCTCTCTTCCCCAAGTTAGGTGAAGAAAAGCTAACAGAAGTTAAGTCTTTGCAGGCCTTCCATCTGGCACGGCAGGAGACCCACCAACTGGTCTCTGCCACCGGAACAACCGCTCAGCATCCAGTCTAGCCACACAACCATGCTCCAGGTGATTGGATCTGAGTGAAAAAAGGTACAGCCTGCTTCCTCACAACACAGTCAAGGTAGCTGGACACTGTCATTGGATTCTGCGCATCCACCACAGACATCAGAACAATGGACCCTGCGTCAGACAGAGGACCCACTAAAGATAAGATTATCAAGGGTCCAGTCTGGACCATCTTAATTCTCTCCATCCTCTTCCAATCTTCTAACTGTAACCCCAGCAATCCCCATAAGCCTGTGTTATATGATTGAGAGCTTACCAGGACAGAAACTGGCATTCCTATTTCTACTTAGTAGCCTCAAAGGGGACTTGGTTTGCCTGCAACACTGGTCTTACCCCTTGTATCAATTCAAACTACTGGTCTCAGGGTACTGGAGGTTTTTGTGTATTAGTCCATGTTATTCCCCAAGTATATTTCTACTCTGGGGAAGGGAGTCGTGAATATTTCCAGTATATAGATCACCAAGCTAAGAGAGCTCCCATCCTAGTCCCCTTACTAGTAGGTATAGGCATTGCAGGTCCCACTGCAGTAGGGACCACAGCTCTAGTACCTTGTATAATTAATTGGTTAACTACGTATGTAAAAAACGGGTACAGGCAGTGAAACTCATGGTTCTCAGAACTCACTACCCACCGCTCCAGGTTGACGAATCAATGATTTGAATTCCCCTAAAAACCAGTGGAGGATGTTAAGGGTGGAAAATTTTCAAGTGAGCCAACTTCTGTTTCTGTAATCTGCTTGCTTGTTTGATGTTAACCAGGGTGTGGTTCTAGGCTTTATAAACTGCCTCTTTTGGGAACTCGGGGCTGATCTCTAACCCTGCGTGGTAGAGAGTCAGTCACTGGCCGGCTAATAAAGGCTCACAATTCATCTCGATTGGCTCCATGGGTCTTAGATTTGATCACACCACGACAGATGGAATAGAGAGCGACTTTATTTTTGCAAGTTGCTTTTATACAAGAGCATACATTTGCTAGCTAAAAGGAGATAATCCCCACCTAACCTCCACAAACTACTAAAATCATTTGCATTTCAAAACCTACATTGTTCTCCGATCAGTTCCTATTTCCCATTCTTAGGAGGATTTGTGGAGGCGAGGCAACCCTTGGTTGGCCTAACAGATTGCAAGAACCTTGTCAGTTTACAATCTGCTCTCCACAATGTGAAAGATGTCCCCCCATACCTGGAGGAAAGGAGCATCCTTGTCTCCAAATGCAAAGGGACTCAGAGAAGAAGCTGAACAAATGGGCCTTGCCAAGTTTCCCCAGTTCACTACAATCTCTTCACACACTTTGACCTATCATACTGCTCCATGACTGTCCACTCTTCATCAAACCTAGCATAAAACACTCAGGTTTAACCATTTGTTTGGGTCTTCACTTCCCTATAAAGGCTCCCATGTCACATAAAATATATTAAATAAATTTGGATGTTTTTCTTCTGTAATCTGTCTTTGTCCATTTAATTTTTAGACCCAGCCAGAGACCCTAAGAAGGTTGAAGAGAATTTTCTTCTCCCAGACACTAGGCAATTAATTTTATGTTTCATTCCCTACAAACAAAGGAAAAGCAGTAATCCAAGAAAAACTAATCATATTACTTTCCAGGGTGTCTCTGTGTTGGGATTAGAAGAAATGTTCACTCTTTGGTAGTTACAATGCTGTAAAAATGCAAGTCCAGGATTTCCGGTATCTGATGAAGTCAACGATAGAGAGAGAGAGACAGAGACAGAGACAGAGACAGAGACAAACTGAGAGAGAGAGAGAGACAGAGAAAGACAGAGACAGAGACAGAGACAGAGACAAGGGATAGAGCAGGGGATGGGGAGAATACTGATAAAATCTAGCTTCCTGGATCCACTTTGGTTTTGTAATCATTAAATGCTTTGTTTTTTGCACAAGCTAGTTTGAATTAGCCTCTACCACATCTAATAGAAAAAAACTTTTATTGATATAGTCATTTGCTTTTAGAATTATTGCATTGGGGTTATGGAAATGTTCTAAAATTAGATCATGGTGATGGTTGCACACCTCTTGCATATTTACTAAAAATCATTTAATTTTCCATTTAAAGCAAGTACATTTTATTGCATATAAACTATGTATGAAATAAAGGTTTTTTTTAAAAAAAAGAATTATTGTTGCTGGACATAACCAGTGATTTTAAAAAATAAAGATAATTATCATTATTGTTATTTGGTCTATAGTCTTTTCTTCTTTTTTATTCATTCAATATATTCTGTTTTATAACCATAATATTTTAGAAAATATACTAAGTGCTAGGCACATAGTTGTGAGTAAAAAAAAAAAAAACACTCTTTGATTTTGTAATTTTGTAAGCTATTATTCTAATTCTTTTTTGATATTAATAGTCACCAGTCTTTAGTTATGCTCATTATATCTTTTCATCTGCAGATGATCCATATTTCTCTCAAACTGAAATTCGAAGTATGCGGGACAGAATCCCTCTTTGATCACACTGAGAATATTTTTGTAGTTAATGCTGCATGGCCTTGGGGATCTACCACTAAATTGCTATGTGACTTTAAGCAAGTTGCTTGCTCTTACTAAGCCTCAGCCTTTTCATCTATAAAATGAGGCTTAGACTACCTACCTTATAGTTGTTATGAGAATTTGATAGTTCATGGATGCAAGATGCTGGCCCTGTAGGTAGTCAACAAATATTAGTTCCCATCTCATCTCTAAAAAATGATGTAGACTAGTATTATACTAAAGGCTCTAAGATTATCCTTAATAAGTGGCTACCCACCCTTCTTCAATGATGAAGTATCGTAGTTTATCATTACTGTCACGGGAGGGGGTTGCATAGCATTTGTTCAGTGTCAGGATCAAATGTGTAGCATCGGCTCCAACCACAAAAACTCCTACATACAGTACATCTCGAGTAGTCAATACCACTTCACCCTGGCGGTAAGGATGTTTGTAGGAGGCATTTTTGTAGAGTGCCATCTTCGTGGTGAAGCTGCCTTCTTGGGTTGGAACCGTGAGGTTAATGACACTAAAAGGGAAAAAATCATGATGTGGAGAGCCCCAAACAATTATGTTTATTCAATCATCTACCATTTTTTAAGCCGAAAATACAGAGTGAAGGCAAAGCAAATAGTAGTAAAGTCTAAGGTTGCATTGTCCAATTTTATTAGCTGCATGTGGCAATTAAAATTAAATAATTATATTAAATTAATAATTCAACTCCTCAGCACCCCCAGCCACATTTTAATGCTCAATGGCTATATATAGCTATCATATTAGATAATACAGATATAGAGCATTTCCATCATTGCAGAAAATTTTATTGAATAGTGCTAGTCTAAGGCATTTAGGTGCAAAAAAATATGATTTTTCCCCTAGCGGTTCAAAGATGAAAGCTAGCAATTTTGATTATGCTAAACTTAATTGTCAAAGAAGAGACAAAACCATGCACATAGCCCATGAGATTCTTTACCTTAGCATAGGCTTGACGACAGAGTCTAAGGAGATCTTGATATCCAGCTCATAAGCACACGAAAATTCCACATTGATTGTTCGGTCCCTAGTGATGATGTTGCCGGTGTTGTTGGCACTTTCAATCCAAATCGTGTTTTTATACATGATATGTGTGCCATTGGACTGCAGAGCAAAAGAAGGTCAGAGATCATTAAATCCAGGAGTATGTGGCTTGCATTTAGAACCCATGCCCTGAAAGTGGAGAATTGCTTTATTCTGTATTTAACCCAGAGGCTAGTATAAATCAATATGGAGTTAGCTTTGGTATTTATTTAAAAAAATAGTAAAAAATATTACAACAGATGTCCACAGCACCCTTTAGTCTGATAACCTTAGATACTTATAGAGGGAATTTTAATGAATTCTAACTACAACCAACCCCCCCAGTTATCTGTGGGAAACCGTGCATGAGACAGCATAAAGAATTGCCATCATGAGCTAATATTAGTCTCCTTTTTTAACTTTTAATTCAAAAATCTCTCCTCTACCAAATCTTTTACTAGATATGCCCACAAATATCAAAATGAACAAATACAAGTTTCACCTTCTTACTCCTTTTTCTCCCTGATAAAAGTGTTAATGAATCAAAACAGTTATCAAAAAAAAAAGTGCAAAGGAGCAGGAAGAAGAGAAGCAAATAGCTTAATCCAGCTGTATTTATGTGGAAGAACAACAGAAACATGAAACATGAGAGAGGTAACAGAAATTTGTTAATGTGTGGGGCAACGGATGACAACAGACAGTGTAAACCAAGGAAAGAAACACCTTACCTATCATGCTCTTTCAGTTCAGTCAACCACTTAGCACCAAATGACCATTCTCCTTTATGTCTTTCATTTCATATATGCCTTTTGCTGTTTTCCAAGGAGATTTCTAAGTGGCTTACTCTGAAGTTGGCTTTAACAACAATCAATGTGCAAACACTCGTAAGGTCACTATCTCTGCTAGGTGTTCTTTCTGGCCCCTAGTTTCTCACCTGAACAATGTTTCCGCAATTCCCTTTGGTGTTGTTGATCTGAAAGGAGATAAAATCTTCCCCTTCAATGCCAGTGCACTGTCTGTCATTGATTCTTACACCCTCTCTCTCAAAACCAAGCTGGAAGAGTTTGCACTTAGATATGGACACTTCCATCTGGGATGCCTTGCAGGTCACCTCTGCATCAATAATGTCATGTGAGTCTGTAGGAAAGTTATTACAAAAGGCAAGTCAGTGGAAGTTGCTTTTGATGCAGGGGTCAAGGAAAGGCATCCATTAGTTTCCTTTAGAAAAGGCTACTGATTTTTGCACAAAGGCTGTGGCATTTCTAACTAAGCTTTGATCAAACCAAATGAGTACATGAATTCATTCAAAGCAATAACTGAGACATTATAGAGCTTTTTCTAATAGACGAAAATAATAATAAAGTGTCTTTTGTCTTTTTTTTATAAACCAGGACTCCTTTCACCCACCCCCCACACTTTAGTGGTAGCTGCTTTTCCTGAGCTACATACCACACCTGGCTCATCTTTGGCTTGGCTAAAGAACATGCCCCAAGTGAGAGCAGCATGAGCCAGGCTATCCAAATCCTCAGCTGATTCCCAGGTGAGCACTAGTAGCTCTTGTTTTTTGAAATGGTGATGCACTAATTGACATTTTCTGTGAGTACATAAACACAGACTAATGAGCACTATAGAAACAGAGAAAAACACTTTTATCTGCTTAGGTGAAGCCCTTAAATAGCACGTATTGTCCCCTCCTATGGAGTCTTTTAGTCAATTAGGCTTTCACTCTCTAATGACGTTAAATTTAGCACATGCCTTCTGAGTTACTTGGCTCAGGCAAGAGCGTGGAACCAGGAGGTAAAATTCTCCTTCAAGTGACATCACGGGTATGTACTCCTATTATAAGCAGGCAGTGTTAGGAACAGAACCTGGAGTCCTAGTTGGTTATTGTTTGCGTCAAACATTTCAGCTGTTTCTTCAGGACCCACCAAAAACTGAGGCCAGATAAAGCTGGTTTTAAAGGAGTCTTAAAGTATTCGCATTCTGATTCTTTCATGTTTTCGTCAAACCACCTTCCTTCTCTATAAATCTAAAAGATCATTTTGAATCTCTCTGATGTTGAATGTAGCCTCAGGTGGAAATGGCTGATTCCATTCATGTACAAATTTGTGTTATAATTTATTGCAGGAAAAGATGTAGCTATGAGAAAATGAACATTAGCCTACTATAAAATGTTTAGATTGCTTCTTTGTTCTGTTTAAATGCTCATTAAACCTTTGCTATTTGAGTTTCTAACTTATATTACAGGGTGTGTGGGCTCCAATCTTGGAGCTTTTCCACATGGTTACCAGGCCTGTCACATTGGGCCTGTCTGCAGTAGGGGGCAGCAAATGTCACTCACTGTTTCCATAGGGGGGAGGCTCGATGCAGCCACACAACTCTCCTCCATTGTCCATCTCACAGGTTCGGTTGGGACAGTCTGCCCCCACACAGGGATCTTCGACCACTCCTGCTAAAAAGGAAAACAAACAGAAACATGCACAACTTGATTTTCACACCAACATGCAGTAGCATGTTGTGGCACTCTCGATTTGCCACTTTATTGGAATTGGTAATAGTCAGATGGCAGCCACAAATTAACAGACAAGGCAACCTCCCAGAAAATAATCACAACAGCTAGATATTGGGCTCTTCCTATGGGCTTGACATTGCTTCATGCTTTAGTTGCATTGTTTCCTCCAACCCTCATAAATGCTCTGTGAGCTAAATATTTTAACTCCCATTTCATAGCTAAAACTTGCCCAAGGTCACACACAGGTAAAGATGGAAGGCACGATACTCTTAACTGCTAAGATATACCACAATTACTGCATTTACTACATTGCACTACAATTATGTGCATTTGTATCTTTTATAAAGAGTAAGGTCCAAAGCATTTGTCTCTATATTCCCAATATCTTATAATAGGTGCTCAACAAATATTTGTCAAGAAAGAAAATTTTAGAGCTAGTAAGTTCCCAGAAAGTTCCCTTAAACCAGGAATTCCTAGTCTTTTTGATTCATGGTCTATCTTCCTCATAAATTTCTACTTAATTTTATAAAAATAAACCAAAAACCTATACACAACTCACAAGCATTGACTTAGATTAATGATACTATTTTGCCAAGAAGGGTAAAACTATAAGTAAAATATAAATGTATGTGAGGTAGAATCATCATATTATGAACAATATTTTTGGAGCAGATGAATCCACAGACCACCTGCAAAATCTTTAACATCTCAGTTTGAGAACCACTAATTGAGAGCATTTTCTTTAAGATACTCACTTCTTTAAAGAATCTCTCTCCCTATCAAGATATAACAATCATCCCATTCATCATGGTATATGATAGTGAGAGCTAAAGAAACAACGACTGTTTAATTCCAGCATGAGGCAAGTTAGCTTCAAGAGTTTAAAAATGAAACAAAAAAATGCCTCTCCTGACTCACCTGTCACACCCTCTGCTAAGTAACTAACTGTAATAGGTGGGAGTACAGGGATGGTTTAACCATCACCCTGTCTTAATTCCTAGAAGGAAGACTGAATGAAAACTATCGGCATCATTTAAATACACTTATTTTTAAGGCCTTCTTATAAAGACTCTTTCACTTGCCCAGTATTTTCAGTACCTGAAGCAATGCTAAGCACTAGCAGCCCTTTGGTGAATGTTATGGTTGATTAACACAATATGAAAACAAACTAAGAGCATAATAGAAAAGGTATGGAAGCTACAGCCCACAGGAAAAAAAAAAAACCTCATTTACAAATATGGTGGTTCTTCTGCCAATTAGTAAATAAAATACGCCCTATACAGAGGGAGATTTTAAGGTTAAAAAAAACTAATATTTTTTTAAAAAATTCGAGACAATTTTTGAAGTTCAAAACAGTTCATTTTAAAGTTATTTAAAGTATTGTTCACTAATACAACAGAGTAAAATGTTAAAGTTATCAAAGTTAAGCATATCTGTTGATTTCCAACAGACTAGTAATTTGCCTATTAAGAATTAAGAGTTTCTCAAATCACTGAATGCATTATTTTTAGGTTCTGAATTATGTGCATTCCTATACTTGGTCAGGTTTGGTCTGCAAATTTCCCGATATGCATGCACAGTCTTGGTGGGCCAGTTCATGGTGGTACCTATAGGCACACAGGTTAGTGGTATATGTCAAGGTACATGAACACATTCTGTTGGACACAGTATCATATTACATTAATGGGACAAATTAACCATTTATGTATATGGACATACATATATGTATATGACAAATTTATATATATTTATATACATATTTGCTTCACTATTTGATTAACATAGCAAGGAATGAACAAACAGAATAATGAATATAACATTAAATAACTTTCTTAGTACAGAAAAAATATATAAAAATCTATAGACCTTTATTTTATCACAATTTAATATATTATCCATTTACAAATCCAACCATAGCTTTCTTTCAACAAAGAAGATACTTCTAGGTCAATACCAACTCAACTTGCCACTTGTCGCATACCTTCTTTCTGATTTGGGCTCCAATTCATCTTAAAGGAGATGAGTTTGGGAACTGAAATCAATCAGGAGTCCCATATTTTGTTTCTCTACCTCATAAGTCACTAAACTGGTACTCATCCAACCCAAAAAATCTCATTTTCCCAAGTTTGTGTTCCAAATTCCATAACCGAACAGGAGCTACAGGTGAGTGAGTCTCCACTGAACATGCCCTTCATCAAATCTCTGCTACAGTTCACAACTCCCAACTCTCCAGCCCTGGAAGCAGATTTATGAGAAAGATGGAGATCAGCCAGCCAAACTAGTCAAAGCAATGCAACCCACAAAGTTATTCCTTTAACTTAGAAAAGAATCCATAGAAATAAAATAATTCTCTTACAGCAATTCTCCTTCTCAATCCATTCAGTGCTGAGGATTCCAAATGAGCGACAGGACTCTCCATAGGCAGACAGGGAGCCACACAGCTGGAACTTCTTGTGGTTGTAGCAGCCATCTAGGTAGCAGGACTCATAGAAGGGAAGGGGGTCAAGTAGCCCATAGCAGGGCTGGAAGAAGCCCTTCATGTCCGTGAGTTTCAGGCAGTAGCCATCACCCTGCATCTTCTGGATGTGCACGTTATCACATGTGGCTGCGTACTGTGAGAACTGCAGCTCGTTGCAGCTGGGAACAAGAGATTTGGTCAGGCTAAGTGAATCAAAAGCAACCATCTGAGTTCTCCAGTGGAAGTGAAGACAATGTCTGTTATCTCTTTTGCTAACCCAGGGTTAGTGCAATATGCCGATTCCAACACTAACTGGCTAAGTGATTTTAGGAAATTTAGGTCAGTTATATTGTTAATACCACTGGGATAAATGTGGGTAAAATAATGGATTAGTAGCCAAGTGTTAGACAAAGGTAAATATTGACCTTATAAACATTAACCTTACATATAATTGACTGATATGTAGTTGATACAACAGCCTGTTAGTAACCAGGTTATTACATATATCATATATCATATGATTCATATATGATTACATATATCAATTATTATTATATTATAAACAATAATGATAGTTACTATAATAATAATGACAGTTGGCAGAATTAAAGCTTTGGAAGGCAGTCCAAAGCTTCTAAACTAGTTCTAGTTTAGCTATCAGAGACCAAAAGCAAAACCCTCACAAGAAAATTGATGCCAGGTTAAAATTGTTTATAGAAGAAGAAAGAAAGGAAGAAAGGAAAGGAAGCTCAAAAAGAATCATAATTCCTCAGGAGAAACTGAACCTTGCTCATTTTGGAAGCCCTAAAATAGCTTAGATGTCCAGAGTTGTTGTTTTTCTAACTTTGGGCCTAATAAATGGCATTTTAGAGAAAGCATCAGATTAGGAATTCTAAAATCTAATCCTGGCTCTTGCATGGCCTCCTCATGTAAATCTTTCTATTCTAGCTCCCATTTCACTCAGAAAAGGAAGACATTGGATTAGATATTGCCCAATGTTTTTTCTAGCTTTGGGTCCCTTAATTCTAACTTATGGTACATTATTCTGTTTACATCTGCAGAAGGGTCAAAGGAATTTTGAAGTTTCACTTCCACATCTGGGTATTTAGTTGATGTTTGGTATGTTAAAGCACGAGGGATCAAGCCATTGTATAAGCAGAAAAAAAAATGCCAGGAACAAGAAACATAACTATAGATCCAAAAGGTATAATCATAATTCAATAGCCTAGGGAGGCCTTAAATTCAACACCTTTGGAATAACTTGTATAGCTCATTCTATCTTAGTTGGCCAGAGAGGGCCTTGATAATAACCTTAGTAACTTCTGTATTTTAAAAGACTTTCTTACTCCCACAAATTCTGCCTTCACAACCACAACCAAGACTTCTGGTAAGAATCACAGACACACACTTAGACCCAGCACTGAAGGTCTGAGTCAACTCTGAATCCTACCCCAGCAGGGATACCTAGGTCCCAATTGGGCAGCTGGCCAAAGCTTCAGAGTTCTAAGCCTGGTTAGACTCTGTCGTTCAGCCAAGGGCTGGATGGTATGAAAATTTAGTCATACCATCTAAACTCAGATTCTTCCTCCGCCAGTCAAGAAATTACTGAAACCTCTGATGTGCCTCTTTGTATAATGAAAACTCCTTAGACCTTTGGCTCAGTTCTCTCCAGGAGAGGAAAATGATGCTATGGAAAAAGCATTCCTTATGAACACCTCTTGTAGATATAGGAGGATTTGGGCAACTGAATCTAGTGGCTAGAATTCTCACCTCTTCTGCATGCCGTTGGTTTTCCAGCTCTGGGCCAGCACCACACTACTCACCACTGGCTTTCCTCTCAAGGTCACGTAATCATCAGTTAAGTCCCCATTGAAGTTGCCACAGAGGCCACAAACTTTGTTCTGAAGCCTGTCACTGATGCTGATTTTTATGACATTGAAACCATTGTAGTATATCTGGATGTCAGGGCTGGTGTCAATGACCAAGAACCCCTCACTGTTGTAGATTTTGGTTGCCAAACCAGTTATAAATGGAACATTCACTTGTGTGCCATTCACCTATTGAAGAAAAAAAAAAGTAAATGACCCTTAGAGCAGAAGTTAGCAACATTCACTGTAAAGGACCATAGTAAATATTTTGTGATCTCTGTTGCTATTCAACTATGCCCTCATGGCAGGAAAGCAGCCCATAGACAAAATGTCCCTAAATGAGTGAAGGTGTGTTCAAGTAAAGCTTTGTTTACAAAAATAGGCAGCAAGTAGATATGTCTGAATCCTAGAGTTTGCTGACCCCTGCCCTAGAGTTCAAGGATACTCATTCATCTTACAGTTCACAGTTCCCCCCAAAGAAGCAAAATATGGAGTCAGAGAGATTAAAAAAAAAAAAACTAGAAAAATATAACCCACAACAAATGGTTGGGTTTTTGTATAAAACTTTCCCTAACATAAACCAGTTAACATGATTAAAATGAATCTGAGAACTATTGCTATACTTATTGTTTTCTTGCTTATAATGTTCAAACAGGAAGTCCACTCTAGAGGTCCTACAGGCATGGCATTTTCTGCATTCATCATTTTCCTGCTTTATAACAGTTTCTTTCTTTAACTCTTATGACAGAACATAACACGCTTTTCTTATTCTTACAAAATAAAAAAAAAATTCCCCTTCAAGTAGTTAGTAACTTTTATTTTCTAAAAAGTCAGAAGACTTTTTAAAAATATGATTCTTTATTATGTTGATAGCTTGGTGTGTTTCATTCAAAAACAATACCAGTTTTGCTGTCGTAGGTGGTCATTTTCACTTTCTAGCTCCTGGATTCTAGATCAACACAGTTGCGTCTATATGGACCAATTTGCAAAAGGAATTGGGGCATCAAAAGCAGTAGAAGTTTTTACTGAAGTTAAAAACCAATATTAAAACTCAAATTCTTCCCTATACAATACTGCCAGTCTTTTGCCTAACTCTGGATTTAGGCAAACTGTCAGCTATTTGATGACCGTTCAAATAAAAATAGACTCAATTATCTGAGCCAACGGTGGAAAGCAGATATACATAATAACACTCAGTTCCAAAATAAGATTAATTTGTATGTCCTGCCTCTTTTCCTGTCCCTCCATAGCTGTAATCACAGCATTGGGGTCTGACTCCATTATTCAGGTCTATCTACTGTGAGCAGCCTGGTTTAGCTGGAAGGCCGAGTCACTGTCAATAGTTCATCAGAGCAGACTACCTTCTTAAATGAAAGAGGTGGGAGAAATCCAAGTCAGAGAGGCATATTAATTATGGGGGTAGGTTGGAGATTCATATTTATTTACAAACAGGTCTAAGATTCACAAGAAACCAGGCAGCTGGCCTAAGGAAAAGCTAACCTTAAGAGAAATACACCATATTCAGCTTCAATTTTCTTTCATTTTTTTTTATGTCACCATGGGGTCTTCTAATAGTAGGGGATGCTCCACCAGGTTTTCTTTTAGGTAGGTGTTTTTAAATTATTTATTTATTTTTTATTTTGGGGAATGCTTGCCTTCCCTCATCTTCTAGAAAGGATTGCAGAGATGAATGAGCAGGTCTTTGTATAGGTGAGCAAAGCCAAGAATAATTTTAAAGTCTCTTCAAAACAAATGAGATGCTTTTTGTAAATTAACCTAGAGTAAAAGCTGATTTACTGATCATTTTGTTACCTGAAGTTCTATTAGCACCATGCCATCATCATGGCCCTGAGACACTGTACCTTTCCTGCAAGTTGGAATTGTCAATGAAGGACTAAATGGGAACCAACCTTACCCTTGTGAAATCTTTATATTTCATTTTTAAAAATCTGGTCATCTGTATATGGTATGTATGAAGCAACAACCTATTATCCTCAAACCTGGTTATCTAGAAAAACCACAACAAACAGTCCCCTAGCCATGCCTTGTTCCAGGGAACATTTTTAAGAATCAACAATGGGCTTGTCACCTTAACAGTGTTCCGGTCGTTGATGAGAATCTGCTCTTCATTAATATAGAAATAAACAGGAGAAATGATGGTGAGATTGGGGGATGACCACTTGTCGAAGTTAATGATGAGCTGGAAGGAGATGTCAGGCAGTTTCTGGCAGATGGTAGAGAGCACAAAGGCGCAGTTGGCAGGGAAGCGGAGGAAGGCGCCATCGAAGGTACGAAACACACCGCCACCGGCTGCCAGGCAATAGGATGTTTTAGTGCTGAAGCAGCCGCGCACCCCATTGCGCAGGGCGCACTCCTCATCCGACTTGCACTGGCGTGGGTCACACTGGATCAGGTTGCGCCGGAAACAGCGACATCGCCGTGTGCAGTCACTGTTCCAGAACAACTGTTTGGGCTGGAAGATAGGTGCCATTTGTATTAAACTTAGACTATTGGCAGGGCTGGAAACCCCAAAGCTCAGGCCTTCAGGACCCTTACCCTGAGCTGGGCTAGCCTTTCATTAATGGGGCTGGAATTTGCAACAGAGAGCACTAGGAAGGCTGCTTTAATTTAAATGTTATATCAGTTTCATGTAACTCAGATGCCAAACAATAAACAACTTAGTCTTTATATTTTCAATCAGGAATTAGGAATCTTTACAGCTGGATTATAGAACCAATCACAGCTAACCTGAATGTGCAGCTGTTAGAGGAACTAGGTGAAGAGAAAAAATATTCGATAGAAAGTTATTCTAATAAGTACCAGTTCCATTTCAAGGATGAAATTTTGATTCACTCAAGAATAATAAACCTGGTCATTTAAATCTTAAATAGGTTTAAGAAAGTGATAACCAACCCTTATGATGAACCATTTCACCATTCCACAATACTCAACACTCCAAAATTTTTCCTCGTATTTAGGCTACTACTAATTTATTTCTATTGCAAGTACCTCTATGTATTCTGAAGTGAGAGATCTAAAGAACAGTGAGGTGTTATGAAAGGAAAGTTTTGGGATCAGGCCACCTAGATTTCAATCACAGCCATGGCAGCCTACATGTGCCACCTTGAGGAGCACTACTGTTAGTTTGCTATCTCTAAATTGGAGATTACAATGTCTTGCAGGGCAATTCCTGCCTTCTAGTCAAGATGGTAGAGTAAGTAAACCCTGTGCTTGCCTTTTCCCATGACCCCATCAAAATTATAATGAAATTATAGAACAACCACTGGTGAGAGCTGAATAGAGGTCCTATAACTAAAGATATACAGTAGAAGCCACATTAAGACTGGTAGGAAGGGCAAAGATGTGAAACAGGCTGGTCACAAATTCACATGTGGTAGTCAAAAATCAGGAGGGGTATTGTGGCTACAGTGGTACCCACTGAGAAGCAAAGGGTCCAAGCCCCACACTGAACTCCCCAATGCAAAGCACCAGAGCCAGGAAAAGGAGTCCCCACAATATCTGGCTATGAAAGTCAGCAGGGACTCCATTCATGTGAGACATAGGGCTACTGGAATCCCAGGCATTCCTCTTAAAGTGCCTTAACACAGACTCACTTGCTCATAAACATGATCCTTAAGTTCCACCCAAGAAACAGCAACTTGAAAAGTACCAGGGGCATATTGAGAGGAACTAAATTGTCTGGTTTCAGACTGAGAGATGGAGGGGCAGCTCTCCAGGACTGAAGTGTTGGCAGGCACCATTATTCCTTTTTTGAGCTCTATCCCAATACAGCTTGCACCAAATCTGAGTCTATATTAACCTGACTAACACCACTTGCCCCACCCTGGTGATTCCTTGAGAACCCCACCCCATTGACTTCATGAGCTTTACTTGAACTTCTTCCACTGGTTATTCCACATAAGCAACCAGCCTCAGCCCATGATACAGACTTTCCTAAAATCTCTCAAAGGTACTCAAACTTAAAACAGGCAGTGGCTGGCCTTGGCATGCCCTGTACCACTTGCTAAGAGGCCTCAAGTCTGCCAGGAGTGGCAACTGGCCACAGTGCACAGCATAGCCTCTCTCAGGCACCTGTAATCCCCAACACAGGCAGCTACCAACCACAGGTCATTTTGTAGCTCTTGCCAGGTGATTCTGATCTGGGCACAGGCACCGGCAGACCTGGGCCTCCACCATAGCCCCTTCCAAGAGGCCCCAGAACCAACACACCCAGAGGCTGGCTTCAGACCACATCAGAGCATTCCCCAATAACACCACAAATGACAAGCCCAAAGGATGAATTTGGCAGGCACTAGAGCTCCATTAAAGTAAATCACACTTTGGAGGGTCAGCCTCTGCAAAACAGATTGTCCAGTATAGTTAGGGCTAGTCTTCATAGCCAGTCAGCTGGAGGGTAAATACCACCCACTGGCATACAAAAAGTAATCAAGGCTCAATTACAACAGGAGGACACACATAACACACACAAGGGACATCTAAGAGCACCTGGCTCAGATGACCAAGACGACTATGCCACTGGGTCCAATGGAACACCTACTATATTAGGGCACTCTGCTAAGACTGGAAAATGAAACACATCTGACTAATACATGGAAACAAACATAGGAAGGCAGCCAAAATGAGGAGACAAAAAACCACATCAAAGGAAACAACAGGACAAAACTCCAGAAAAAAAAACTAAACAAAATGGAAACAAGCAATCCACTAGATACAGAGCTCAAAACACTATAAAGGTGCTCCATGAACTTAGAGGAAGAATAGATGAACTCAGTGAGAACTTACACAAAGAGATAAAAACCATAAAAAAATAACCAGTCAGAAATGAAAATACAATAACTGAAATGAAGACTACACTAGAAGGATTCAACAATAGATTAGATGAAGCAGAAGATTGAATCAGTGAACTGGAAGACAAGGTAGAAGAATACACCCAATCAGAACAACAAAAAGAAAAAAGAATTTAAAAAAATGAGGATAGTTTAAGAGACCTCTGGGACAACATAAAGCATAACAATATCTGCATCATAGGAGTACCTGAAAGAGAAGAAAGAGCAAGGGATTGAGAATCTATTTGAAGAAATAGTAACAGAAAACTTCCCATTCCTGGCAAAGGAATTAGACATACAAGTTTAGGAAGCACAAAGAGTCTCAAACAAGAGGAATTCAAGCAAACCCTCACCAAGATACATTGTAATTAAAATCCCAAAAGGTTAAAAACAAAGAGGGAATCTTAAAAACAGCAAGAGAAAGGCAGCTAGTTACTTATAAGGGTACCCCATAAGAATGTCTGATAATTTTTCAATGGAAACTTTGCAGGCCAGAAGGGACTGGCAAGAAATATTCAAAGTTATGAAAAACAAGAATGTACAACCACGAATACACTACAGAGCAAGGTTTTTGATTAAAATGGAAGGTAAGATAAAGAGCTTCTCAGACAGGAAAAAGCTTAAGGAATTCATCACCAACAAGCTAGTATTACAAGAAATGTTAAAGGGACTTCTGTAAAAAGAAAAAGGATAAAAAAGAAAATAGAAATAAGAAACATGAATAATAAAATGGCAGTAACTATGTACCTATCAGTAATCACTTTAAATGTAAACGGATTAAATGCTCCAATCAAAAGAAATGGAGTAGGCAAATGGATAAGAAAACAAGACCCATGCATATGCTGTCTACAAGAGACCCACTTCAGAACGTATGACAAAGACTGAAAGTAGCGGGATGGAAAATGATATTTCACATAAATGGAAATGAAAAAAAAAAGCCGGAAAAGTAATATATATATCAGATAAAATAGACTTCAAAACAAAGGCTATAATAAAAGACAAAGAAGACATTACATATGATAAAGGGCAGAATAAATCAAGAAAACATAACTCTAGTAAACATGTACGCAATTGACATAGGAGCACCTACATACACAAATTATTGTCTGATACAAAAGAAGAGTCAGCACTAATACACTCATAGTAGGAGACATAAACACCCCATTAACCTCAATGGATAGATCTTCCAGACACAAAAAAAATCAACAAGGAAATAACGGGCCTAAAAAACACATTAGACCAGATGAATTTAATAGATATTTTCAGAGCATTTTACCCCAAAGCAGCAAAATATACATTCTTCTCAAGTGAGCATAGAACATTTTCCAGGATAGACAACATGTTAGGACACAAAACAAGTTTCAATAAATTTAAGTAGACTGATATCATATCAATTGTCTTCTCTGATCATAATGGTATGAAATTAGAAATCAACTACAAGAAAAAAACTGGAAAATACACAAATACTTGGAAGCTAAATAACATGTTACTAAACCATGAGTGGGTTAACAGTGAGATCAAGAAAAGTCAGAAGATACCTAGAGACAAATGAAAATGAAAACACAGCAACTTAAAATCTGTGGGACACACAGAAAGCAATCTTATGAGGGAAATCCATAGCAATACAGACCTCTCTCAAGAAATAAGAAAAAGCTAAAATAAACAATCTAATCTTACACTTAAAAGAACTAGAAAAAGAACAGCAAACAAAGCCCAAAGTGAATCAAAGGGAGGAAATAATAAAGATCAGAGTGGAAATAAATAAAATAAAGTCTAGAAAAACAATACAAAAGACAAATGAAACCAAGAGCTGGTTCTTTGAAAGGATAAACAAAATTGACAAATCTGTAACCAGACTCATTAAGGAATAAAGAAAGAGGACTCAAATAAATAAAATCAGAAATGAAAGAGGAGAAATAACTATGTACTCCACAGAAATACAAAGGATCATAAGAAAATACTACAATCAATTGCACACTAACAAATTAGACAATCTGGAAGAAATGAATACATTCCTAGAAACATACACTCTCCCAAGACAGAGTAAAGAAGAAGCAGAAAATCTGAACCACCAATGAAATCGAATCAGTAATCAAAAAGCTCCCAAAAAACAAAAGTCTGGACTAGATGGCTTCATAGAAGAATTTTACCAAACATTCAAAGAAGAATTAACACCTATTCTTCTCAAACCATTCCAAAAAATTTCAAGAAGAGGGAAGGCTTCCTAACTCCTTTTATGAGGCCACCATTACCTTGATTCCAAAACCAGACAAAGACATTACATAAAAGGAAAACTATAGGCCAATATCTCTTATGAACACTGATGCAAAAATCCTCAACAAAATATTAGCAAAGCAAATTCAGCAATACTTTAAAAATATCATATACCATGATGAAGTTGGATTTATTCCTGGGATTCAAGGTTGGTACAATAACCACAAATCAATTAATGTGATAGATCACATTAACAAATTGAAAGATAAAAAACACATGATCATATCAATAGATGCAGAAAGAGCATCCATTTATGATAAAAACTCTCAGCAAAGTGGGAATAGAAGGAACATACCTCAACATAACAAAGGCCATATATGAAAAACCTGTAGCTAACATCATACTCAACAGTGAAAGTTTAAAAGAGTTTTCCTTAAAATCAGGAACAAGACAAGGATGCCCACTTTCACCATTCTTCTTCAATATTGTATTGGAAGTCTTAACCACAGCAATAAGACGAAAAGAGAAATAAATGGTATCCAGATTGGAAAGGAAGAAGTAAAAGTCTTGTTATTTGCTGATGACATAATACTATATATAGAGATCTCTAAAGATTCCACTAAAAAACTGTTAGAACTAATCAATGAATTGAGTAAAGCAGCAGAATATCAAATTAATATTCAGAAGTCAGCGTCATTTATACACCAATGATGAACTTTTGGAAAGAGAAATTAAGAAAACAATCCCATTTACAACCATATCAAAAACAATAAAATACCTGGAATCAAATTAACTAAGGAGGTAAAAGATTTATTCTCATAAAATTATAAATCATTGAAAAAAGAAATTGAAGAAAATACAAATAAATGGAAGCATATACTATGCTCATGGATAGGAAGAATCAACATCATTAAAACATCCATACTAACCATAGCAACTTATAGATTCAATGAAGTCCCTATCAAAATACCAATGGCATTTTTTTAGAGAGCTAGAATAAATAATCCTAAAATTTATATGGAACCATAAAAGACCCTGAATAGCCATGGAAAACTTGAGAAAGAACAAAGTTGGATGTATCACTTTACCTGACATCAAACTATACTAGAAGTCTATAGTAATAAAAACAGCATGGTGTTGTTATAAAAACAGGTACATTGTTCAATAGAACAGAAAAGAGAGCCCAGAAATAAATCTGCGCCTATATGCTCACTTAATATATGACAAAGAAGGCAAGAATATACA
>CM053510.1:75047921-75069595 GCA_028627145.1 Eidolon dupreanum
AAAGGAAAGGAAAGGAAAGGAAAGGAAAGGAAAGGAAAGGAAAGGAAAGGAAAGGAAAGGAAAGGAAAGGAAAGGAAAGAAAAAGAAAAAAGAAAAGAAAAGAAAAGAAAAGAAAAAAGAAAAAAAAAGAAAAGAAACTGTACCACCTTCTTACACTGTATACAAGAATAGATTCAAAATGGATTATAGACCTAAGTGTAAGACCCAAAGTCATAAAACTTCTAGAAGAAAACATAGGCAGTAAACTCTCTGATATTGCTACCCATAATTTCTTTTTGGCTTTATCTCTTGGGCAAGGGAAACAAAAGAAAAAATAAGCAAATGAAACTACAACAAACTAAAAAGTTTTTGCACAGCAAAAGAAACCATCAACAAAATGAAGACAAATGACTGATTGAGAGAATATATTAGTTTATGATACATCTGATAAGAGGTTAATATCCAAAATATATGAAGAACTCATACAACTCAACAACAACAACAACAACAAAATCCAATTTAAAAAAAGGCAGAAGATCTGAACATATATTTCTCCAAAGAGGAAATACAGATGGCCAATAGACATATGAAAAGATGCTCAAGATCACTAACCATCAGAGAAATGCAAATTAAAACTCCAACAAGATATCACCTCACACCTGTCAGAATGGCTATTATCAATGAATCAAAGAACAAGTGTTGGTGAGGATGTAGAGAGAAAGGAACCCTCATTCACTGTTGGTAGGATTGCAAATTGGTACAGCCACTTTGAAAAACAGTTTAGAAGTTTCTCAAAAAATTAAAAATGGATATACCTTTTAACTCAGCAACTGCACTTCCGGTTATTTAACCAAGGAAAACCAAAACAATAATTTGTAAAGATCTGTGCACCCCTGTGTTCATGCAACACTATTTACAATAGCCAAGACATGGAAGCAACCTAAATGCCCATCAACAGACGATTGGATAAAGTATAGTTCATATATACAATGGAATATTACAAAGCTATTAAAGAAAAAATGAAATCCTATCATTTGCAAAGACATAACTGGATCTAGAGGTTACTATGCTGAGTGAAATAAGTCAGACAGAGAAAGATAAATACCATATAATTTCAGTTATATTCAGAATCTAAGGAACAAAAAGAACAAACTAATCGAAAACAGACTCACAAATATAGAGGACAATTCGGTGATGACCAGAGGAGAGGTGGGTTAGTTAGGAGGTTGGGAAAGAGGGGTGAAGGGTTAAAGAAGTACAAATTAGGAGCTGATGGATGATCACGGGGATGGGGAACATGGCATAGTGCATTCAGTCAGCAGTAATGTAATGGAAAGCCAGTGGAAAGCCAGAGGAGAGAAAGTAATCAGGGAGATCGTTTCAGAAACTATAAATCTAACCAATGTACTGTATACTTGAAACAAGTAATAAAATAAAATATTTTAAAAACCTACCTCTCTCAAAAAGTATTCTTTGATTAGCTCTACTTTAACTACATTTTTCTGTCTTTCTAATGTAACCTTTAAGCAAATTTCTCAATGAAAATAAAATTGAGGGTAACTTCAACGTTTATTTTCTTTTATTTATTCTTGAAGTAGAGTTGACTTAGCTGTTCTTAAACAAGTCAATACATCTTTACAAAAAGGAGACATTATTTATTTTTTTGCCTAGCTTATTTCCAATTCAGACATTTCAATTAGATTTTTTAATGATGCTATTCTTTTTCATTTAAAAATGTTTAGTTCTGAAAGGTATTATTTTTCACTTGTTGATATGTTACTTTGTTCTCTTGTTCTTCAAAGTGGATGTTTTTTTTTTTTTTTTTTCTCTCCAGAATAGATTTTTAAGTTCCTTAAGGCAGGGAACATGCTTTATCTCCCTTACCATTACCACTACCACAGTGATCTGTTAATAGCAGATATTCAATATTTGCTGTTGTTAATTGTCTGCTCACCAATATAAGGTACTGATGTCATTTAAACAGAGAATGGGCTTGAGGCAAAACAATAAGCTAAATATTTTCTACAGGCAAGACCTTTCTAGCTGAGTTTATTGCACAGAAAGAATTACAAAGTACAAAAAATAAACTATTTAGTGAGCTAATATGTTTTACCATATGACATCTACAAAAGACATCTTTATGTTTAAACTCCTATATAAAGAGAAACAAAGGGTAGAATGTGGGGGTAAAGCATTAAAGAGCTCAGATAGATATCTCTTGGGACAGTATCAGAGTGACAAATGGTACATGCTTTCACTTGCTTCCACAGAGAGCTTCAATAGCCACAAGAAGAAAAGTCACTCTTCCCAGTTACCATATTTCCAAATAGCCATATCAGAAATTTTCAAGCTACAATTAATAGGAGAGGAATTCAGGAAGGCCTAGAGAAATGCATGATGAAAAGAGAAACACAAATGCTAGCCAGGAGAGGAGGCAGATTTACAGAGACAATGCTGATGCCAAGGAGGGAGGAGAGTGAGGCCCAAATGCATTTCCAAATCCAATACTTAGTTAGCAAGAGCCTCATAGATCTGTTCTTAACCTTTTTACCCTCCCACCTTCCTGTGAATAAACACTACAATCTTCATAACGAAGTGAGAAGATTGGTAAACTGTGACCAATCTCTTGGAGTTGAAGAGAAATCTGATGATTGGCAGGGAGAAACAGGCAGAGTTGAGATCCCCTACCTCATAATATTTGCCATCTGAGTAGCAGCCACAACTGTGGGGCAGGATGCAACTCTTTCCATTGAGAACGTAGCCTGTGTCGCACTGACAGCCCTCCACACAGTAGTGGTTGCAGTCACTCTTTAGGCGAATGGCAGCACAGCGGGGCTGGCAGACACTCACACAACTCTCATAATGGCTGTTGGGAGGGCAGGTGACAGCTGGAACAGAAGACACAAGTCAAGACTCTAGAGTCACAAGCAGTCTTTTCCTGAGCCATTGTTTACCCACTTTGGGAGATGGAGGTTATGTGTTGGGGGAGGGGGTGGAGTGAGCTTTACCACCTTTCCTAATCGCTGTCCTCTCTGTTTATGGAAAGTCTCTGACTTATCATTGCTTAAATAATGGACCAAAAATCAGATGAAGGAAATGAGGTTCCTCACATAATCTTTGTCCTTACTTTTTTGAGGTCCTATAACCTACTACTTAAACCCATCTCCCAATATGCATCTCAATTTCAATTAAGTACCCTCCTTAATGGCTGCCCAAGGCACCCCACATTCATTCCTACCTTTAGGTTTTCACTCATATACATATATATTTTATTTTTCAGTTACAGTTGACATTCAATATTATTTTATATTAGTTTTAGATGTATATCATAGTGATTAGACATTTATATAACTTATAAAGTGATCCTCCACAAAGCACCATAGTCACCTAGCACCATACATAGTTATTACAATATTATTGACTATATTCCCTATACTCTATTTTACATTCCCATGACTAATTTGTAACTGCCAATTTGTACTTCTTAATCCCTTCCTTGTTTTCACCTAGCCCACAAATGTCTTCACTCATATTGATCTTCCTTATATATGCCATTCTTCATAATCTTAATATATCTTAAGTCCCTATTCTTCAAGTCCCAGGTGGATTCCTGCCTTATTCATAAAACTCCCCACTTTTATACAATATTAACTCACCTTCATCTAAGAACATCAACAGAAACTTTTGCTAAGCCAGTAGCTTATAAACAGTAGTCCCTGAGCTACTTGATTTCTGAGAAGGCAAATATGCACTGTGCATGTGTTGTATATGTATGTTGTGTGTGTATGTTGTATATGTGTGTAGACTGACCCATATTGACTATGTTCTATGGGTTTCAAATGCATGCAGATGCTTTTATGAAAAACAGTTAGGGTCCTGGTGGAGAGCATGGGGTCATATAAGAGGCCAGAGCCAGTTACTTAGCCTCTCTGGTTTTCAGCTCCTTAATATATAAAATGCAGATACCCACAGCACCATTTCATGACCTGTTGGGAAGGATTAAGTGAGTCTATGTGCTTAGAACAGTGCATAACATGTAAGTGTTTAGTAAGTGTTAGTCAATCATTAAGGACAGGTTTGCTTAAAAGTTTTATAGAAACTTTTTTTAATAGATGTATATAAAAAGTGTAACTATTATTATGTGGTAATATAACAATACATTTAGCATGCATAGAGTGTGCTGTGCTTTCAATTACCTAATTTTGTCCTCCTGGTGTTTCTGTAGCATAAAAGGTGTAGACAACAGCATTACCTGGCTGGCAGTGGCGGGGAGAGGTGGCAGCAGTGTAGGGGTTGGGCACTAAGAACCAGGGAAGAAAACCAAAATGCTCCAAGGTCACACTGATCTTTAAGAACAGAGAAAGACTAAAACCCAGGGGCTCTAACTCTTTTTCTAATGCTCTTAACATTAGAAAAAGTTAAAAACATGTTCTTGTTATGTGTCATAAGGTTAAAGTCTGATATATGACATATATGAATCAAATAGAATAGCATACTTAATGAAAGCATGTAAATTACCAGTACAGTGATGGGCTCAGGAGGTTCTAGAACTAACTAACCTACTAACTCTTCCCCCATTAGTCCTTTGTTAGAATTCTATTGTGCACTTGTTGAGTCCGAATGCCATGTATGGAGCTCTGTGCTTTATATAAATGATTTATTTCATCCTTGAAGCAACACATGAAATAAGTGGTATTTCCCCATTTATAGATAAGGAAATGGAGGCTCTAGGAGGTTACACATCTTGTTTTAGATGATGAACTTGATTCCAAAGTGCATATCCTTAAATTGCTCTATTCAATTTGCTCTGACATCTGTGGACGTGGAAGAGTAACCTGCCCACGTCAATCAAGACAAAAGGTAAGATAACAGGAAGAACTCACAGCAGGATGTGTAATTCCTCCAGCCAGTCACTGCTATCCCCTGAATCTGGCAGGTACTGGCATAGTTCTGCAGCCAGCTGCAGGCAGTCTGTACTGCACCCCCATCAATGCAAGAGTCAAACAGGCAGTTCTTGTAGAAGAAGGTGGGGTTGACTTTGCTGTGACACTTGGTGAAGCCAGCATTCTGACTGGGGATCAGGCTGCACAACTGCTGTACCTTTGAGAAACCTTCCACCTTGGCACAAGAAGGGCAGCGGTCCCCGCAGCCAACCTGGCAGAAAGTATCCCTCTTCACCCAGCTCTGCCCAAACTCATTAATACTGGATGCAAGCAGACCCATGGGCATCTCCAGGTCATCATCAGCGTTGCCATTATACCGGCCGCACAGGCCGTAGGTGCTGTTCTGCATGTTCCGTGGGACTGTGATTGACAGGAAGGTCTTCCAGTCATACACAACCTTCAGGCCAAAGTCAACTTCCACCACCACATGGAAGCCAAAGGAAAAAATATTTATCTTCCCTTGTCCCAACTTCAGGGGCAGATATAGCCGTTCATTGTTGACCTGTAAGACAAAGAGGGTTGAAGAACAGAAATTCCAGAGATCTCCTAGGACTTTTCCTAATGATTAGTCTTTAGAGAGGCAGTCCCAGAGAAGGGTTTGAGCAGATTAAATACAATCTTTGCATTTAGTGTTTATGTCAGTCAACTACTGTTATTAAGATTTGAACAGACTTAAATAATTATCATTTGTACACTAATATACCTATCTATTTCAAAGACTTCTGTTTATATAGCATTATTTTCCCCCAGGAGTCAAATTGTTTCCTCCAAGGTAATGAAAGGATAATAAGAATTCAACTTAAGTTTAGTCTAAAATATATAAACCAGGAATGCCTATGTTTCTATTTCCAGCTCTACTGAGAATTTATTTTAGGCAAGCCCCAATTTATTAATTCCTTTGGGATACATATATATGTATGTATGTGTGTGTGTATGTGTTTATATATATATATATCTATATCTATATCTATATCTATAGATATATATATATAGATAGATAGATAGATAGATAGATAGATATAGATATAGATAGATAGATAGATAGATAGATAGATAGATAGATAGATAGATCTTTTTTCCTGAAGAATGTCTTTATTTGCTATTTCCTCTGCCTAGGAAGCCATTCTTCACCTGTAAACATCCCCCTCAATCTCCAGACTCTGCTTAAACATTGCATATTCTATTAAGCAAGATTATCTGAGCCCGTTATCAGAATTAATTGCTTCCTTATCTGGGCAACCAGAACATGTTGTTCATACTGCTCTTGTATTCTTCTCCACTGTCAGCCAAGATCAAGCATATGTACACTACTAGTGAAGCACACATCACGATCTGCCTTATGTTATGATCAGTTGTCTACATTTCTATCTCAGCTACAAAATTATGAGCAACTTGAGGGCAGAACCCACACTTCATTGATCTTCTCCTGGCTATATGCTGGGCACCCAACACAATGCCTCACATAGAGATGGCACTTGACACGTTTCCTCCTGTATATTTTTTAATTCGGAAAACAAAGAAATCCCTTAATGTTAAACTTCAGAACCACACTCCCCCTAAACTATTTTGATTCAGATGAGCCATATCCTATAACTCATGGTTGAGTGAGTGTGTGATGGAAAACAGAGATGGCTTTGAGGGCTAGGAGGAGAGCTGGTCTTCTTTGTGGGAGAAGTAGATACTGTTCCTATGTAATATACTGAGATTGCTTTCTGAATACCTTCACTTTCAGAAATACCTTCACTCCTGACTTCCCAATTTCTCCCCTCTCACATCCCTCCCCCATTCTGACTGCACTGCTTTAGTTCAGACTCTCATCACCTTTCATCTCAGCTATTGAATGCTCTTCTAATTAGTCTCCCTGCTCTGGTATTGCTCCTCTCCTCCATTCTCTTACTAATGCCACTCCAATATTTCTCATTGCTATTGAAAGAAGTTAATCCAGTACTTAAAACCTCTCTATGGTTTGAATAAAATGTTTGATATGCTTAGCACATAACACAGGTTTTTCAGGAGCTGGCCTCTGCTTCTCGGACCCAATCTACTTACTTCTGCCACTCTGGCAATATCCAACACTTTGCAATTCCTCCAAATGAACCAAATTGCATCTTTCCATCCTGTCATTATTTTTGCTGCAAAAGTGGTGGTGCTTTCTGTGTCCCACCTGAGGTCACTATCCTCAGCTATGTGACTATGGGCTAATAACTCACAGCTGGCCTTGCCACCATGGGAGTCACTTGACCCAGGAGGTTATGACACCGCCCTCAACTCCAATAACCCTTCCCCATCCTTAAGGGTAGCCCTCATGTCAGAGGGCTATGTGTCGGAGCTCTTAGTGACCCAAGTGAAGTTGGTCTCTAGCTTGACCACATCTTTGCTGAGCTCTCTTTTTCTGGTGCTTCCCTCACTTTCCCAAGATTACCTTTCTCAGACTCCACCTCTAAGGAAACTGACCTAAGACAGCAATGATGCACTTCCCCTTGTCCCCTCTCTATATAAGCAATATTCACCTTTCAAATTTCAATTGAGCTATCTCCTCTTCCACAAATAGTTTTCTAGGCAAAATTCATTCATTCAGTAGACATCAATTTGGCACTCCTGAGTGCCAGGCACTGTACTCAATGCTGTAATAAAGCACAGGACCCTTTTCTTAGAAGCACAGGGCCCTTTTCTCAGGAGCTCACAGGCATGTGGAGAGGCGAGTACATAAACAGATAATAATATTATCTGATCAAAGCAACAATAGAGATAAATAGTTGCATAAGCACTGGACTCAGCTTAGGGACAGAATCAGGGATGTCTACAGAAGATGATACTCACACCTGGTGTGGGTAGCATGTGTAGATGTTGGCCAGTTAAGAAGAAATGAGAGCAAAGAAAAGGGAATCCCAAGAAAAGAGCAAGAGGACAGAAAAAAAAACTGATAAATATGAAGAATTACAACAATTCAGCACAGCTAGAACATAAAATGTGGGAGATAAAGATGAAGAGGTGTAGAGGGTTTGCATCATGGAAGTCCTCATATTCATTGTCATACATGTCAGAGAGGACCATGAGATAAAGTCAGAAAAACACCCATTCATTTTGAAAAAAATGAGTCTTCAGCGATCTTAATAAGAGAACTTTAGTAGAATGATGAGGTCAGAAATCAGATTTCAGAGGTTAAACAGCAAATAGGAAATATGGAAACAGACACAGCTCTCTCTAAGAGTTTAGATAGAAAGAGGAGGAGGGATTGGATAGAAGCTAGTATAGAACCAGGGTTAAGGTTTGTTTTAGAATGAACATATTTGTGGGTTAAAACACAAGAGGGAGAGGAGAGGACAGATGAGCAAACTGCTTGGAAGGAAGGAGGTGAAGAGGCTGCTGTAATGGGTCATTTCAGTGACAGGATGTAGGAGAGTGAAAGGAGGAGGGAGATCATCCTGGAGACCACAATTTTCTCAGTGAGAGGCCCTGAGATGAAGTGACCTGGGCTGTGTGTAAAATACAGAACACAGATGTGGAAGCACACTGAAGGAAGTGCAGGCCACAGGGACTCCCACATGCCTTGAATACTCAAAGTAATACATTAAAACCTTCGCACCCAAAGGCTCCCATGTGCCAGCTTGCTTCTTTTCCTGAGAGTCACTGTGTTCTATATTCTTGGCTACTAAGTGTCAAGCAGGAGGCAAAACCTTGGGGAGGCAATCCAATGGCTTGTCATGGAATAGGCATCAATATAAGCTCATCAAACTAGTTAGAGCTAAAGTGACCCTCAAAACCTTTCTCTTCTCTTATGGTCACAGGTTTGGCAATCAGTGATAAAGACACTGACTGTGAGGGTCCTCAAAACCTTCTCCTTAGCCTGGAACATCACAGACTCAGCTGGAAAGCTAAGGTAAATAGCGAAAGAGACCATCCCTTATTGAGCTCTGGCTGTAAACAGCTGAGATGTGGGCTGCTGCAGTGCCCCAGGAGTGGCTCACCTTCTGTAGCTCACCCCATAACTCTGTTCAGTATATAGATAGCATATTTATTTCTAGTTTTTATTGGTTTAATCTATGTTCCCATGTCTTCCACTACTGCTTATTGCAGGAAAAGGTGAGAGTCATAGAAGGTCACTGTGTCCCAAGGAATCACTTCTATGTCACCTACATTTCTAAAAGAACCAACAATGACCTGGGGCTCTGAACTATTTTCCCTGGCATTTCATTGCATACTGTCATAATGATAACCATTATTCTTCTCTCAGGGAGACATGGTGACTAATAATAACATTATGGAAAAAACAAATGCAACTCATTGAACAAGCAGATTCTGTAATTTATATTAATAGTTCAAATTAAGTGATAAATCTAACTTTCAGGCCCCAAAATAAAAGAACCTTCAATACATCCTAAACTTGGCCTTCTTGTCAGAAATTTGAAAGCTCTATGGTCTGTTCCCAGCTTGGGCACTTAGGACAGCTGGGTGACTTGGAAAGGAGTGACTTGAGCCTTGGCAAGGAGTCTCCCTACCCCTTTAATCAATTTCTCCTTGGTGCTCATTATTTTCTAATTACCCTCCTATTGTGGGTTGGCTTGTGTTCCCAAAAAGATATGTGGAAGTCTTAAGCTCAGGACCTATGACTGTGACCTTATTTGGAAATAGGGTCTTTACAGATATAATCAAGATAAGATCGTACGGGATTAGGGTGAGCCTTAAATCCAATGGCTAGGGTTCTTAAAGGAGAGAGAAATTCAGCACCAAGAAACAGAAGATGCAGAGGGAAAAAGCCCATGTAGAGATGAAGGCAGAGACTGGGCCTATGTTGCCACAAACCAAGGATCACTTACAACCACTAGAAGCTAGAAAAGAGTACTGGAACAGATTCTTCCCTAAAATATCAGAGGGAGCACAGCCATACTGATGTCTTGTTTTCAGACTCCGAGCCTCTGGAACTGGGAGAGAATAAGTGTCTGTTGTTTTAGGTCACCTAGTCTGTGATAAGTTATGAGGGAAGCCCTAAGACACTTAGACACCCCTTCCTTTCCATCTTTTTGTGGGAGGAAGAAACAAGCAGTGTGATTCTCACATCTCTTGATTTTAGCCATGAGTGCATTATATGAGATTAAAGCAGGACACATGCCTGGAAGGTCAGTTGACCCATTAGGTCTTAGCCCTAAAGCGAAAGGAAAGGAAGTGAAACAGTGAGAGTAGAAAATAGCTATCATGAAGGAGAGAAGGGATAATGTGAACAAGAATAAGTGCCCATAAAGATCCAATGGTCTACAGGTGAATAAGTGCCCATAAAGATCCAATGGTCTACAGGTGAATAAGTGCCCATGAAGATCTAATGGTCTACAGGTGAAAATAACTGGGTCGGAAAACATGTGTAGTCCCAAATGTCTATATACCTAAATACTGAAAGCATGTAACACAAGGCAGAAAATGCAATTTCATAATACATTAGGTAGAACAGGACCTATGAACAGATCTTATTTTAAAAGTAGAAAAAAAAAAACCCTGAAAGGTAAAAAGGTGAAAGAGTGTTGAATGTCAAGGTGATAAGAAACTGAATGAAAATGTATAAATCTAAGGATAGGAACACATCAGATGAGGAGAAAAAGACAAATTCGATGCAACACACATGGACAAAATAATTGATATTTGTTTTAATACATATGATGAAACTGGAGTAGTGAGAAGTTATTGTAATGAGCAGCTTTGACCATTCATACATTTGTTGGAAACATTATAGGACTAAAGGCAAAGCATCTGATATATTTCTAATTTGCCTCAATGGCAATTTAATCTCCCAGGTTGCTGTAAAAGTGATCAGCAGCAAAATGAAAGTCTAGGAACCTTGGAAGAAAGGGGCTATTATGTCATCTCTTTCACTCACTTGGCAAATGTTTTGAATGCCATTACATGTATATTTATTTAACATAAAGATAAATTAGATATGGTTCCTGCCCTCAAGAAACCCACAATTAGGACTGAGTTAGATATGAATATCACAAAAAAAAATTATAGTATGATTAATGCAATAATGTATATAGTGACCAACTGTTATGAGAAGCATAGAGGAAAACAATCAGGGGTTTAGGTATAAAATCCAAGAAAGGAAAGAAGGAGCATAATGAGACCTCTGCCTTAGATGCTAAGAAGGCACATTTTCCAATAAATGTTAAAGGGAAGACAGTTTATCAAACTTTGAAACTTCTCTTTGTCAGAGAAAGAGGTTTAAGAAATCCTAAATCAGTAGAGTTGCCTGTGGAACTCTTTAGTAATAGCTCAAAATTTTAAAGAGAATGTATACAGGGTGAAAAGGAGTCCCCTTAGAGATAAATTATGTGACAGAACAGTGAGGATGATGTAGAAAGGCTAACACCCTAAATCAGCTCCTCCAAAATGCTAAGCCAGAGGTTGTTGGTTGGTTTGTTTGTGTCCAAGTAATGCTCAGAGCAAGGCCTTGAACAAGGAGTGACTGGCCTGCTGCTGGTCTGACGTCCTTAGGCTGAATCAGGAGTGCACAGAACTCCTCAACTACTACTTGCTCCTATCTTTATGGTCAAGGGAGTGAAAAGGTAGAAAGGTGGAGTTTAGGCCTAGGTGAACAGAGGGACTGTAGGAGAGCCCCTGAGTGCTCTAAATTCTTACAAGACTCTTGAACTCCTGAATCCTGTGAGAGAGAACAGGGAGACTGGAAAAGGGAGAAGGAGCTAAAGCAAGCAAATACCATTCTGATCCCCAAAAAGGGAAGGGGGTGGATTAGACAACAGTATCACTTACAGATGCCTAATCCTGGGTGTGTGTTCTCTTTTGACAAGTGGAGTGACTGCCCAAGGTCATATGGTGGTAGCTAGGCTGGGATTCAAATCCAGGTCTGTACTCTCTCCAACATACTCTGCTACAATATGAAAAGTATTATTTCTAGAGCTGGCTTTATTTCTATTTTTGCCTGTGACTTGGACAGATCATTTTTCTCTCTGAAGCTCAGTTTCCTTATCTGTAGGATAAAGAGACAGAAAATCTCAGAAAGTCCAAATTGTGGGTCTCTTGAGGGCAGGATCCCTCTCTCTTCTAACATCCCGTCTATGTTTTTCCTAAGATTCTGAACCAGCATGATTCAGCTGCAGTCTGACTGGCTGACCCAAGACCCTTGTCCCTGTGTCTCCATGACTCCCTTCCTGGAGTCTGGCCTGTGACTACTCACCAGCACCGTGTGTTTATAGGCCCTGTGAATCACTATGCTGTAGCCAAACACAGTCACGTCCACCTGCTTGACCCACAAAGCCAGTGATGGGTCCCGGTCCTCATTCTTGGCTGTGACAATGAACTTGGGGAAAGCATCTGAGCTTGGCCTGTTTCCTGTAGTACACAGAATGAGTGAGCAGCTGGTCTGGAAGTCAAAGGGGTAGTCATCAAAGGTCAGGTAGTGGCCGTAGCCTGAGACAATGCAAGAGGCATCAGTGCGAGCCTGGCAGTAGTACAGGCCACCCTCCTCCATGCAATACTCATCCTCCTTGCAGGAGATGGTCTCACAATGAATGCTGTTGTCTGTGCCATTGCAATAGCAGAAGATCTGGCAGTCCAAGTCCACCCAGAAGGTCTCATTGGTGGTAAGTCGATGCCCCTCGAAGTTGCAGCCACACTCGCTCCGGGTGACACACTGGTTGCCTTGTAGAGCATAGCCCTCATCACACTGACACCCCTCAGAGCAGCTGTCCACACAGATGGGGCCCAGGGCCAGGGTCTCACAGGTCTCTGTACATGTCATACATTCCTCAAAATGGCTGTTCTCTGGGCAGTCCAGAGCTACAGGTGGTCAAGGAGAAAACAAGATTGAGAAAGGGACAGAGGTCAGAGATAGAATGTGATTGCACTCATAGCATACATGTGTGTGCATGCATATGTATGTATGTATGTATGTGCTGTGTTTTTACAGCACAAGGAGCTTGATGAATAACATGTCATCCTCATTTGGGGTGATCAAAGGCTCAGAGAAGCCCTCACTCCTGTGCTCCTCTAGTGCACTTAGCTTTCCATGTAGAAGATTTCAAGACTGTGAGCCTGTATTGAGCTCTTGCCACATGCAAGACACTGTTCTAAATACTTTAGTGTACACTTTCTCAACAACCTGGAAAATTAGAAAAAGCTTTATCATCTCTATCATATAGATGAGGAAACTTAAATTTAGTGACTTAACCCAGCTAATAAGTACTAGAGAGAGATTTGAATCCCGATGTCCTAACTATAAGTCTCCTGACTCAAAACCCTGGATAAAGAGTGTTCTGGAAAGAACAAGTGCTGTGGGTACCATCTCTGAGCTTCAGTTTCTTTTTTTATTAAATAAAGACAATATTTACCTAGCCAAGTTGTTCTGAGGATTAACAAATGAATTTAATAAGTCCACAGTAGATATCAATAAATATTATGGCCTTTCTCTTCTTTACACTTCCTTCTATTATAAATAGGCTTTATTTAGGTATTTTTACACTACAAATTGGTCTTTCCCTTTGTCTTTCATTTCTCTGATCTGCTGCTTTCTGACCTCTTCTACCTCCTCACCATCCTCTGCACACGGTCACCTTCACCTCCTTTGCTCACACTCTTTTTATGACCTATATGGCTCTCATAAAGCCAAGTTCTACCCATCCTTCAAGTTTCATTTCAAACTGCAATTCTGCCCAGAAGTCTTTCTTGATAGATCAAGTTTTTGAGGCACAAAGCATAGCACATAAAAAGATAACAACACATGTTGCTCACCATGGAGTTCCAGGTAACCTTCCCATTCTCTTTATTGTTTTAATTTGTCAAAGTTTGACATGAGCAGGGATGAATCCAGGAGCACAGAAGAAATATACCTACAAATTTGTGTATTCTAAAGATCTGGGAAGGTCCCCACCATCTCCTGGGAGAATAAGATCTTGCATTTAAAACTTTCTTTAGCTCTAATGCATATTATCACTCCTTAATAGTATTTCAGAATCTGAGGACACAAAGGATGATACAGAGAATTAAACTGCATGGTAATAATAGCTCTGCTGGCAAGTATCAACTCAACAGACCTGCACCATGTACTGAAAGTGATCATTTTTTTCTCTGGGCTAAAGGACTACCTCCATTCCCATCGACTAAAACACCACATAGCTTTGGCGTTGAAGGCTAGTTTAGCACTGATAAAAATGTCTGTATAGAGGGATTTTCACATTTGTCTCTACATTATGAACATTATAACATTTACTGCAGGTTTATGGTGATAGCAAATAACATGACTTATTTAAATGGCTCTCGCTTTATGACTTATTGTATTGTCTGAATTTGTCTGAAAGTCTTGGACATAGAGACATGAAGTAATAAGCTTCCCCTGGCCCCTGAATGCCTCTGTGAAATTATTTAATTGGGCAGACTGGCTCTGCCTACAAGAGGACTGGTTAAATATATCTGAACACAGAAATTGTGGTTGTCTCTTGCTAGGCCCAAAGAAGACTGTGTTCCTGCTTTGTAACTATTGCCCAGTCTAATTCCCACTCTGCAAGACCCTGACCAGATTAACCCCTTAGTATCTGGAGACTTGATTAATCAAATGTGCACTCTCCAGTACTTCTCCCAGCCCCATGTACATAAGGTCTGGATGAGACATATTGTAGGATGTCTCAAATTTGAGCCCTGGCCCACTGCCCAAAAAAGCCATGTTCTATATGGATGCTTCTGTCCACATGTCTCTCTCTAAAAAACTCCCTCACAAGAGTGCAGATCCAGATGAAGGATGATGAGAAACTATTCTTAGCAGCCATCACAACCAGGAAAAGAGAGACTCATCACCATCCCTCCACAATTACTTTACACAAATAATGCCACCAAACTGTGCTCTCTGCAGTGCAAAAAAGTAACGCAGAAATACTTCTTGATAGGCAGGAGTTCACAGTCCAACATAATGGCATGGACACAGCCTAACAACAAACTAGATTTGGTATGGGATAAACTCAGTAATCCCATGCCATGAATGAACTACACCTAGAAAGCTGAGTGAGGGAGAAGGAACAGAGTCTATATTAGATAAACTAGAGATAGGACAAAGGAGTATGAGGGAATTAGATTAAAAAGAAGGCTTTGGGAAAATATTACAAGGTTTCACTAGATTTGGTGGTCAATAGAAAGCTTGGAGCCTCTCTCTCTGTAGGTGACTTTATGAAAAGGGAATTTTTCCAGAATTCTGGCTTTAGGATTCACAGCACCTGCTATTAGTCCCTCCCAAGTGTGGTTAAGGTTCACCAGGGATATAATCACCCTTTTCTGAGATGACAGCCACCAAATGCTCCACGTGTACCTTGAACCAAAGCTCAGATTTAAAAAAAATGAGTATGTGTTTGTGCATGTGTGTGTGTTAGTTCTTAGCTCTGGGATGTTTCTGTTGAAAGGGCTTAGAGGTAAAGCAAGAATTCTCTAATAGCAATGCATAAGCCTCACCCAGATCTTGGTTTCTAACAACATTCCCCAACAAAAAGAATCAGGGCTTCTTTGAGTAGCTGTTGCTTCTAGTCTCAGACAGGGGAAAGTTAAGAAATGAGTGTGGAGCATTTTGCCATGCCAGAAAGCAAGCAAATGACAGAAAAATGCCAAAAGAACATAAGAGGCAACTTAAACGGGCTCCCACTGGCCAATTCTGGAACAAATTGAACATCAAGATAATTATCAAATGCAATATGAAGTATAAATCATTAAAAAAATTAAAAATTTGTGTGTCCATATTGATAAGATAGATAGATGATTGAGATAGATAAATGCATAGATGGATGGATAGATGAAAGGCAGAAAGGCAGAAGAAAAGGGAGGGCTCTTGTTTACAGTAGAATGACATATGCTGACTGGTAAAGGAAATATAAACTTAATTATTTAGGGCAGAGGGATATGGTATATACAATTTACTTTCAAATGGAAAGAGAGAGTGAGAGAAAATGGAAAGCAAATGGGGCAAAATGCTAACAATAGGTTAATCTTGGTAGAGTAGACAGATATTCTTGTAACTTTTCTGTAACTTTGAAATTATTTTAAAATAAAAAGTTTTAAAAATAAACCTAGATAAAAATATAACAGAAGAGAGATAAACATATGTAGAGGATAGACTCTTAATGGTGGCATTGGTTCTTTTTGGTGGGAAAGGGATGGGTGTTGAAGTGCAGGTGGGGCAATCCTTGCTTCAGGTGTGGGTCCCACTGTCCCAGCCACTCCTTCTATCCTTCCACATTACTCCTCCCTGTGGCCTTCCAAATAACCAAGGGTGTCATATGGCAGGTCTTTCTAGCAATTATTCTATTTATTACTTGACCTACTGAGAGAGGTCAGATACTCTGGGGACAAAATAAAAAAAACAGCAATATGCAACTCTCTTACTAGCCATTGACAAGTTTGCCCTAGGGTGCAGTGTTAATTCCTGTTCTGTGAAAGTCATCCTGACAGATCACCTTCTTTGCCAAGAGAGAAGGCACCAAGGGAGCCATCACAAAGTTTGCATCACGACACGTGTTAGATAAAACCATCAGTCAAAAGTATGGCCAGCTGTTCTACAATGAAGATATATTATGTAATTAGAAACAAATATAAAGGTGAGAAACAGTTTGGTTTAGGGTGATGGACCTTCCAGGGGACATCTCAGACTAGGAAAGGTGTATACAGGAATTAGATTGTCCTTGAGCTCAATTCCAGCAGCAAGAGAAGTCCTGAGGAAGAAGATCCAGTATTTCATTTATTCCACCACCACCCAGTTGACTTCCCCCATAATGTAGCCCCCACTTACGGCAGAAGTCATAGGTTCGCCAGGGGCCCACCTCCACATCAGCATTCTTGCAAGCACTTGCATACCGGGCCACAGAGTCACAGAGTTCTGACTCATTGCCTCCACTCTGGCACAAGCGAAAAAGGCAGGTGCGGTAGTAGGCGGTGACATTGACCACCCCATGGCACTCTAAAAAGGAGCTGTTGGAGGGGTCATTGATGATGCCACACCTGGAGCGGCTCCGATAAAATTTGAGCAGCTCTGAGTCATTGTTGCAGGCCTTCAAAAGGTCTCCACACTCCCCATTGCAGATCTCCTCGAAAGTTGTCCAGCTTTCCAGGAATACTGCCAGGTTGTCTGTGCACTTGCCATTGGGGAGACAGAACTCATCGCTGGCATTAGCATTGAAGAAGCCACACAAGCCCCCAGTGCAATTGAAGTAAGTGGTGGAGAGCCGGATGTACAGCAGACCTGTGTCTGAATATTGGACGCTCAAAATGCCCCTGGATTCTACTGTAGTACTGTTTTTGTTTCGATAAATTTCCAGCTTCCCGGAAGGATGGAAAAAAGGTAATTCCACTTCCTGACCATTCAACTGAAAAATCAAATTACTATCATCAATCCCAGCTACACACAGAGTACCCACAATTTCCCAGGCTATGAAACAAAGACAAGGCTTGGCCCTAGGACTAGCCTTTTGAGAACTGTTAAGAAGCTGGAGGCCTGTAGAAACCACACAGACAGATACCACCTGTTCGTTCATGGGTATCTTTGTTTCTTTATTTCTAAACTTCTCTGATTCAACACATTTGCTGTTTATTTCTGTATGTATGAGACTTTAAGCTAGCCTGAAACAAAATTGAAATGTGAGCAAAATTGTCTTACATATGTGGCTTCCTCCTGATGCCTGACACCTTTTCACAGACAACTAACTCCCCTTCTTCCTCACCTTTCTGGCTCCTTCCTTTCCCTTCAAATCATACTTTTTCTGTGTCCCAGCCCCTTGGTGGCATATAACATATATCTAATTATCTAGGTGTCCATTTACCTATGTACCTCTTACTATTCTTTTAATAAACTAATCTCTGCTGGTATATCAATAGAATGAAAACATGGCCCTTTCAGTTTGTGCATGGGTGTTTTATTACATCTTTGAACATTAACTTTTATTTTCTAAATTAGATTTCATGTGATATTAGGAAATGCACGTTAAACTGGGGAAAGGGAGATCCACACCCTCTGTGTCTTCCAACTCTGCTACTGTTTAGCTTGAGGCCCACATCCCTGCTGTAGCCCTTTGGCATCTTCATGTGAAAGCAAGGAGTTGTACTAGATGATTCCTAAGATTCCTTCTAGAACTAAAGATCTATGAGTCTGAATGCCTAATCCTGGGTATTTTAGATCAGGTCAGAAGGGCAAGAGGCACATGGCAGGCACCCTTTGCATTACCCCATATGGATTCCCAGGGTAAAGAGCACAGGCTCTGGAGCCAGCCTGCCTGGGCCCGACTCCCATTCTATGGCTGTGTGTCCTTGAGGAAGTTACTTAACCTCTCTGTGCCTCAGTTTTCTCATCTGTAAAATAAGGACAATAATATATACCACATAAGATTAAATGTGACACTGCTTAGAAAAGTGCTTGGCACATACATAGTAAACATCCTATGAGTATTTGTTATTGTGGAGAGCCAGTCCTGCTATACCTGTCTAATTTGAAAAATCCAGCTTCACTACATTTCTCCACTTGTTGGACTTTTTATTTGGAGCTGATAGGAAATGTTCCCATTTTGGAGTCATCGTCTTCCTAGCATCCACTCATAATCAGAGGCAGAAAGGCAGATTTGAAAAATATGGCTCCTTCACTTGCATGACTAATGGGAAAACCCTTAAGGGAAGCAGGAGTCTTACCTTGACTTCTGAAGCCGCGACTCCTCCTATCTTAACCTCCTGGTTGGCTACCAGGATCCGAAGGCCTCGCAGCCAGGCAGGCCCTGCATCTGGTTTCTTCTTGTTGATGTCGATTTCCAAGTACTCTGGCCTCTCAGGGCAGGTCTTGAGCAGCGTGTAGGAGAACTCGGAGGGGAAGGTGTAGGCGGCCCCATCAAAGGTGTGTAGCACCTGATTCTGGCTGAGCAGGCACACAGTCTCACGCTTGGGGAAGCAGCCCCGGTAGCCATTCTCCACAGCGCACACCTCTCCGCCCCGGCAGGTCTTGTTGAAGCAGTACACATCGCCGCCCTCCTCGCATAGGCACTGCACTGTGCAGTTGGCTGTGGCCCAGAAGAATTCCCCCATGGCGTAGTAGTGTCCATCGAATTCACAGCCGCACTTGTGCATCGGGACGCATTGGCTGGTGCTGAGGACAAAGCCTTCATTACATTCGCATCCCTCTGTGCATGGCATGGCGCAGTTCTGAGAGGCTGTCAGGTCCGAGCACGTGTCAGGACAGCTGCTGGTGCACACGGAATAGTGGCTGAAGCTCGGGCACTGCACAATGGACACTGACGTGGGGTAGAGAAGAGAGCATGACAACAAGGTCAATGACCCAGGTGTTAACAGCCAGAAGCCACCTCGCACAGGGGTCTAGTGGAACAGTGCTCCTTCCATTTAGCTCCTAGAGTGAGCGCCAAGCAGCCAATGGTTTGGGGAAGAGAGACTTGAAGTTGCATCTGTAAAAACCAGCTCAAGGGCTTTCCTAATAACTACTGATTGACTTGTGAACTTTGACTCTCATTTGACCATCTTGACTGAAATTAAACTTCAGGTTGCTATCCCAACTAGAGTAGACTCATTGTTCAATATGGTTTTCTTGTTTGGTGATCTATAACCACGAAGATGTTTTAAGATCTTCAACTGGGGGACATATAAGATGTTCTGATTTTAAAGAGCATGGCCCATTCTTAGGAGGAAATAACTCCAACTTGCAGGAGAAATTAGAAATGTAACTATTAGAGGAATAATTTGAAAACATGAAATTTCTAACAAGAAGTTACTTAAAATACCTGAGTGACCAAAGAAAATTGTGAAAATGAATTCTCTGGGATATTAAAAATAAAAAAGAATCTGGCTATCTGAAAAGAATTTGTGTGGCTGTTCTTCCAGAAGATTTGATTCGAATTAGAACTAGATGTCTTCTGAAGGCCCTTCTTGCCTTAGAAACCTTCAATTCTTATTGTAAGAACATCTGAATCTATGTAAATGTTTTGATCTAGTTGAATCCAACAGGCAGGGACTCAGGGGACTGGTAAACTATCTTTGATTTAAATATGATTTATACCACTGACATTAGAGAAGAGAGAGGGAGAGGGGGAGGTAGGGAGAGATTGAGGAAGAGAGAGGAAAGGGAATGTGGAAGATAGGAAAGTAGTACTACTAGAGGAAAATAGCTATTATAGGCAAAAATATAGTTTATACAAGGATCAAAGAAAAGCCATATTCAATCTCAACTTGAGTCAGGATTTGGTTGTTCCAGGCATAATAGAGGCTGGTCAGTTGCAAGGAGAAAAATACACTGTCTTTTAATAGTTTGACCAATATTCAAAGAATTGAATCTGTTATATGATGACTTATGTGAATCCAACCTATACTGATAGGATAAAAATCTTCCTCTGGTCTTGGAACTTAAATAAATTTTTAAATCTTCTCAATTCCATAGCACTTCTCAAATGCGTGGCTTATAGTTTTCTCTTTGCTCATATGGAGAAAACCAAGGACCAGAAAAGAAATAAAGTTCCAATAGGCTGTTTTTTGTTGGCCTGTTTTAAAAATTCACATAACTAGGAAAAGAAAGAGAGATTTAAGTGAGAAAGAAGGGGAGGGATGGGGGAAGCAAAATAACTAAGTGGTACGAAACACTTAATTCAAAAGTATAACTCAAAAGATACTGGGTTCCCCCACACTGTCAGGGCTTTTCCTAACCACTTAGCATTTCAGAAAAAGGGCTTCTTTCCTGGTATGATATACTTCACATCTGCAGCCCCTTTTTCTACCACTAACAGCAGCAGGTCAGTCAAAATGCTACAGGGCAAGAGACACAAAACCTAAATGGGCTGAAAATGGAGAAGAGTGAGCCAAGGAACAAATGCTGTCAGTTCCACTGGGAGTTGAATTACTTTCCCAAAGCCTGGTTTTGCTTACACAGGGCAGTGTTTGCATTTACTAAACAGCCACAAAGATAGCCACCTATACCTCTGAAAAAAAAACCCCACCTCCTTGCTCAATTCTGGCATTGCCATCCCCTGCTTCAGGCCCTTCCTCCGGCCAAGCATTTCTTGCTATGCATATCACGTTTTCAGGCCATTTATGCTCATTAGTGGTTTCTTGTTTTCTGGCTATGATACTGGGTGGGGAAAAAAGTAAAGATCCTTTTACAGTTCATTCTTTATAGTTTGTGACATTTCAACCTCACTTTCACTGTCAGACAATTTGTCTTAACAAGGAAATTTCTGAGGAGCCCAGAAATACTCTCCCTGCCCCCCTGCACAAGAGTGGCCTTTCATTTGGAATGCCAGCTTACCACATCCAGTCTGGATTCTCCAGTCTCCAATTGGAATACCAAGGGCTTGGCACACAAGGGCATAGGCCTGGATGGCTTGACAGAGGAGTGTCCCGTTGTCCCTCACACTGCATAGGTCATACACACAGCTGTGCACAAAGGCTGTGGGATCCACAACAGTGCCACACTCCCACAGGGGACCGTCCGTCTTATTGAGGAAACCACAGTAGTCGGAGCCAAAGTAGAGGGCCTCGGTGATAGCATCGCATTGGGTGCAGTTGTCCATACAGCCTGAGTCACACTTCCACTCGGCATGGTAGACTCGCCAGCTCTCTCCTAGATCCAGGACAGACATGGCTGGTCGACCGTCCGGGCGGAGGAAATCATCCAGCGGATTTTTATTGTAGTTCCCACAGAGCCCACACGTGGAGTTTATATAGGAGCCTGGGATGGAAATGGAGGCATAGTGCTGGCCATCAAATGTTACTAAAAGCCCAAAATCTGTTTCCACGGCA
>CM053510.1:75069695-75566196 GCA_028627145.1 Eidolon dupreanum
CCCCCCCCCCCCCCCCCCCCCCCCCCCCCCCGCGCCGCCGACCCAAACTGCCTGGGCTCCAATAGGCTTGCCTCCTATTAAGGCAGAGGCCTGGATGAACCCCTGAGAGCAGGCTGAGTACTGTGCATTTAAGCTGTGACACATGTATTACTAGCACCACTCTGGACTCCTCTGGGGACCAGGTGGTTGTCAACTCTCCCTGCTGGCTCTAGGGCTAGCTTCAAGTCTCTTCTTAAAAGGCTAGTTACCTCACTTTTCCTCTTTACTCTCCTAAATCTATTTCTTAAATCACAGCTTAAGTCACATATTTTCCATTCCCCCCTCAATGTCTTTAGCACTCCCTGACCCCTCCTTTTAGCTGAAGTGTATACTATAAACCATTCCCCACATTTAGTACTGAGGCTACCCTGGTATTATTCTCTAACTATTTCACTCAGCCACTTCCTGATACCAGAACCACTTCCTGGAATCATTGACAACAACAAATCTGAACACCTACTGGGTACATGTTAGGTGCTGTGAAATACGGAATTAAAAAAATAATTGCTTCTGCTCCTCATGAGCTCTCAGTCTACTGAGGAAGAGGGTTACAAATGACATTTATAATATACTGTTTTAAATATGTGTTAATAGGTGAGGCAATGGGAGAATAGTAAATAAACACTTAATCTAGCCTGTGGAAGTCACATAAAGCTCTTTAGAGGCAATTAAGTCTGACTTGGGTCTTTAAAAATAAGCAGAAGTGGCAAAAGAAAGAGTGAGGGGCAGGGAATTCCAGGACAAAACAATAAAGGTAGGGTGGGACAGTCATCAGGGTGGTACTGGACTGCAAAGGGAGGGGGTAGACAGAGATATAGCTGGAGACATGGATGAGGTCCATTCATTCATAGAATACTGATTTAGCCTTTTTTGTATATCAAGCACTATTCTAAGAGCTAGTGATTAGCAAAGGGCAAAAAATCCCTCAGTCATAGAACTTATATTTCAGGTGAGAAAACTGACAACAAACAAAATAAATAGGTAAAATATATAAGTATGTCGAAAAAGTGTTCTGCAGAAAAATAAAGCAGGGAATGTGGATCTAAAGTTCTAGGGAAGGGGTTTTCTAATTTTAAATAGAATGGTCAAGGAAGACCTCACTGAAAAGGGGACATTTGAGGTGTCCATGCTGTTATCCTGGGGAAGAGTGGCTCACACAGATTGGATAGCCAGGCCCTAAGGTGAAGCGTGCCAGGGCACTCCCAGGACCTCAAGGGGCCAGTGTGTCTGGAGCAGAGAGAACAAGGAAAAGGTAGTGGTAGATGATGTCAGAGAGATAAGAGGAGCCAGAACAGGTAGGGTCTTTCAACTATTGTGAAGATGTTGGCTTTGACTGAGCTAAGAGGGTGTCTAGAGCAAAAAGATCGACATGATCTGACTTGCGTTTTTAGAGAATCACTCTGGTGTTTGTGTTGGGAATAGGCCTTGGAGCATCTTCGAAGTCATATTTTAAAACAAAACAAAACAAAATTTCATAAAAACAAACAAACAAAAAACAGCTTGGATTTCTCTTCTGTAGGTAGAGCCCCAAAATGTTTTAAATGAGGAAATGGCAGAGACATACTTGCATTTTAGAAAGTCCATTCTGACCAGCATGAAGGGCTCATTGAAGTATGTCAAAATTAGAAGCAGAGAAACCAGACAGGCAACTGCTGCTACAATCCAGGAGTGATGGAAGATGGAGGCTTAAACTACAAATGAAGAGGGAGGGATGAGCTCATCGAGTACACTCAGCAGGTCCTGGTAGGTTTTTGCAGTGGGGAATGAGAAATGGGGGGAAAATCCAGAGTGCGTCTCAAAAGTCTGGCTCACTTTCAGTAGGTGGCTTAATAAGACTCCAAAAGAGAGAGACCAATTTTTTTCTTTTTCCTACTGAATGTGCCTAGCACCTATAGACATCACATTTGTGGCTAGGATTGAATGACTAGTCCCAGGTGGAACTGACTATAGATGCACACAGGCTTTCCAGGCTACCTGATCCATACTGATTTCTGGCACATGAGAAGGACAAGGATCTTCAGTGCCACTATTGTTGCTACTTTGTGAGTTATCTAGGAAGTGAGACAACAGACTGTCTAAGCATTCCCTCTAAGATTTACCATGGCAGATATCATGTACAATTCTTTGTTTCTAGAGATTAGTAAGACTTAAGGGAGAAAGGGGACAAGAAAAATATGCTCAAGAAATAAGCCATCTTACAGAGAGGTAAAAGTAGAAAGCAAAACCTAAGAGTTGATTAATTTATCTGTATTTCCTAGGTAGCAGATTAGCTAACGAGTGTGAAAGAAGTCATACTATAAGGAAGTTTAACCAGCAAGAGCCCTGGATGATTACTAGGTATTGTTCTATGCTGATGTGTAGAAAATGAGATCTTGTCCAAGGCTGGTATAATTGTAAATGCCAAATACAGTTGACCCTTGAACAACATGGATTTGAACTGTGTGGATCCACTTACATGAGGATTTTTTTCAGTAGGTAACTGTAAATGTACTTTCTCTTCCTTATGATTTTCTTAACATTTTCTTTTTTCTAGCTTACTTTAGTGCAAGAAAACAGTATATAGTATATATAACATACAAAATACATATTTATGTTATTCATAAGGCTTCCAG
The DNA here is from genome assembly GCA_028627145.1 of Eidolon dupreanum. Taxonomy (NCBI): domain Eukaryota; kingdom Metazoa; phylum Chordata; class Mammalia; order Chiroptera; family Pteropodidae; genus Eidolon; species Eidolon dupreanum. The sequence continues at coordinate 75,072,347 of CM053510.1, forward strand.
TCAACAAGAGGCTAGTTAAGTTTTTGGAGAATCAGAAGTTATTTGCAAATTTTTGATTGTGCAGGGGATTGGTGCCCATGCATTGTTTAAGGGTCAACTGTATATCCATTGTTGAATATGTTCCTTTCTTTTCACTTAAGCTCCCACTAACAAAGGGCAGTCTTTTTTTCTCAGAAGTCATGGGGTAGACTGACTGTCTCTGGATATTGTAACAGTTCCCCCTAGTTTCCCTACATTGAATCTTGTCCCACTCAGACTAACTTTATCTCTAGGCCAACCATAGGGACCAGTACTTCAGTTTATACCTTTTTTCCTGGTGTAAGTGTTCCCCTTTCACTCTCACATGTGTCTCAGTTTACACCACAAATTACAGGGTCCTTGTGGATGTAGCTCATAGTGCTCAGAATCTCAACTCTTTGTTTCCCTTCTTTCCCTATATTCTAGTCATTTATCTCTTTGATGGCATCTCTCCCTGGATGTGGGCATGGGCATGGTTAGGGGAGAGAAGTAGAATCTTAGAAACATAAGTCTTAGAATGGAAAGAGATTTCAGTGGGAATGGCAATGTGGTAATGAGCAAGTACTAAGTGTCTACTGTGTGTCAACCTTTGTACTAGATATTACACACATGGCTATTCTATTTCATTCTCATGACAACCTTAGAAAGTCTTTATCATCTCCCCCTTTTGTAGATGAGGAAATTAAGGTTCAGAGCTTGCATGAATTGTAGGTGACAAGGCTGTCACTGGTTGGGCTCCAAAGCTCTCTCCATTGCTCCCTGCTGCCTCTATCCCAGTGCTGAGTAGACGTAGTCAAGTCTAAACCACAGCCCCAGAGCCCTGACTCTTTGACACCCTCATCGCATTTTATAGATGGAGAAAATAAAGCTCAAAAAGGTCACTCTGCTGACAGTGGTGGCACAGGAATTGAGCAGCTCCGACCCAAGAGTCCGAGAGCTCTTCATCACCGTGTGCTGATCGGCCTTGGCCCTTTTTCCCTGGAGTCCCCTAAACTATTAGGTTTATCTGGGGAAGAAACAGTAAAACTACTAAGTGTTAGCCAGAGGAGATGTTTATTATATATGAATTTTATCTGGCTTTCTTTGGTTCCCATTAGCATATATAATCCTATATTGTTTATTTTGTTACTTGAGAACAGTTCAAAGGGAGGAAGGCATTTATAAAATCCATTTTCTAATACCAACATGTGGAGAAAGGTGACCTCTAGTAGGCAAGAACGGATCTTAGCAGCGGTGCCTGGCCTGGCCCAGTGTGTCTGAAGAAGTCAGTTGCCTTGCAGGCATATTGGGCTCCTTCTTGTTTCCTATTCCCATTTCACCCTGTGTGGGAGCTCTGCCATCCTCCAAGCCACTCCCAACCCCAGCAGAATAGGTATATTCAGAGACATGTGGAAGCCATTTAGCAAAAAGAAAAGGAAGTCATTGTTAGCTTGCAGTTGGAGTCACATGACTTTCTTTTAAAACGTTTACATTCACATTTGTATCTCTCCGTTGCTGCAGAAAATTGAGGAATCCATGCTCTGTACTTGGATGATGAAAAAGAGTCATGCAAAATTTGTGAGCTGCAGTGCCTGAAAAGAATGTCAGTGCCCCTTCCTTCTAAAAAAGTCTGACTGTGAGCGAAAAAGAATTTTAATCAAAATGGAAAGTAGGAATAAAGCACGAAGCTTTCTTTTTCAACTATAGATATTATACATACCATCCTCACAATACAGGAAGTAGAGGGAAGCTAATAAACATTCTTCTAGCTTGAAAATGTTAGTATCTATCTACAAGGATAAGTATAGTGCTCAATAGTACAATATAAAATTAAATATAAACTTCTGTACCTGAACTCTTACCTTTGATTTGAAATATAGAACTGTCCCTAGGGAGACTAACCAAATAACAAGCAAAACTGGAATTTCAATCACAGTAATAGCTCACTTTTCTAATTGTGACACTGATAAGCTGCATAGACCTAGGAAGAGCAGAACCAGAAAAAGTGAAATTAGTTCCCCAGTTCTGCCTTTCGTTGAACATGCTGCATCAATTAAAACTACAATACATTTTTAAAAAGAAAGAAATCCCTGCATTGGCATTGGTTCTCTTTGTAATCTCTATGATGACCTCCATGCTTGGGAATTAAGAATTGCACAGAGTTGCAGCAATCAACCTCTTGTGGTCTTGGTTATTATATAATTGCTTGAATAAATACATGGTTGCAACAAGGTCTTCATTAACATTATGAAAATTAGAGCCTCCACATACTGAGTAATTGCTAGTGGCTTTTTGCTCTTCCTCTTTTGTCAATGCTCCTGTTTGAAATCCAGGTGAACAGTGACAGAGATTATTTGCATATGCTAAAAAGACCAACAGAGAACCATGCCCTTTTCTCTTATTTCCAGCAGAAGTGGGCAATTCTTTTAGAGGGGTGTTTGGGCAAAGCTTTCATAGGACCTTCCTCCCCAGGTTTCAGTACAGAAGTCACCAAGCCCTCTCCAGGTGCTTGCACAGACAGTGCCTCTGGAAACACAGATCAATTTGGAGGTTTCTCAGAGAATGAGGCAGTAGCTCTCTGGCAAACGGGACCAGGGTGAGGATTGTTAATGAAAGGCTGTGCCAAACCGGGTTTGTACTTTGTGTTTACACCAGCTCCAGGGCGTGGCTCTGTGGCTACCATTGTTTCAAGTCAGGTGTATGAGAAACTGAACTTACCACTTGTCCCAGTTACTTCTGAGTTTGAATGTGTGCGTGTATATATGTGTGTACACCAGTGTTTATGAAGGAATCAGGAATGTAAATGTACTTTAAGATAAACAGAAGATAGACATGTCAAAGAGGGAGTTAGATTATCTCTTGTATAAATAAAATTTAGCTTAGTAAAGAATTTTACAATGTATTTGCAAGGCAGAAAGAACAGTGCATCTCTTTGGTACAAACAATAAATAGTAGAACCAATAGATCTAGGCAAGTCTTCCCTGGTCTAAAGACTCTCCAGCTTCTCCATCTCCCTGTGAAGGATGGAGAGGATCTCACCTTGACTTTTCCATAGCTTCCTTTGGGGATGAGAATCTTGTAGCCATTCACCTCCACAGAGAGCTCCTTCACCCAGGAGACAGCTGAGCCCCCACGGTGCTCATTCTTGGCCTCCACACTGAAGAAGGGGAGGCTGGAAGTCTGCAAACACTGCCGTGCCAACAGGTAGGCACATGACCCTTGGAAGTGAAAGAGGAAGCCATCGAAAGTGTGATAGTGAGGCTCCCCGAACACCACACATGTACTGGTCTCCATGGGGCTGCAGTAGAAGAATTTGCCTTTGGGTTCGCACATTTCATAGGGGCTACAAGAGGCCTCCTGGCAGTAGATCTCATTATTGAAATCCAGACAGCGGCACTTGATGGTGCAGTTCAGGTCATCCCAAAATACCTCCCCTCGCCGAAGGAACTGTCCTGAGGAATAATGACATTAGAGCCAACATTTATTGAGCACTTACCCTCTGTGCCAGGCATTGGGTAAATGTTTGACTTGCATTATATCATTTAATTCACAAAAGAACTCTAGGACATATGTATTGTTGCTCTCACTTGACAAGTGATGAACAGCCTTCAGAGAAATTGAATAATTCATCTCAGATCACTCAGCACCTCAGTGGTAAAGCTAGGATTCCAAGGGAATCTGTCTGAATCCAACCTAAGCTTTTGGCATAATATTTTCCATGCTGGTGAACACACTCTCATACAAAGAAAGACACACTGTCTTAATCTATGAGAGAGCCTGACACCCAGGAGTCATACCCTTCCTTTAAGCAATTACAGAAAGGGTATTCCAAAAGAAGTTTACCCAGGTAACTCAGCAACACCGTTCACTTATTCACTAATCCACTCATTCAGCAAACATTTGTTGGGGGCCCAGTATGTGCCAGAAAGTTTCAATAGGATGAACTAGGAGTCAGACCTACAAATGTCTTCCTGGGAAGATTTTAGAAAGGGCTGACCTCTGACTTGGAACATTCCAGGGCTCATAAATCCTGCAGACGCTGCAGACAACTTACAACTACATAAGTTATCTTCTCTCTTGCTCTAGGACCTGTGCAAATACAGTACTTCTCTCCCTTTATCCACTAACAGAAGTTCTTAACAGAATCTTGGCCAGGAGCACAAGGTGGAGGGGGAGAGGAATGCTTTAAAGGGATGTGCTCATTTTTAAAATATTAATTACCATTTATTTGGTAGATAATCTGTTGTTAAAACCATTTCCCTAAATAAATGCTCTCCCCCACCAAAAACTTTAAAATTTGCCAGTTTTTTATATCAACCTTTAATTGAAATAGTCTTTGTTTGGGGGTCAGAGTCAAGGGAACTGAGCAATGGCCACAACTCTGCAACCGATTTCTATTACTACTGAATTAACTTCCATCTGTCTCAGTTTTCTAACCTGTAAAGTGTGGACAATGCTATTTTCTCATCCCTGCCTCCTGGGGAACAGTGATGCTATAAAAATTTGGCACATATTAATAGATGTAAAGGCATTTATAAATTGAGAATTTTACAACTGTCTAAAAAGGAAAGTATAAAAGACACAACATTGAGAAATGTAAATAACATCATAGATCAGGAGTAACTATAGTTTGAAACTGTAGTTTGGAAAGGTTTTTTACATTTTTATAAAACTGAGTAGCACAAGACTACAAGACCAACCCAAGCAGAAAGCATGGGTGCCTCAGTAACAGTCCTTTCTATCTCTGTCAGCAGGAACAGTTATGTCTGAACAAGCAATTATGTTTCATACTTGTTAATAATAGGGCCCTAAAATGCGGTAATAAATTTATTCACGTTCCTACTAGGTCATATGCATCAGCCCTGAAAAAAAGGCCCTTCGAACCTCAAAACTATTTACCACTAGTCCAGGTTGCCTATATTGTAACAGCCTCCACTGTAATTTCCAGTCTCTGCCTTTTCAGGTTTCCAATAAATGAGAGGAAAATGCCTTTGAATAGAGGAAGTTTGGCCCAAAAGGTAGACTCTCTGAGAATATTTTGCTCGTGAAATGATGATATAATAAACCAGCTCCATGCAGTAGCTCTTCTCTTGCTATTACCCAGGACAAATCCCAGTCTCTATAGCCAGTCAGCTCTGTGATGCTTGGACAAAGGAGAGAGGCATTGGGTAGGTCTCTAGTCTAGGGACAGAGATAATGGGATGTTGGTTTGGTATCTTTCACAGACCTTGAGTGAAGCGGTATTTACATTCTACATGGGAGCAAGGTATAGTCTCTGAAACTCTGGTGAGCTTTGGAGCTAGATTCTTTTCTGTCCAGTTTAATACTGGCTTAGTTCTAAAACATATGTTTTCTATTCTGAACATGGAGGACTTTCCAGAATCTACAGAGGCAAAGATGCCCAAGGAGATCATTTTCACAAAAAGACTTTTCCTTAGAGCAAAGGCAGAGGTTCGATAAGCCTGACCACAATGCAAGGACTTGGAGAAGAGGGAATAGGGATTTCAGACCAGGTTAATATGGCTTTTCTGTATATCATACCTGAAGTTCTATCTTATACAACCCTGAGGTCCCCTGGGATTGCCAAGACACACAGATCACCAGGCAAGGCCTTCTCTCTGAGGAGGACAGGAAACTACCTGAAACACTTATGCCAATGTAAAACTTTCTCATAGATCTGGAAACATTTTCCCCAGGGTTATCTTCTGCACTTTCCACAATACCCTGCACTCATGTCTATTATACTATGCCTTAAACTATATCATCATCATTTCTGTGGCTGACTTCTTTACCATAGTGGTGTCACAGAAGGCTGGAGTGCTTTCATCTTTAGCACTTAACAGAGTGGCTAGCACCTAACTGGGGCCCTCGAAATGTTCTTTGGAAAGATGCAATGGCTGGATGGCTGAACCGATAGATGGGTAGATGATTTACTAATTCTTGTTGCTATAGCCTCCACTCCTAGAAGGAGAAATTTTAACAGAAATTTTGTTTTCAGAATGCTTTTAAACACATAAAAAGCGGGAATCTATAAACCAGGTTGTTCCTGTGAGAGTCCTGGGTTGTTTTGCACATCCAAATAGGTTTTGATAGTTCAGAGAAGGCTCCAAACTTTGGATGTCAAAGTAAACTCACCAAGGTTCAACTACAGTTTGTTCACATAGACCTAAATCCAGCTTTGATTCTCCCCCAAATTCCTGCAAGTTTTGCTGCTGCTGGGAAGATTCTAGGAGAAACTACCCTAAAGACTATGACGCTTTTTTTCTTTCTTTCTAATCATACTAGGAAGTACTGATTTACTCTCATGGAGACTAGGCAACACTCCAAGTTCACCTACTTCTGTGGATCTTCCAAGTGCAGATGGCAGAGCAGGAGTAAAGATGAGAAGAAAATTTTAAAGTAAGAAGGAATGCCAACAACAAAGATAATGTTAAACAGGAGGGCTCTCTTTTAGTGCCTCTGCCTGAGAAATCACTTAAGATCCTCATCCATTCTGTAGTTGTTCCAAACATGAAGCTGTGTTCACACCCAAGGCCAGGACTTCATAAAACACAGTGTAGCAAGTGCAGGGTTGCAGCTCCTGGTCTGATAAATGTGCATGCTAGAATTATCTTGCTCTCCATTACCCAGCTGAGAGATGTTAAAAGAGTAAGGCACCAGAAATGAGTTCACCCCTGTGGCTTAAAAGCCTGCCTATCAATCTAAATAAAACAAACTCTGTTTTGCTCTAGAGAAGAAAAATCTTTACCTCTGGAGGTACAGCCATTGGCTGGGTCAATTTCCTTCCCGTCAACTTTAAATGCCCAGCGGCCTGGAACATTGACATTTGTGGTCTCCTCGATATTCACAATATCAGGGGTTCTTGACCCTGGGAGGCTGAAGAAATTGGTGAGGTTTCCACCATTAAATCCTGCCTAGAGCACAGAAGAAAGACAGGAGCTTTGAGCACAAACACTACTCCCTTTGGTTATCTTGTCCAGATACCTTATTTTCAGAATCTAGCACATTTTAACTTATGAGACCCCTTTTTTCTGCAGCCCCTGCACCACCATTTCATGCGAGAAAGGCCACGCTTGAATCAAGGTATCGAAGAGGGACAAGACTAACCTCTCAGTCTGTCCACCTCCAAGACCAGACACACTTCTGTAGTTTAAAGGTGCGAGTAGGACTCTTTCTAGGATGCTGAGAAGCATAAGCAGAGAGTGCAGTGCTTCAGAAATGGAGAACCACCTACCTGCGCCATCACTCCCCCAAGACCTGTCAGGGGATCTCCGCCGCTGGCCGTCCCTGTAGTCCAGTTGATTTCATAATAATTGAAGAGTGTGAATGTATAGGAGCCATCAGACACCAAGACTGCCTGGAAGGTGTTCACCTACAGTATGGGAATAGATGGGCTCATGACTCGCATTCCCCAAGAGCTCCTCTCTCCAGTTGCAAGTCCCTTTACTCTGCACCCGGCCTGCCCCCAAGCATCTCAGTGCTGCTCCATGCCAGGCCTCACTCTCTGCCTCCTCTCTGAATTTGTTCTCTCCTCCAGTGGGAAAAGATAGACATGTAGAATTGTGCACTTAAAAAAGAAATTGCCTGAGAATAACCTGGAGACCAACTCAGCTCCCCCTCTTACATCTCTGACTCGTACCAGGCAGAAAATTTAAGGCGGGGCTCAGCTTGTGATGATACATGAGTACCTATAGATGGCAGCATGAGAATAAGCTATAGGAAATCGTCAAGGCTGAGAAAGGGCGGCAAGCACCTCTTCCCATAGCAGATTGATTGGGTGGGATGTGAGGAGGTGAAGAGAGAACCAGCAAATGCTAGTCAGTGAAAAGAAAGTTTTGGTATGGACTGTGCTCTCTCCCTTCGCAGAAAACACTGGTAACCTGGGTGAGATGTCTCACCTTTTTCAAAATGGCAATTGGAAAGTGATCTTTATAAAGCATTTTGTAAGGAGAAACTGCTCCTCTAATTGAACATTTATGCATCACTTTATGTCTGCAATATTCTCAACACTCATCTGTACCTCAGACCAAAGGTAAGATGGGCAATTTTGGGGGTCATTCCCATCATATAGCTTAAAAAGCTGAGGGCTAAGGGATATGAATTGCTGGAAATTTCACAATGACCTATCGACAAAAAATAGGATTCAAGCCAGAGCTCCTAGTCTATCTCTTAGCACACTGCCATTACACACTGTCTTAATTTTCAACTTTTTAGGACAGAGATGTTATATAAATTCAAACAAGGCTTGTAAACAGTTGCTGGAAACAAGCTGCAGCAAACGGTATCCTTTACTCTTTCCCTTTACTAATCCCTGATTTTGATGGATGCTTTCAAGATATTAAAATAAAAATAGAATTAAAAGGAGAGGCTGCTTTGACCTTTTCCATTCAAATATAGCACTTTTCCCAGCTGTCTTGTACTGTCCTGGTTAACGCTGTCAGAAGCATAGGAAGACCTAGATCTTTATCCTGTGTAATCAAACTAGGGTAGAGGATCTTGGAAGCCCCAAATCTTCCATCATAGATGGTCCCGGGAAGAGAGACAAGGTGCAAGGAAAGAAAAGTCCTTTTTGTAAACAAGAACTTTGTCCTCAAGCCCTGTGCTTGCCACAGCTGATGGCGATTATGATAGTCACTCAGATATATGCCTCCATTCTTTGGCCCTGCTCAACAAAAAAGTAGGACCCAGAGATAAGTGAGCAGCCAGCTCAAGACTGCTATAAGGTCACTGCAGGGTCAGGTTCAAGAGACAGGCACAAAGTCAAGGTCACACAAGGACTAAAGCTAAACCCTCCTTTAGACCAGGATTCTCCCTTTGGAAGTGAATTTCTTCTCCCAAAATGAAGTTGGAAATATCTTCGGTCCAAGCAGGTCTTGAGAGCAACCCATTTCTGATCTCAGAAGTCACCTCAGAACCAGCCACCCTAACACTCACTCTAGAGGCTCACTTGCCCTCATGAACACCCTTGCTCACTTTCACACACCCTTACTTATCTCTTCAAAGTTAGTTTTAAGACTTTTCCAGTTCTGTTTTAGTAAAACTAAATATTCAATTCTTAAAAAACTTTCTTATACTCCAGAGAGGACTTCTAATGATACCTGGAGGAGGGAGCTGAGAAAAAAATTCAGGGTTTAGAATTAGACTTCAATTTGAACCCTGCTCTGCCTTCTCTGAGGTCCAAACCTCTTTTCTTGATATTAGGCAAATTATTTAACCTCTCTGGGCCTGTTCCCTCACCTTTTTAAGTGGAGAGAGTGTTTATTGTGGAACACTCTTGTGATGGCTAACTAAGATACAAAAATAGGCTATCACAGACCTAAGCTCAAAGTGAACCTTCAATAAATATTAGTTTTCCTTCTTTAAAATCAACACGTTGCCTTCCCCTTCTCTTTCTGTTGGGCTTTCATGAGACCTTCTGCCTCTTAAAGGCCTTTCATGCCCAGTGTTTACTTGGCCTGATGCTATGTGTTCCTACTAAGAAGGGGAAGCCTGGGATAATAAGGAGATGGAAGAGGGGACCAATATCAAAGATAGGAATGGATGGACACTTCCACAGCTCTAGAGGATTATATCACCTTTTTCTCCAAGGAGCACAAAACATTTAGATGTTATTTTATTCATCTTCATTGAAAGAGTTCTCGCCTAGTCCAGAAATTTACTTTAAAATACATGCCAAAAAGTATCTAAACTATCTTGCCAATTTTATTGCCGATAAAATTTTTTTTGTTTTGGAAAAAAAAAATGGTGGCCAGCATTTGATGGGCATTTCTTCTCTTTTTTCCCCACTGACACTAAAATTTATCAATCCTTGACATCTTACATTCTAACACTGTAAGGTATGAGGTTTAAAGGACATAAAATATCATCTGAGGAGTCATTAGAAATCCAGAACATGACAGAATGACAGAGGGAAATGTATGCTTCTTTAGAGGTTATTTCTAGCCATGCGTCCACTGTTTAAACTGTGTCTTTCTATTCTCCAGAACCTCATGGTGATAAAGTACATCTTGATGCTCTAGTCAGAAAGTGCTAAAACACAATGTGCTTACTGCATGGCAGCTCTGAATTGCTAGCCCAGCACTTTCCCACCTCTGTCTCAAACTCAGTAGTTTCTGTTCTACCTCCAAACAGCTGACTCTGCCAAGGAAATCAGAAAACAGATGGAATTGGAAATAATCCTAAGAAAGCAGAGGGCAGATGTTTGAGTGTCTGCTTACTGGAAATTATACAGATGAAGGCACGTTGCGATTTCAAAAATCCCCACCATCAAAGTCACCCAAATAAGACACAGGCTTTTGTGAAAAATGTGTTCTGTTCCTTTATGTAGAAAGTTGATTATCTCTACTATAATGCCAGTGATAATCTTTCTTATTTGACTTTTATTTGACTGCTTATTTGGGATTTCAGAGCAGATTTTAAAACTTTATTGATGAAACACTTTAACTGCCCACTCCAATTAACATCAAATATGAATGCCAGCCCCAGTGACAATAAAAAAAGGAAAATAGGCCATAGCATAATAAAATGAGTCAGATTATTTGTGCCCCAAGCCAGCACCCTATTTTCTTTGTCCTAACGAGGTTGTATGGAAAAAGAAAAAGAAAAGGAAAAGAAAAGAAAATTAGCTGATGGAGAGAGGCATTTATGACTCTTGTAAGGAAAAAGGACCTTTGTGTTCCTTATGGGTCCCCTAATCATGTGGCTTCTTTCAGGTCTCAGTGCCTTAATCACTCTCCTACAAAATAGAAATGCTAAGACTGCAAGAGACTTATGGTGGGGTTCTTTTTGGACACTTATAATGATCGGTAATAGGGATAACACATCTCCTAAAATAGTACAGCTGACTGAACTGGTTAGGTAGGTATGATATCTTTCTGTTTCCTGAAAATAGATGTTAAGATTCATTAGTTTAACCCAAGGAAATGGACTTTTCTCAGCTCTAACAGTTAGACTCCTTCACAGTAGTGACGATGGACAAGAATTAGATGTCAGGATATGAAGTGGAAAATGGAAAATTTGAATTATTACAGGTGTGGTGCTGCTCCCTCCATAAAACGTGACTTCCTCCCATGTCACAATGAAAACCCAAGTGGCAGAGAAGGTTGCCATGTCTTTGAAGTACTTCCTGATGTCCTTGGTGGCTCTTTTCAAGATGACAGGGTCCATGGTCTCTCTGTAATAGATCTCGCCTCGAATTCCATTGTGCACATCTGCCCAAAATGGGGCGATGAAGGCCCTCCCATCCGTCAAGGGGAAGGGCTCCGGTGTGAACTGGCTCACGAGCACATCAAAGGAGACAACTCCATTGTTATTGACCTGCAGAGACAGTAGAGGTTTCACATGAGGGGTCTGAAACCATGACAGACAGCTCAGAGTCCTGAACCAAGACAGACCTTCACCTAATCATAGGAATGGAAACAATTAAACTACTGAATTAGAACTTCCAAATATTGTTCAACTAGGAGGTTCATTTACTTCCAGACAAACTCGCTGGTTTTCTTTCACTTTCAATTTGTATTAAGCTGCATTTCTTATTAATAATCAGTCTAATTTTCATGTTCTCTATACTATCTATATTTACATTTATCTAATGCTATTCATGGGGAGGTGGGCAGTGGGCAGGCAGGGAGTAATATGGGCAATAAAGATGATCCAGAGTCACAGAGGCAAAAAAAATAAAAAATTGAAGCAGACAATTAAATTTAAAAATTGAGGAGCTCTGTATTGGACATTGATTTCTATTATATGACAAGAGATGAATGTCAGAAAAAGAAAAATCAAATATTCTATCATCAAATTCAGATCTCAGGATAAACCATATCCTGTTCTAGATATGACATTTAAAGAACTTCTACTGATATCACAACCACTCGACTATCTTATGGTGATTTCTTCATAATTTGCAAATGGCTTAGTAAACTCATTGAATTACTAAACTTTACTGCAAACCCCAAGCTATTATTGTACACTCAGTTGACATGAGACCTATAAAAACTTGTCTCTGCCTGTGTCTACAGCTCTATATGCTGGTAGATAAAGCTGACTTAACCCTGTGGCTTGTATGGCTTCAACAGCAGAAATGCTTGTGATGAAAATACTTGGAATTCTTCAATACATAAAACCTGGAGATCATTTTTTGATATATTGTAATTATTTGTTATGTTCATATTAATTAGTAATGTTATAAACATTAACCAGGACCCAGATTTCAGAGGTAAGTTATCAGTACCTGGGCCAGGGATATGTCAGTCTGTTTTGGAAGCAAAGGTGTGGGATTTGGAAAGGAAGTTGGAGACCCAGCTACAAGGCATTTAGAACCTATTGTCTGCAAATAACAGCGAATAACCCAGAGGCCTGAAAAGACTACTGAGTGCTGGAAACTCTGGGAAACAATTTGCTCTCGAATAAGTCTGCCCCAAATTAAGGACCCTCCTTTTTTAAGGATGAGAATTATTCAAGCTCCATGTCACATCATACGGTGGAGGAGAAAGAAGAGTTTACCTAAATATAGTGGTTCTAGATGTCTATAAGACTAAAGTTTCTGTAATAGAAGTCCTGTACGCCTCTCTCATCTCCCAGTACAGGTCAACACGTTCTGAAATTTACAGTCAACTATTACAGACTAAGGAATCTCTACTGTGAGTAGAATATAAAAGGCATTTCAGGATGCCAGCGCAATGTGTTGCTAGGCTGTAATTAAAACACACAGACTAGCGGAGAAAGCTGGTGATGACTCAGTTGTGTTTTGATTATATTGTATAGTTAAGACCAATCATTCTCAAACTTTGTGGACATCAAAATCACCTAGAGGGCTAGTTAAAACACAGATTACTTGATTCTCCTCCAAGAGTTTCTGATTCAGTAGGTCTGGGGGAGGGGGGGTGGCCTGAGAAGTGACATTTCTAACAAGTGCCCAGGTAGATTCTGATGTTGCAGGTTCAAAATTACTGGTTAGGTAATGGAAGAGGGAACTATTTTCTAATGAGAGTTAGCCTTGAGCTATAAATCAAAAATTGGAGAATACAGAGGTTCCAGATTCAGAGATGTCCAGAGGTATAGATGCTTAAAGTTTCATTTCATCCTCTAGAGCAGGACACAGAATAGAATAGGATGTGATCTACATATGCTGCACCCAATCCAGAAGGTCAAAAATACAAACAGGTTCAGTTGCTTTGAAATTTCTTCTCAATGTGCAACAGTCTCAGTAGCAGCAAACTCAAAGATCAAAAAACGAAAACAAAAATAAACAAACAAAAAACAGAAACTCCCTCGAGAACACAGTTGCCCAGGAGAGTTCTGATAGCAAATGGTATCATTTCTTCATGCAGGTTTGACAATGAGACCCTAGAGAATCTCAGACCCAATGTGGGTGGATAATTCTGCAAATAACTTTTATATAATAGTTGATTACCCTTCTACTATGTTCTGGCTCTGCTTTGAACTGGTAGGAAGCCTAAGAATAACAGATGTGTAAACTTTTCACACCCCCAGAGGGAAAAGAAAGATGATGTTGCTTTTATTGTAGTTCATTGTATCTTTTTATCTCATTGAGTAGCAGAAATGTTTATAGCAGTGGGGGCTCTGCTTCACTTCTGTATTTAATCACCCACAAAAGCAATTTATTGTCCTGTATACTCCTTTACCATGAACAATAGCCATTAAATATACCCTTGACTTTCTTAATCATAAAACCTCAGTTCATGGTATCTCAGAACCTGCCGTTTGGGCTGCCAATAAATTCTCCATTCCTGGAGGCCTGGAGTAAAGTACTTTAAATGTTTTTCTTAATGACAAACAAAGGGAAAGCCACAGAGCAACAGCTGGGCTGCTTCTCCACTTACATAGACAGTGCGGTAAGGAACGCCAAAGAAGAATATGGGGATGGCCAACTTAATCTCAGATGAGCTTCCATCATCTACTTTAGGGGTTTTGGTGTCATTCTGCCAAAATGGATACATGAGCTCCCTGGGCTGAACTGTCAAGAGAGATGGTAGTTAGATAGATGGCAGATCCTTCTTCTGTTGGACAAGCTACTTCTTTCCCACCAACTAAAGTCAACTTCTTTCAGTAAGTCTAGCAAACTAAATGCAAGTCAGACTCCCTTTTCATTTATTCTAAACCGAAGCTGTTTAATCTTCTGCCTCTGGAAATCACTTCATGCTTCTTTTCTATGCTTCCATACGTTTTGGAGAGAACAATGGTTAAGACTGGCTGGAAATTGTGTCATCACCCCTGCATGGAGCTCTCTGAGCACTGAGAAGTGGCCTCTAGGTCTGGCATGGTTTAGATGGCTTGATCCTTGATCAGAAGGCAAGGTATAGAGAGGATGTTTTGTGGCTATAAAGCTCCCTTGTAGTTCAAGAATTCTACTATCAAGTCTTTTCCTGAAGGGAGGCCCTTCCCTCCTGCTGCACAGTAGGAGGAGATACCAGGTCCCAGAAGGAAAGAAATGACAGTTGGAACTGGGATAAAAGTGGGAGGAAAGGGTTTGTAGCAACTGGCCTGTGAATGACCTTGATTGAGCTCCAGCCCTGCAAGGAGGCTCTCTGCTCAGCTCCTGTTTAAAATAGACAGTATAGGACACTTTGGGGTGAGGGAGGTTGGGTCCTTGAGTACTCTAGAGAGAGGCTCAGGGCTCTTACTCATCATCCTGGTCAAAAGTGAGAACCAATACACACAGGTCCCCTCATATAACTATGTCACCACCACTCCTGGAAACCTGGCTTGTTTCTCCTCCAAACTCTTGTAGGGAGTGGCCTAGTTTAATGAGAGAAATTAGATAATTTCCCAAGAGTCTATGTTATTGATGATCAGGTCCAATGGTATCTATAAAATAATCTACATTTGAGATGTAACTTTTCTCTGCTTCTGTCCTCTCTTCTCTTGAATTAAAATAGAAAAATAGAACATCATCTTTTCTTCCTTTTTTTTTAAAAAAAAAGTTTGTTAATTTTCAGGAGCAATGGCAAATCCATTTGGGACTTCTGGTCATATTTCTTGAGGTGCCTGCTTTCTGCAATCCAGATGCTAATATCCCATTCTCAGGTCAGGGTCCATCTCCTTGGGAAAGTCCCTGCTCTGTGCCAATGGAGCTGTCCAGATGGGGAGCACCTGGGCAAGGACTGCCTATTCCTCTGGAACCTTTTAGTGGGGCAGAGAACAGCTCATATAAAAGAGACTGCAGAATGACCAGAAAGCAGCTCAGGAGTGCCAGGCCAAGTGCCAGCATCTCTCCTGGAGCAAGGAATAAGAGGTGATCTGCCTGGACAGAGAGCTAATCTGTTTCCCAGGGCTAACATCAGAGGAAAGCAGGGAAAATAACCCAATCATTAGTGTATAGGCCTTGTTCACCAAAACCCAGAAGTCTCTGGGAACCCAACCAAATTTCAGTCTTTAAGAGGTGCCGTAGCTAGTTTAATCACAGGAACACTCAGCTGATATGCTTTATTTAATATCACAATCAATAGGCAAAAGGGGTTCTCTAACATTCATATTTACACAGAAGTAACAAATTCCAAATTCCAAGAAGGTAAGATTTAAAAAAAAAATCTCTTTATAATCCTTATCATAGCATTATACACAGGTACTTATTAAATTTAAAAGGTGATGAACTTTCTCAAATTAGTATAAAATCAAATCATGTCATGGATTTACCCTTCATGGGATACTATTTAGGAGTGATGCCCAAGTGTGAATAAAGGCTCGTATTCACACTGAATTGCAATCATTTTAATAGAAAGATCAATTGGTATTTTGAGCGGTGTTGGCAGACCTGCCTAGGAAATGAAAAATCATGAAGACTGCCCCTAATGTCTCTCTCTGCTCTAAAGGTGAGGCAAATTTGTACAATTTTTCTCTTCATGAGCAATCCTAATCAGGTCATGATTTTGAACAGGAAAGAATGGACAGGTAAATTTTTCAATTTTAAGAAAAATACAAACAATAAAGACATTTAATATTATAAATACTTAACAAATGAAAGAAAGGTGCTTAATAAAAAGGAGTAGGTTAAAACTACAGTAATTTCTACCTTGGAAGCCATTAGTATTTAACTCACTAACAGTGTGACTTATTCAATATTATCAGAGTTAATAAAAGAAAAAACATCCCTACCCAGGTTATCTTTAGGCTTGGAATTTGACAATAAACATGCTCCCAGGATTTTGGGATGTTTATTTATTTATTTTATTTTTTTACCAAATAAAATGTACTTTCTTAGAGCAGGGGTTGTAGTCAGTGGGACTCTTTCATTATTTTGGGGTTTCACACTATAGTGTGTATGCCACAACTGTTTAAATTTATCCAACCCTAGAAAAATGTTAGGGCTGCGCATGCCTTATAGATCTGTTGACTCAGACTTGTAATCATGTGCCAGGTGAACTAAACAAACAAAACAAAGAAAGATGCTTTGGAATTTTAGCTATAAAAGTTTCAAATACATGTACTTTCCCACCTTTCTTTTCTAAAATCCAAAAACATTAGAAATAAATGTATATGGCTTCTGATCTATCCTGGGCAATGCTACACAGAGGAGAAAAAAAAAGAAATCACTAAAGGAAATAATTTTATTTCACTTACAGCTTGAGAGTTTTGGTCATTGTAAAAGACCACTGACACACAAGTCACCAATATCAATGCCATTAGAACTTCTTAATTTTGTCTAAAACAAGCACATTCTTTAAAGTCTGTGCCACAAGTTAAATGCTTTAATGGGAATCAGTCATCAGACATGGGCTACACACCTACTCTAAGTGCTTTTAATAAAAATAATTTGCATTATCCTAAAGACCCATTTGATTAACAGGGGACAACCTAGAATATACAAATTTCATTCACAGTTGAGTAAGAAAAAGTAGGAATATAAATAAATATTCAAAGTTAAGCATTTTACCCTTAACAACAAAATTCAATTTACATTTTTCTTGTTGTATATGTAGACACATGTACACCTGCCCCAACAATTATTGTTCCAACAAAAGTGTCTCTTTATAAATTCAAGAATATTCTAATCAAGAGCTTTATGGAATTTTGTAGTACTCACCTTGATGCCTTATAATTGCGAAGATGAAAGAGACCCAAATTCTGAGTAATGATGAATAATTCATCCTGGAATTTTAAAAAGAAAAAGAAAAAAAAACCCAGCTTGCCAGAGTAAATAGAACACCAAGTGTGTTTGCTGGCAAATCCCAAGACACATCACAACCATCACAAAACAAAATCACATAACATTGACAGTTCTGAGTTAGGTTAAAATTCTTTGAATGCTGGTATGTATTTGTAAGTTCAACACTTCATGAACAAATTAGACTCCACCACAAGCAGCCAGTTTGGAAGTGTAATGAGATCATTCAAATGATCAGGAAATTGTATAGAATCAATGAGAGCGGCAATGACTAAAGGAAAGGCATCTACTCTGTAGCTACTAAGGCACTGAAAAATAGATGTAGGTCCTGTATTGTGTCTCTATCACAGACAACTCATCCTCCTTGAAATCTGGCTTTCCATATTTTTACAACAGCTTTCAATCAGGTTCAAATAATAGTTAATTAAAGCACAATGCTTTTCTACAGGTAGGAAAATTTAAAGTTTGCCATTCCCTTCGCTATAGTATTTAGCCAATCCACCATTTTGAAGTACTGACCAGATTTATTGGTAGGATAAGACTCTGTCCACTGAATTTCATAGTGAAATGAACCATAGATACATTAGTTATAAAAAAGAACCATGCCAGGGTTGTTTCTTGGAATTGCAATAAAAATAGAACCCAGCACACAAGCAAGTAATTAGTTCCAAAAAATTAATTAAAGAAGGAACATCGCAAAAGTGAACTCGTTTTCATTTTAGTTACCATCAGTTGAACCAACTGTTTTACCCTCCATTAGGAGCACGAACAGTCTGTGCTGCTTGTAAAGCTGAGATGCAAACACATATGCAAGCTCCAAGTTATACATATACCTGCATAAGAACCAAGTATATAAATAGATTGTGAAGTTTGCTTCTGACAGTATTCTTAAATACAAAAATCCTCTTATTTTTTGAAGCTATCACAATTCTTCAGCAAATATTTCATGGAAAAATCAGTGAATTTATCTTATGAAAGTTTTATACTGTAAATCTTCAGTTGTCAAGCATACACACTGAAATCTCAAGTACATAATAAATATTAGTCAGTTTTGCTGAAAGTGGTGCCAAGACTTTCGTAGAGATCACACGGCTTTAGCAGAGGGAGATGCCATGCACATTTAAGACTAGAGCCCTTAGGGAAACATTTCAGAGAGCAGTAAGGAGGATTCATTTAAGTATTTTCATTTATGAAAAATGTCACTAACCTGTTCTGTAGACACTGGAGGAATTGAGTCAGAAATATTAAGCCAAATCTTGGTAAACCAGGAAAAAAATTAGGCAAAACAAGAATTCATGTCTGTTCTCCCCCACTTGCTGCCAATTATTTCTGATTCCTGAAATGATGTCTGAAGCCCCTACTCTTAAAACCAAAAATTCAGTTAGTCCTACACTAGAGTCAGATAAGTGTTGAGTTGCAATCAAGTTTTTTTTTCTGTTGATTAAGGAAAAGTAAATCTAAAGATCAGTTTCAGAATTGCGTAGAGCAGTTCTTTTCTTGAAAAACTAGACCGCCCCCCTCCCCACGCACACCTAAAAAAAAAAAAAAAAGTGGATTCAGATGGAAATGTCAGGTACTTGGAGCTGAAACCTTGAGCCTTTCTGATAGAATCACTTTGCGCTGAAAAACACAAAAGAAACCCCCCCTTCTATCTTTGTACCTGAAAAAAAAAAAGGCAACTGTATAATGTTACAGAATTAGCATCTACTAGCATAGGATTAAAACTCCAAACAAAGCTGCTGCCTCCAACATTTAAATGAAGTTGGTTTTCTACTAAAGTCTTTTTTAAATTCTCTTGTTTTGAACAGTTGCCACAGATAGGCTCTACTTTGTTTTTTCACAGGTGTGCATGAAGTATTTATTCAAACTTTTCTAGGTTTTCATTCTTTCCTTTTCCTCTCTGACTTACTGCTGTGCAACATGACAATCCAGGGCACTTTCTAGCAACACTGAAGGCGGGTAGCGAGGGTGGGGCATGATCTTCCACAAGGGAAAAACCAAACCATACTCTGGAAACTTTCATGCCCAGTGAGGGTCCTCAGAGGGAGAGGGTGAGACCTCTCCTGATAAAAATTACAGTAAGTAAATAATTTAAAAAGTATTGTAAACAAGGGGAAAATGTGTTAAGTTGGATGAGAAATGAGAAAAAATGGCTAAGGCATAAACTAAGTTTACTATTCAAAATATTTAAAGTGAAATTTGTTAAAAGAAAGAAATCACTTCAATGTAGCAGGAAAAAACTCTCTGTAAATTAATGTGAAATGTAAAATTACTCCAGATTTGTCTCTGACCAGACATTTAAATGCTGACTGTACAAAAAAACTCATGTAATTCCAGTATTGAGCAAGTTGTCCTAAAATGGACAAGAGTGTTTGAGGAACTAAATTTTTATTCTAAATTTTTAAATATTTTTTCAAAAACCTGTGATAATTCAGTAGTTTTTGCATGTTAAGCTTACTCTCTCACTCGTATTATGAACACTCCATATGTGTTTACTTACAAATGTCAAATGAATATTTTCTTCCAAAAGGCATATATTTATGTAACAGAAAATTTGTTTTTTTGTGCTTAATCGAAATGAAATTAAACCTAAACTCACATATAAAAACATTCTTCTTACCCAGTCTTTATTAAAGTATTAGCCCAGTAGTCAACCTAAATGTCTTGAAGCAAAATTGTTGGCTCTATTTAAAAAACTGCTAGTGACATAATCATTGCTTTGGTCTCCTTTCTTCATACTTGAAGAGATATCTCAGCCCTTTTGACCCATATTAAATGTTTCATCCTTATTTAGGCACAACTGCTACTGAGATAAATGCTATCTAGTCATAACCAAACATACAAAATGGTAGTGCATGCCCAAGCATGCATGCACGTGCGCGCGTGTGCGTGTGTGTGATGGCATCACCTGGGTATATGTCCCCAAAGATTTTGACTTGAGATTTCTCAAGACTTCTGAGCCCTTGGATATGTCCCAGTCCACCTCATTAAGAGCTGGAATTTCTCCCAGTAAGGGAAAACAAAGGAGAGCTTTCCCCTATAAAAGCAACAGTCGCCCCTCCATACTCCTTTAGAAGTTGCTCCCGTATTTTCTCTTAACTGTTAGGTGTATAATCAGCATTAAATTGCAGCATGGCCCAGGCTAGGGATATGCTGAGCCTGATGAGGGAAGTAGGGGGATGTACCCCAATGGAGTTGCAAGACCTAGTCAATACATACTGGTACAGAAGGGAGAGAAGAAAGTATCCATGGGGCTGGATTGTGAGGGTGCCCAGTCAAGGAAACTGGGCCATAACACAGAATAAGGGAAGGTTTGTTGACTTGGGGCACTCTCTAGGGATACAGCCTTTAACACTGGAAAGGCCCCCAGGAGATGATGAAAAAGTCCCTGCTAGGACAGTTCCTAGAAGCCTGGAAAAAAGTGATGGCCCACACTGAGTGCAGTTGAAATGCCTGAATTACTGTGACAGACAGCAGGAGAAGGGATTAAAAAACTAAGAGAAGTAAACTTTTTGGATCAGATATATTATGTGAGTCTGGAATAGACATCTGATGATCATGTTCCATGAGAAGTCCCATATCATCCACCAAAGTCAGCAAGAATATTCTAGTTAGAGAAGCACAAGCATTGTGCTTCGGTTGGGGTGCCCCTCTGCAGGCGAATACTGATGGCAGGAATGTGATCACAGAACTTGACTGTCTGATAGTGGTAGACACGATAGGCACTTGAAGGCTGGGGGCCTTGTTAAGAGACATGTGTTCCAGAAGGTAGGAGATAAATCTTTCAAAGATTCAGGGCTAGTCCTTCAGTAAAGTTTTTAGAAATCCAGTGGTCAGGGGCATGCTGGGACCTCTCCTTCAAAGTAAAGAACACATTGCTTCATCTTGCAATCTCTCTACAAAGAAATTTATCCTTCTTTGTAGTTTTCTTTGCGTTCTAGAAGCCATACATTACATAACTATGAAAATTCCCACATTCCAAGTGATATGGAATTCATCCAGCTTTGACTTTGGCTGAGAGCATGAAAAAATGTCATAGCAGCTTCAAGTTGAAATGTAAGCAACCCTGCCATTTGGGTCATATATTCAGCATACTCTTTGTTGTTGAAGGGTGTCAGTGGTAGAAAAAGATAAAATATGTAATTTATTGAAACTTTAATGGGGTCATAACACAGGCCCCTGGAGTTCCAAAGCAAGGTCATGCCATCTCCAGAAGATAGCACATCTCCTGAAAATCAGCCCCTGGTGTGCAACTAAGCCCTGTATTAGAACATTTGATAAGATACAAGTGATCAGGTATCCAGAAATTCCCATCATGAGCTGGGCCTTGTTAGACCCAGCAAATTATAAAGTCAGGTGGGTCCAGTAGCAACCCATCATAAAATGGAAATTGTATATCTAAGACTGGCAATGAGCAAGCTGCCTGATTAGGTAGCCCAGATTCCCTGTCACCTTCCACAGTTGCATCAATACCCCACCTCCAATCCCAATCACACATACGGCCATATGTGAGGCATATGTGTGTGGGAGTTGTACATGACAAGGAGAAGGAAAAAGCCTAAGCTTGGTATATGGGTGGATCAACTTGGTGTGCACGTGCAAGCCTAAAGCAGGTGGTGGTTGTATTCCAGCCTCAGTCATGGGTGACCTTAAAAGACAATAAGGAAATATCTTCCCAATGTGTGGAGCTTTGGGAAATACATCTTGTCATGTATTTTATGTCAAAAGAGAAGTGTTCTGAGGTTAGTACATGTACAAACGTGTAGGCGGTGCTGAATCACATAGCCAGCTGGACAGGGCATGGAAGGAAAATGCTTGGAAAATGAGTGACAAGGAAAGCTGTAGTAGAAATGTGGATACACAGATGGGAATGGATACAAAGTGTCCACTTTTTTCCAGGCTCAAGAAAGTATCCACTGCAAAAGATAGACTAAACAACTGAGCAGACAAAAAAAACATGGCCAGTTGATGTGAGGCACCCTTTGTCAGTGTTGGTACTATGTGCATGGTTGAAGTGGCCATAGAAGCAGGGATAGAGGTTATGCTTGAGCTCAACAGCATGAACTAACATTTAGCCAGGCTGTTCTAGTTACCATTGCTTCTGAATATTCAACCTTCAAATAACAGAGACCAAAAGTAAGCTTGACTCAGTATGTCACTGTTCCTCGAGGAGAACAACTGGTCACTTGGTGACAAAATGAGTACCCTGGACCACTTTCATCCTGGAAGTGCCAGTTGTTCCTTCTCAAAAAAATATGGGTATGCCTTTCCTGCCCACAGAGTCTCAGCCAGCACACTAATGAGAGGCTTGCGGAATGCCTGATCCATAGGCATAGAATTCCATGCAGAATAGCGTCTGACTAGGAAATCCACTTCTTAAAAAAGGAGAATGTAAATGTGGTCCCATGACTATAATAGGATCTACTGGTTGGAGCACAGATATGATACAAAAGATACCAACCTGCTGCTTTTCTTACTGCTTTGGAATCTTCATTCTTGGACATCTGGATTAACTTTCACAAAATGGGATGCTCATGTGGTCTGTTAGTTTTTCATTCTTAAAAGCAGATTTTTAAAAAACCTGATGTATTTTTTTCTATAATGTTCATATTTATTAGTATCATGGTAATAACCATTTAAACAGCAAGCAGTAAGTATAAGTTTAAATTAAAGCATGAACTTACTGAGGGTTTACCTTTGCTGTAGAACCTATCATTTTATTAAAGAATTTATACTATTTGCCTCTAAGTAATATTTTTTTTTCGTGCTGGCCTTAACTCATTCTAGACACTGGGCATGGGCTAAACTAATAAAAATGGCTTAATTTTGAGAAAAATGGCATTGGCTCTTTAAAAAACACATTGAATGACATATTAATGTTTATTAACTGACCAACAAGATTTTCTAGATCTAAAAGTTCCATAAAAGATGTTCATCTCTAAAATTTAAATAAGGACTCTAAATATTTTCTGAAAGTAACTTCAGTATCTACCTCTAATCCAGAAATTTGTTATTACAAATTCTAGGTAGACCAACATAACCAAAAAACTCATAATTAGCCTTATTCTAACATCCTTGCTGGCACATTAGCAATAAAGTTGAAAAAAAGAGGGGGCATAAGAGGAGAGGAGGCATCTGAAATGGTGCAGGGGAAAGGGCTTGCAGAAATGACCGACTTAGTCAGTTAAGTTCCATTCCTGACTGCCCTCCCCCCTCTTCAGGACTCTCCAGCTAACATGTTCTCCTATAGCTACCTCCCCCACCTCAAGGACTCTCCAGCTCACATCTGTTGAGTCATAGCTTGCTATTCAACTAATGTTCTTATCTCTGTAGCTGTGTAGAAATAACAAGACTGTGTAAAACTGTTATATTACAATTAGAGCTCAACCTTTGGATAAGAATCCACTGAGAAGGTGCCAGCATCAATAAATGCTACTTTCTGCTTTTAGCCTCAGTGTCCTGTCTCCCCAATAATCCTATAACAGTGTTGATAATGCCAAGGTTGTGAGTTCTACAAGCAAAATGACCTGTAAATAGATAAGACCAGTGGTCTGGAAGTTCCTCACTAATTACAGCCCCCACTTGAAGCTCCCCCCTCCTATCCTGAGTCATGAAACACATATGAAACCTCAGACTAAGGAATCACATGCCCCTTGCATGGGCACTGCAAGGGTATATAAGAAACCTAACCAAGGAGAGATAATGCCTTGGGTCTATAGAATGCCCAACGCTCTCTGCCGGCAACAAATTCTCCTTCCTCTAATAAAGATGTCTGAGCATCCAAATTCCTCCATTGGGTGTCGCTTCATGAAACAGGCATCAAGTTCCTCTAGAAGAATTTCACCAGTTGGCCAGAAGTAGTTCTGATTAAAGCTTACTGTAGACAATAAGAGAAGGGTTTCAGGGTTATTAATCTATCACTTTTCAAGGGCACGTGGCTGAAACAAATGCTCATAAGGATAAATAATACATATACCTTCTTTTGCAGAGGTGAAATCTCACCAATGATTAAAAATTACAAATTCCAGAGGAAAGATAGCTTATTAGATAGACAACATGCATGGCTCATGCAAATCTGCAACGTGTTGAACTCAAGTGCTTAGATTTGGATCTAATTGAAAAGAATGCTATTTTGATTGCACTAACCAGAAATAATATATCAAGCCCAAGATCAGTAAAGTCTTTGATTTTGCACAAATGTGACCCAAAAAAATGTTCTTCTTATAAAACTGCAATGAAGAACAATTGGCAATATTCATCAAAATTACAAACACTTTGAGAGACCGAAGGAAGATGGTGGACTAGGTAAAAGCAGGGTTTGTCTACTCTCAGGTATGCATTGAAATTACAACCAAATTATAAAATAATCAATGTGGAGAATCACCTGATATCCAGCTGATTATAACACATAATCTGATAATATAAAAGAGCCACATTGAAGCTGGTAGGAGGGACAAAGTTGCAAATCCTGCTAGATCCATGCCCATGGGTGGTGGAGGATCACTGGGAGGGAGAGTGAGACTGCAGAGGCTCCCCTGAAGGAGGGGGTCCTGGCCTCATTTGGGGGCTCCCCAGCCCAGGGTCCCAGCCCAGAGGAGAGGAGATTACAATAACTCAGACTGTAAAAACCAGAGGGGATTCTAGCCATCTGTGTGAGATGGAAGGAGACTGAAACCCTAGATGCCTCTTTTAAGGACCCATGCACAGGCTTTCTGACTTGTGGCACTCACCAGGACAGGACACCTGCAGTGGGTCAGAGGCTTTCGCAGGATTCATACCGAGAAAGTCTGTATTACCTGGCACCAGAACAAGGTATGGAAGGGTAGCCGCCATTGTGCTTAGTCTGGACCCTCAACTGGGCAATCTATAGACCATGCCAGCTTAACTGTGCAGGCCCCCCCACACAGAGCAATTAGGAAGCACTGACCTGAGGAGATCAGCCTGCCCTACCCAACCTGCAGATAGCCTGGGGCTTTTGTTCCTGGATGGCTGCCTTGCCCTGCACCTTTTAAGGGCCAAGTATTCCTAGCCCCATTTCTGAGATAGGATCAGGCAGATCACTGCTGCCAACACCAACTTGGGTGGATCTCGGGGATCTGTGGGCCAGTTCCAGACAGCAGCTGGTCTTGCTGTGATCTGGGACATTGGTGGGAATGCACAAATGGTTACATTCCCACAAGACTGAGGCTGTATTTGTCTGACACCATTGTCTCCCTGACACCCCATCCCACACTATCCACAAATTGCACCAGGTGACCCATTGACAGTGAACTGCTACAACCCTGCCCCTCCACGCCCCTGATCTCCTAATCCACACAGGCAACCAACTTTGGCTAGCATAGTGCGGGCATTGCACATAAATCAGTGGCAGGCAGACCTCTGCTGCCAGCAAGAGTTACAATATTGAGTCTGGGGAGCATAGGGGTCTTTGGGACCGCCCCAGATGGCAGTTGGTCTCACTGTGATCTGTGACTACAGCACAAATGTCCAAGCACAGAAGTTGTAGCAAAACTGAGGCTATACTGGCCTGATGGCTCTTGTCTCCCTGAGATCCATCTTCACCCAAGCCACAGAGTGTCTGCAGCCCATTGACAGGCAGCCTCTTATTCCCTGCTTGGCTTTGGGGTTGGGCTGTCTGTGCAGGCAACATACTTTGGCTAGTGCAGTGAGCACATTTTCAGGAAAACAGTTGTGGGCAGATCACTGCTGCCTGTATGAGCTGCGATATCTCTTGAGGTAGTTGCAAGGGTCTGTAATGACCCTTGATTCCCTGAGCTCCTGCCCAACCAATACAAAAAGTGCCTGCCATATTGTTGATAGGCAGCTACCCCCGCCCTGGGTTGATGCATTCAGCCCAAGGTGAGCAGCAGCTGACCTTGCTATGATTGGAAGATTGTACGGGGAGCCACAGAGCCAGTGCTGGCATGTAAACTGACACTGCATTGGCAGGGGGAAATTTACTCAATAGACCCAGGAGATTCTTCAGGTCCCTGCACTACCCATCATGCATATCACCCAGAGGCTCTTCCAGTTTCAGAGACTGACAGGCTGTGTCAGACCTGGAGGAACACTGGTCCCTCTGCTAAATTGCCCTAGGTCAGGGACAGGGGATAACCAGACCACTGCCTACAGTGTTGTCTCTTCCACTTACCTATAGATCCAGCATAGGCTATGACCTTCTGTGGATCACTTTGTAGTTCCCACTGGATAGCTCTAAGCAATCAAAAGCAGTGTCTGGCCTTGGCCTACTGAGGAACCACCCCCAAGGGGCCACAAAAACAATGCATCCGGAGGCGGGCACCAGGCCACAGGAGAGCAACTCCTGACTGGCTTCATTAGTGGTATACACAAAGGGTGGATGCAACAAGTACACAAGCCTGCTAGAGAAAATCTCATTCAGTGAGGTCAGCCCCCACACAGGAACTCTTACTCTGTGGGTGCAGCCAATTCCCACAATTAGTCAACCTGAGCGTTAATCCCATCCACTGATCTAGTAATAACAATAAAGACTTGCCGACAATAAGATCACACACAATCCACACAAAGATCACATCCAGAGCCCCCAGCATAAAGGATCAGGGAGAGTGCACCACTGTGCCACAGGACTCCTTCCACATTAGGCAATCTGGCTAAGGCTGAGAGATGAAACAAATATTCTCAGCACATAGAAATGAATACAGAGAGAAGGAAATGAGAAAATAAAGAAACATGCCACAAATGATACAACAAAAGAAAACTTCAGAAAATAAGCTAAATGAAATGGAGGCAAGCAATCTACTAGAGACAGAGTTCAAAATAATGGTTCTAAGGAAGCTCATTGAACTTAAGGGAAGAATGGATGAGCACAATGAGAACATCAACAGAGAGACAGTAAGCATAAAAAAAAGACATAGAAACTATAAAAAAAAAACAGACAGAAATGAAGAATATAATTACTGAAATAATGAATACACTAGAAGGATTCAACAGTAGATTGTATGAAGCAGATCAAATCAGTGAATTGGAAGACAAGGTAGCAGAATACACCCAATCAGAACAACAAAAAGAAAAAAATAATTTTTAAAAATGAGGATAGTTTAAGAGACTTCTGGGACAGCATGAAGTGTAACAACATCTGGATCATAGGAGTACTGAAGGTGAACAGAGAGAGCAAGGGATTGAGAGTCTATTTGAAGAAATAGTAACAGAAAACTTCCCTAACCTGGCAAAGGAATTAGACACAAAAGTTCAGGAAGCACAAAGAGCCCCAAACAAGAGGAATTCAAGCAGACTCACACCAAGACACATCATAATTAAAATGCCAAAGGTCAAAGACAAAGAGAGAATCTTAAAACCAGCAAAATAAAGGCAGCTAGTTACATACAAGGATACCCTCATAAGAACATCTGCTGATTTTTCAATGAAAATTTTGCAGGACAGAAGGGACTAGCAAGAAATATTCAAAGTTCTCAAAAACAAAAATCTGCAACTAAGCATACTCTACCCAGCAAGGCTTTTGATTAAAATGGAAGGTGAGATAAAGAGATTCCCAGACAGGAAAAAGCTTAAAGAATTCATTACCAACAAGCCAATATTACAAGAAATGTTAAAGAAACTTCTGTAAAAAGAGAAGGGGTAAAAAAGAAAATAGAAATAACAAACATGAATAATAAAATGGCAGTAACTATGTACTTATCAGTAATCACTTTAAATGTAAATGAATTAAATGTTTTAATCTTAGCCATTAGCCGAATAGATAAGAAAACAAGACCCACACATGTGCTGTCTACAAGAGACCCACTTCAGAACAAATGACACTCACAGACTGAAAGTAAAGGAATGTAAAAAGATATTTCATGCAAATGGAAATGAAAAAAAAAGCCAGAGTAGTGATATTTATCTCAGATAAAAGACTTTAAAACAAGGACTATAATTAGAGACAAAAAAAGGGCATTACATAATGAGAAAGGGATTGATAAATCAAGAGGACATAACCCTAGTAAACATATGCATGCCCAACATAAGAGCTCCTACATACATAAAGCAATTATTGACTAACATAAAAGGAGAGATCAATAGTAATACACTCATAGTAGGAGACTTTAACGCCACATTGACACCAATGGTCAGATATTCCAGGTAAAGAATCAACAAGGAAACAATGGGCCTAAAAGACACACTAGATCAGATGGGTTTAAAAGATATTTTCAGAGCATTTTACCCTAAAGCAGCAAAATATGCATTCTTCTCAAGTGTACATGGAACATTTTCCAGGATAGACCACATGTTAGAATAAAAAACAAGTCTCAGTAAATTTAAGAAGATTGAAATCATATCAGCTGTCTTCTCTGATCACAGTGGTATGAAACTAGAAATCAACTACAAGAAAAAAACTTGAAAATACAAAGACACATGCAGGCTAAATAATGTGCCACTAAACAATGATAGGGTGATCAATGAGATCAAGGAAGAAATCAAGAGATACCTAGAGACAAAAGAAAATGAAAACACAATGTTTCAAAATTTAAGACATAGCAAAAGCAGTGCTAAGAGGGAAATTCATAGCAATACAGGCTTACCTCAAGAAACAAAAATAATTCAAATAAACAATCTAACTTTACACTTAAAAAAACTAGAAAAAGAACAGCAAACAAAGCCCAAAGAGAATTGAAGAAAGGAAATAATAAAGAGCAGAGCAGAAATAAACTAAGTAGAGTCTAGAAAAACAATACAAAAGGTTAACGAAACCAAGAGCTGGTTCTTTGAAAGGATAAACAAAATTGAAGACCCTTAGCCAGACTCATCAAGGAAAAAAGAGAGAAGATTCAAATAAATAAAATCAGAAGTGAAAGGAGAAATAACTTTGAACTCCACAGAAATAAAAAAGGATCATAAGAAAATACTACAAGCAATTATATGCCAACAAATAGGACAATCTAAAAGAAATAAATACATTCCTAGAAACATGCAATCTCCCAAGACTAAGTAAAGAAGAAACAGAAAACCTGAACCAACCAATTACCACCAATAAAACAGAATCAATAATCAAACCCTCCCAGAGGAGAATAAAAAGTAGTGTAGATAATAGAGGCTCTGTTCATCCCTCTGGCAACCAAATCAAAGTTGTGACGGAAACAAGGAGCAGCAGCAAGAAAAATGCCCAGAATCTTGATGAACAAGCTTTACAACTAGGGAGAAATCCAAGAAATCACCTTGCAATGGCAGAAGGTAGGACAGGGCAAGGACATGGGGCTGCCTGGTCTAAAGCAGCTGAGTGGGACAGAGGTTGCTGCAATGGCAGACACCTCTTAAAGGGGCTGCATCCACAA
Source organism: Eidolon dupreanum (assembly GCA_028627145.1). Classification (NCBI taxonomy): domain Eukaryota; kingdom Metazoa; phylum Chordata; class Mammalia; order Chiroptera; family Pteropodidae; genus Eidolon; species Eidolon dupreanum. Next base: position 75,101,774 of record CM053510.1, read on the forward strand.
GTGGATTTCGCAGTGACAAATCTGCTTGAGCACCAGTACGGATTTGGCTGTGTGTAGGAGTAATCAGGGACTTAAAGGGAAACATTGTCGGAGTGAGAGCATAAGCAAGACTAGCTCTGTGCAGAAGTGCCAGAGGTATCCATTGTTACCTGTTAAGCCCTCCCCTCTCCCAGTGCACGGACATAGCACCGTCATAGTGGAGACGACGTCAAACTGGATAACAGAGGTCGCTCGCCCCAAAGGATTCCCTGAAACCCCGCCTTCCCCAACTCATGACCTCACCCAAGCCACTCCAGGTATATCCTCAGAAGTCAGGTGCCCCCTACTGAGCAGCACCTAGACTCACACTGGAGGCAGCTGGCCTTGGTTTCTGGTGGCCATCTGAGGCAACTATAAGCACAGCATCTGTGGATTGCTTTCTAAATTTTAACAGGTGGCCCCGGAGGGGTAGAGGCTTGGGCGAAATTTGGCCTACAGCTGAATTCCTCTCAGGACTGTGCCACTGGTCACCTACTTCAAAAATTCACACTTATAAGACTGGGAGACTTAGGAGCTTTGCTTAGGAGATATAAACAGACATGAAAAGGCAGTCAAAATCAGAAGGCAAAGAAGCAGAAACCATATGTGAGAACAGAACAGAGATCCAGATATAATGGAGTCAAGTAATCTAACAGATGCAGAGTTCAAAACACTGGTTATAAAGATGCTCAATGAACTTTTGAGAAGTGTAGATAAATTCAGTGAGAACTTCAACGAAGAGATAAAAAACATAAAAATGGAAATGGAAATTATAAAAAGGAACCAGTCTGAAATGAAGAACACATTATCTGAGATGAGAAGTATATTAAATGGAATAAACAAAGGAATAGACAAAGGGAATAATGAAAAGGATCAAATGCTCTATATAGAGGATGGGAAAGCCAAGAACACACAATTAGAATGGCAACAGATAAGATGACAAGACTATAAAAATAATTTAAGGAGCATATGAGACACGATTAAGGGTCCAAATATACATCTGATCGGCATCACTAAAGAAAATCCAGATGTTGAACAGCTATTTGAAGAAATAATGATGGAAAACTTCCCTAAATTGGTGAAGAAAATTGACAAAAAACCTCAGGAAGCTCAGAGAACTCCAAAAATCAGGGATCCACATCAAGACACATTATAATTAAAATGCCAAAGTTTAAATACAAAGAAAAAAATATTAAAAGCAGCAAGAGAAAAACAGTTACCTATAAGGGAAAACCCATAAGACTAGCAGCTGATTTCTCAAAAGAAACTATGCAGGACAGAAGGGCTTGGCAAAAAATATTCAAAGGATGAAGACTCAGGATCTACAACCAAGAATAACTTATCCAGCAAAGCTATCATTTAGAGTTGAAGGACAGATAAAGAGCTTCCCAGACAAAAATAAGCTAAAGGAATTTATGACCACCGAGCCTGTATTACAACAAGAAATGTTGGAGGGACTTCTTTAAGAAGAAAAAACATGTATCAAAAACAGGAATAAAGAATGGTACACCTACACTCCTATCAACAAGTACCTCAAATGGAAAAGAATTAAGTGCTCCAACCAAAAGACAGAGTGGCTGAAAGACCCCTACATATTCTGCCTGCAAAAGATTCACTTCAGATTAAAAGATACACAGACTAAAAGGAAGGGGATGGAAAAAATATATAGGTTTGATGGACCTAGAAGGTATTTAAGTCAGACAAAGAAGAATAAACATGATACAATTTCACTTATATGCGGAATCTAAGGAATTAAAAAACCAACTAATCGAAAACAGACTCACAAGCACAGTGGACAATTTGGTGTCAGACAGAGGGGAAGAGAGGTTGGGGAACTGGGAGAATGGGGTGAAGGGTTAAAGAAGTACAAATTAGTAGTTGATAGATGGTTATGGGAATGGGGATCGCGACATAGGGAATAAAGTTAGCATTAATATATTAGCTAGGTGGAAAACCAGAGGTGAGAAGGAGCAATTAGGGGGATCGTTTTATAAACTATATAAATGTCTAACCAATGTATTGTATACTGGAAACTAATTCAAATAAATTAATTTAAAAAAATTACAAACATTTTGACCTTTTGATCCAGCAATGCCACTTCTGATAATGTATTCTACAGATTTATTTTAAACATGTAAAAGAACATATGCTTTATTACTGAAGCAAATTGAAAAGTTTTTTTTTTTTTTTTTAAGAGGGTGATATGGAGAGAAGAGGGTAAGGGAGGAAGGAAAAAAATTGAAATGTCTATCGACAAGGTAATGGTGAAATAAAAGTTACACCTATATTATACTGTAAACAAAAGATAAGGTGAGTCCTTATGTACTGTACTAGAGAGAGCTCCAAAATACCTTCACATCAAAAAAAAGCAAGGTGCATGATAGTCTATAATATATTAACTTTGTTGTATAGAAGGGGGATAAGAAGATATGTTCCCATTTGCTATTATTTGGTTAAGCTCTGGAAATCCACACAAGAAACTTATAAAAGATGTTGTACAAATGTTCAAATAAAATTTTTAAATGTATACCTTCTTTATATTGTTTGACTTTTGAATCGTTTTCTATTAAAAATTAAACTTAAATTTTTAAAGACTTCTTTTTGTAAATAAATTAAAATTTAAATCAAAATTTTCACAAAACCAAAGCAATTCATAATGCCCTAATTGTATACCTAATAGTGGATTAAAGCTTACATCTGCCCTCTAATGTATCAGATATATCAGAAAATACTTTTTCCTCTTTAGTCTATATTCTTTAATACCTGCCTCCTATTCTCATTCTTATTTAACACCTTAATTATATTACATATAGTGACTAAGAAGCATTCAAGGATGAAGTCAATGAAAAACTCAAAATGAAATTGCATTATATATTTTTTTTGGCATATGTGTATCTTGCAGACCATAATAGATAACCTATTTCCTCTGTTTTGTAAACAATATTTATATTCTTCACAAGGCTCACTCTTGAAAATTAAGGAGAACCAATAGCAGTGATAGCCTCATCCTTTCCCATAATAAAAACTTGGATACAGACTCCATTAGATTTTTTACTCTATAAATATCAATTTTAAGTTCACTTGAACATTGACACCTCCTTGATGAAAGTCTATGTTGGAACTGAGTGACCTCTCTCATCTTTGACTGTTTAATGAAACAAAGTTTTAAAGTTCCAGAATGTTCTCAGGTTAAAAACCAAATTATATTTTCTTGCATCATTTACTGGTTCATTTATTCTTGTCAATAGCGCCCATCACAAGTATCCAACATGGCATTTCAGAGGAACAGAAGGATGATAGATATATACCAACCACAATTTCACAGTTACGGAAATGGCAGGAGGACAAATTCCAATTTAGGTGTACAGCCATCAGCCACATCAGTGATTTTGTTATAGAGCAAATCAATTTAGTAAATGAACATTGAGGAACATCTCCCTTTAGTGAAATATAAAGGCTAACAATAAAGGTGTATGTGGCGCTGGGGAGGGTTATGGAGAACTTTAGCAGCAAGTACCACAGTATAGCTGTCAAGTACATGGATTCCCCCGCCAATTGAAAACATTAAACTATTATCAGCAATTTTTAGTTTACCTATTTAAAGATAACTTATTTCCTTTCTTTATTATAGTTTATTTTCTATTTATTAGGCTCAATTATTATTTAGGTTACTGTTTCAGTATTTTAAAATAAAGCAGTAAAATGCCACTGACTCAGTAGAATAATACGGAACTCCAATGTTATGCTGTTTTTAGTTCAGAGTGAGGTGGGAGGCTAGCATAAGAGTATGTTTATACATTACATTTATATATAGGCAAATATATGAATTTGAACAATTTAATAGATCGGTTTGTCAAAAAAAGCTAAACATTCCCAGTGTTACTCTCAAATTTTTGAAGGAATCAGAAATTCTTATATATAAAGGAGATATAGTATGGCATGTTATTCCTTTCATGGATTAACTCAATTCTTAAATATTAGTTACATGGAGAACTTAAAAGTAGATGAAATTACTGATGTTAATATCTATAATGATGTATATATGTTTTAAAATTTATCTGGCTAGACTGAACTCTAAAGTTCTAAGTCTAAGTTGGAGAACATAGTTTTGTTTTTTTTTTTAAGAGAAGAATTAGAAAGAAACACATGACTTTAAAGGTTAACTTTCTTGTTTTATAAACATTCTAATATAAAAGTCACAGCATTTTTTAGTACTATGGGTATTGATGTCTTGATATATATCTACCTCACACATAAACAGAATACTTGCAAGTGCTCAGAGAAGCTCACAATAAATACTAATTAAATAGAATTTAGCACAGAGGTTAAAATTACAGTTCTCCAAAATCTGAATGAGGTAGAAATTATTTTAGACAGATCATACTTATACACTTCTGAAGCATTAAGAAAAGTTAGTAGGCTCTTCCTTTAAATACAGAAATAAAGTACAATTCTTGGTCCTTAATTCTTGGTACAAGGTTAATTCATAACAGTTTACCAAGAAATTAATGATAAGCAGGTAGGATTCCAGTGTCCCAAATTCTAATTCTTATAAAAATTATTTTTCAAAGGAAAAAAGTGTCACAAATTTTTAATTCATCAAAATGAGGTTTGCATTCTTACTCAAAAAAGGAGACGTCAAATACCTCAAAGATTTTTCTCCTTAAAAAGATAAAATGGAGTATCAAGAGCATGTTAGAAGTATAAAACTTTGCTAAAACAAAAGCAATAACACATTTCTTAATGAATCTTTGTTTTCCAGTTTTCATTTCTAACTTCGACAAAATTCCAATTAAGTTTATTAAGATGGTGAAACCCTTACCAGCTTAGGTCAATTCCCCAGAGGATTCAATAACACCCTGATGTTGAGTTTTAGCTATATAAAAATAAACATACATCTTGACCACACAATTCCAGAAAAAAATTAGAACACAAAGAGAAAGCAGACTTGGATTTGTAATTTTTTTAAAAAGGATTCTGTGTGTGTGTGTGTGTGTGTGTGTGTGTGTGGTGCAAAGAATAGAACTTCATGCTTAAATTATATTCATATATATACATATATATATATAATTTTATATGTATGTGTGTGTATGTGTGTCTGTATGTATATATGTGTATATATATATATGTGTGTATATATATGTGTGTATATATATTATATATATATACATATATATGTGTGTGTATATATATATATATTATATATATATAATTTCCATTTACTATTAATTGCAGGAGACAACTGGCAAGTATAGGTCCTGAGAGAGTCCAGTGAGTTTCTCTCCATCATTACAATGAACATACATCTTAAGGAAGCACCTATGGAAAACAGAGTGTTCACAACACATCTGGTAACACAGATAGCTTCTGGGTGTTCTTGAAAACAGTTTGCAAATAATTCTAACATTAAATGAAGGAGAAAATAAATTCATAAACAGAAATGACATTGCTTAGAACAATCTATTATTCTGTAGTCCTGTTTTTTATGTAGCAAGCCACACTCACATGTGCATTAGTAAAAGCATTACCAGTGTGCCTCAAATAGTGATCAGTTCCTTGTGCAATAAGTGTTCTCTGCTCATAACATTGCTGATTTAGCGACATAGCTAAAACATGTGGTTGTTTTAGCTATGAACTTTCATTTAGAATTGAACTTTCATGTAAGTAAATAAGATGTTAAAACATAGCATCATAACATTAGGCTCCATTACAAATAGCTCATGTTTGGGGATGATTTTTATCAAAAGGTTTTAAAGAAACAAGAGGTTATATAATATCTGCTGCTTTTTAATGTATTTATTGCAATGTGGCAATAGGTTACAGAAACAATAGAAACTTTTAATAATAAAAATGGTATACAACTCTGAACTTCTTTTTTCTTTAAAGCATTCTGGGATATTTCAACAATTAAAATTAGAAAATTGATTTCTAATGTGGCTTCAAGAGTTACATGTCCACATGTAGAAGGGATCCCTTGGTTTTGATTTGGCTTTCTTTATTATACCTTTTCTTTTTCATAACTAAAAATAATTCTATTTTAGAAAAGATATGTTCTATACACTGTGCCTATAGCAACAAATATGTAATACTGGCTATGACAGCATTCTGCCTCTTAAATGTCAATAATATGCTCTCACTGAATCTGAGTGAAGTCAATATTAAAATACAGCTAAGCTGTAGCAATCAACTATGCATAACTTGTAGACTCAAAGGTCCATGGACTCTTCTCTCCTTCTTCTTGGCCTGTTATAAAAATAATTTTGGTTAAAAGTATCTACACAGCACCAATTTTATTTCAGAAGCAGCATCTTTACTCAGCCACCCAAATAAATCTACAAGTATGCATGCTCAAATAGCTTTTCTAATTGACTTCCGTGACTCTAAAAGACTGATAATTGTATTAGTTTGTCTCAATCAAAAATTATTCAGTAATTATTACAACCATCAATTATAATCCCTAAAAATACCCATGTCCATGGAATTAAATGAGAAGTTCCCCTGACATGCAACTGTGTAATAGAAGAATTATGTCTGCAGTTGATGGATACTATTCTGTAATAAGAGAAAGTACAGGTCTCTAATAGTAAAAAAAGCATTTCATAAAACTTTGTCATATATAAAATATCTTATTAATTGTGACCATTCCACTTATGATTAAAACATAACATAAGTGTTGGTTCTGCTTTCTGCTCTGGGATCATACAACATCAAAAAATAAGAGTGCATCTGTTTCTCAGGCTGATAAAAGCAATGGGCTCCATTACACTGTTTCTCTGTCAAACTCATCTGTACTTATGAACACATATACAAAGCACCCACAGTTTTAATCTTCAAGACACTGTGGTCACACTTTTTTCCCACTTCTGAAAATATTTCACAAAAATGTGATTACAAAATAAATTATTTTTGTATATATCTAGTTTGGATTGCCACTGCTCATTTCTATGAATTTGAAAGATAAAGTCTGTAGCAGAAGAATAGACCTCATTCATCTTTCTTGAACCCTTTGGTTTCCACCTTTAATGTTACAGTGAATGTATATTTGACTCAGTAGTCCTGGGTCAAAGGCTTTACAAATACTGATCCTGAAGTACATTAAGAGAATAAACATCTGCTATTATGGCATAAGGAAAGTTAAAAAGTAGCAATAATAAACACAACACCATATACATGAAGAGTTTGTAAGTCACCTAAAAATTTCATAGGAAATTAAAAAAATTGTAGGAGCAATAAAATCATATGAAAAGGTCCAAATGTCAAACACAATCAGATAATGATTATATTCTTTGAAAAATACTTCATGTGCATGCCTTCTGCCCCAGTTATGCTGTCTTTCTCAAGTCTCCCATCTGTAAACATGGTGGACCAAGAAAGTCATACATTAAAGAAAGGGATTGCACTGATTAACAAAGGAATAGAAGAACAAACAAAAAAGATTTCAGAGCAGGTAAGGAACTAGCATTTTTTAAAATGTGATTCTGAAAAAAATATGACTTGGAGGCAATTCTGGTTTTGATACTTATACTTTACTCATAGAGTTGTTCTTCTATAGGGGCAACTAAATTGAATATAAAATAAAAAGAATAGTTCATTTATGACATCACAAAATCCCAGGGAGAACTGGGAATCAAAGCTCCCTTTGATTAAAACTTCCTATTTTTAATGCAAAGTGCAAGAGCAGGGGCTTCAAATGGTGACACAGGCAGGAAAACCACGACACTCTTTCACCAATATTCTCCCCACTCTACTCCTTCACACATACTACATATAGTTTATTAGCTAATTCTCAACTCTCCTGGCACATATATCCATTACTTTTTGGATTTTTCATAAATTCAGGCCTCTATTCCCAATGTAATGAAAATGATAGATGTGAGGAAATACATTCAATAAGCAAAAAATAAAAGAACTCTAGAATCTGACATATTTCATGTTATAGAAGTAACGGCTGATATAATGTATGAGGAACATTACAACTGAGATAGTTATGTACGAAGAAATCAGACTGCTCTGTCTGTGCTTCCAGAATAACAGCAAGTATTTTCCTGGAGTTTTAGCTCTCCATCTACTCTAATTCAAGATCCTAACAGAGTTATAGGTTCTAACTGAGTACCTGAGATCAGAATCAGGTTGAAAAATGCATAAAACATTTTAAATTATTTCAAAAGAGAGAACTTAAAGAAAAAATCGGCCAATTTGAGAAATAAGAATTATGGGAAGAATAAAACTATTAGTAAAACATGTGCTGACACAAGTCAAAATGAAAAATTGAACACACACACACACACACACACACACACACACACAAAGAAAGAAAAGAAAAGGAGGGAGAGGGAAAGAAAAAGAGGAACTGAAAGAGAAAGAAAAGTGCTGGCCCTACCTGTAAAGATCCTTGTTTCCTGATTTAAATACTATAAGATACCCTTCTGAAAGGGGTATACTGTTCATGCTATCTTCACAAGTATACCGAAATGGTAATAACTAAGCAGTAGACAAAGCCCAGGAAATACAAAAAGAAGATGGTGATTTCTTACTCATCTTTCATGAGAGGGGGCACATGGACTGGAGATGAGGCTAATTCTGCTGGCTAAGCTGAAGAAATCGTGGTAAAAAATACCAAAAACAGCCCCTTACCCATTCTAGGGGGAAAAATATATACCACCATCCCTGCCAAACCTAAATAAAATAAAACAAAGCAAAAACGATCTTCTCCCTTTTAAAAAAAACCACATGGAAATAAATGCCCTGCAATTTATGTGTGTGTTTTTACAAGACTCATAGAGGTTATTTTGTTTTGGATTCGACATAAATTTTATCTCCATCCCTAATGCCAAAGGAATGCAGTGCCCGAGAGCTGTACTTCATTTCTTCTGGGCCAAAGGGTGCTTCATGGTCAAAATAGTAGAGAAGCATGTTGCTCGTGGGTAATTGCACTAGAGTTTTTAATTGTTTCTTTAGTTCTGCAACTGTTTGGTCAAGACGAATGCTCATTTCTTCCACCTGATCATTATAGTGGACTTCTACTTTTGCACTGCTCTGGGGTCTTAGATCCACTTCTGCCAAAGGCTCCAACTTTCCATATTTTGTGATCAGTTCATGATACCTAGAATGATAAAAAGACAGTGTCAGCTTAGCATCTGAACTATGAACTTATTTAGAACTACTGGTAATTGATATGGCTATACTCAATCTTTCAACTGTCCTACTCTAATATTCTACCTATCTATCTGATAACTATTGTGGAATCTGTGATCTGATATGATTGCCCTTTTGAGGTCACAGTAAAACTACATCCTTGTGGATAGGAAAAGAGTTTCTCTCAAAGATAGCCACCATGCCTGCTGTTGATCATTATAGAAGAATAGGCTTAGAGAGGAAAACAGAACCTAGACAAGAAGACACTACAAAGATTATGAAGTCAATTTGTAGAATGTGTTTTCTTGGGTACCATAATCAAGAAGGGCAGAGATCTGAGTACATGTTCCTTGGCAATGGATGAAAAGATGGGAGTAGGCCAGCAGTTCCTGGGCCCTGGAGAAGGCATACCTTACAAACAAAAACATCTAGTTGTATGTCAGCTGGTAACTCAACTTTTTCAGTGATGCTTTGTTAGAATATTCCAGCCTAGTCTCGTTAGCTACAATATAAGGATTTTATGGAAGAGTCAAGATAAATTCTTGCAAAAAAGGGGACAAATGTGGGATACGAGTTCCTTGACCAAGGCAGGAACAAAGAGCAAAAGAAACCAAGAGGAAAGGGAATTACAGAGGTGAGATTTGGGCCCAGTTTCCCATGTGGAAAATCTTGTCTCAACCACCACACCTGGAGGCTCTAGGTTTGATTTTATTAAGGAAGCTGAGCAGTTTCCTACAAACCAGAGAGGGAAAAATGCTAAAAAGATGTGATATTAGCTTTATTATAACCAAGAAACACAAGGTTTTAATTCATGATCAGAATACAATAGTCACATGAGATTATTTCCCCACCTCCTTCACCCTACTTTTGGTTTTAACTTAGTTAAATCAGTGTTACAAGGTTGGTAGGAACATCGAAAACAAAAACATAGTAAAATGTCTGCGGTCAGAGATAGAGGTAAGCATTCCCAGTAAGGAGAGTAACAGGGTAGGGTAAATAACACTGTCCTTGGAGTCAGAAGATCTGACTCCAGAGTCTTGACATCTTTTATAATTAGCTGTGTGACTTGGAAACTCACTCTATCCTTTGCTACTCAGTTTTCTCATTAGTAAAATTGGGATAATAATTCTGCTCTTCCTAACTTATAAGATAGTCATAAGAATTATATAAAATAACAGATGATTAGGCACTTGGTAAATTAAGAGTTCATATACAAATTAAAACATCAACATTACATTCCTGCTGTTTTGGAACTTATGTTATTAAAACACACACATACCCCTTAGAAAATAGACAATTGAAATCCCTTTAGGTAGAATCCCTTGGAGAAGGTGGTGGTATGATAAAACAGATCACAGAATCTTCTATTCCCAGGACCTGAACCCAAAAAAGTATTTTTTAAAAGGATAAACAAATCACTAGCAGCAACTAAGAAGAGGTGTCAACTAAAAGTCATAGACACTAAGTCAAAGACAATAGGAGTCCCCATTTTGGGGCGTGGTAAAGGCAGACTTTATCCAGTGAAAACAGCTCAGTTGTGAAAATAGCTCTCAGTTGTGAAAGATCTCAAGTGTACGACAGCTCAGGTACGAAACAGCTCAGTGGATTCAGGTCCAAAGAGGTGGCTCAAACAAAATGGCTCAGGTTAGGTGGCTCAAGTGTTACAGTTCCAGCTCTAGTGTTATAGCTCCAGTGTTACAACTCTCATCAGGGTAACACAGTTTTCTATGGAACCTGAAAGTGCACTCCCTGAGGCAGAGGTGAAGCTGGCTTATAAGAGTGTCTGCACCCAGTCCCTGATTGGTCCATTTCTATGCAAATATGAACTCCAAATCTTCACAATGATTCAAATAGCATTATCCTGAATTGGTTGAAATGGATCACTCTGATTGGCCAATGAAGATGCAAATGTGGATATAGCTGTGCAGCTCTGGTTGACAGGGAAAATCTCAGTCCTATTGGTTGAATTTCAATTCTAGGAATGCTCTTATAAGAGTCAACTCAGACACCAGAAGCAAAGCACTGGAAGCTTGGCAGCCCAGTCTGTAGCTTTTCCCTGAAATGCAGCATGCATAAGAGGCCTTTGTAAACAATGGCTGCTATACTCTGGTCATGAATTTAAGTCCAGTTAACTACTATGCGTCCTTTTTGGCAGGTCAACAGAGAGAATAACCTTAAAAGGACCCAAATCTGAACTAGAGGTAAGCCCTGTGGATACATAAGCTTGATAAGCATCCTCATTATTCTGTTCCAACTTCTTTCCAGAATGCCTTCCTGTACTGCAAAAACTAGAACTGAAAACTATATTTCCTACACTCCTTTGCAGGTGAGATTTAGCTTCTATTAATCACACTTAACAGTCCTGGGAGAGAAATAATCGATCTAGCAGAAACAATTTGGGTAGTGGCTTCCTAATTACCATATTGCAGTTCAAGCAGTGTGTTCCTGGAGTCAAGACCTGTGGCAGCAGCATGCTGATCTTCAGATCTTAGCTAAGGTGGTGTGACACAGCACCAAGAACAGCAGCTTCTTCAGTGTCTCTTTATATGATTCTAGCAGAGTTAGCAGTGCCTGTCATGGGCCACTTCTGTGGTACCATTCTAGAAGAAATCCTAGGGAGACAGCCCCTTCTAAAGATTGTTTAAGCATTTTATTTCTGTATTAAATTCCTTGCTCCTTAAAATAGCTAATGTGGCTTCTGTTGTCTATAACTAAATCCCAAATTATACTCTTTCAAATGGTTTCTTGTGAATTCAGGGTGGCCCCAAGCTGACCCTCATCTATATTACAACTAAAGTGTTATAAAACAGAAATCTGACCACATTACTCGACTTAAAATCACACAAGACACATCAGAATAAAGCCCCAACCCTTTAAAATGATTGTGATAGGCACAATTTTGGCCCCCATGATCTTCATCCCCTGGTGTTATTCTCAAGATTACATTATGTGTTTCTGTGAAAAATGGCATAGATGATAGAGGCTTTGTTCATCCCTCTTGTGACCAAATCAAAGTTATGACAGAAACATAGAGCAAACAGCAAGGAAAAATTGCATGGGATCTAGATGAACAGCAGCACTACAACTAGGGAGAGAAATAATTGATCAACCTGCAATGGCAAAGGTAGGAGGGAGTGAAGACATGAGGCTCACTGGCCCCTAGTGCCTGATTGGGACAGAGGCTACCAGCAGCGGCAGCTGGTAGCTAAAGACACCTCTTAAAGGGGCCATGTCCGTGATCAGACTTTTGTGCTGACAAACTGCTTGCTCTGATCACCAGGACTGGGGTTGCCTGCACGGGGGGCACCAGGGACTTACAGGGGGACACTGAGTTGTTGCAGTGAAGGCAGGAGGTGACACTGTCTCCTGGGGAGAAGTGCCGGTGATATACATTGTTCCTCTGTTGAGCCCTCCCCACTCCCAGTGTGCAGAGCCTGCCATAGCTGAGTTATCATCAAACTGGATAAGAGGTTGTTCCACCCAGAGGAGTCCCTAAAACTCCATCTCCCCCAACTCGCAGGCCAACCAAGCAGCAACAATTTGTGTCCTTGGGGAGTCCAATGCTACTTGCTGAGCAGCACCAAGACACACTGGTGGCAGCTGGCATCAGTTTCTGGTGTGGCCTTTTGAGGCAACTTTAAGCACAGCATCTGTGAATTGCTTGCTGAATCTTAACAGGTGGCCCCAGAGAAGCACAGGCAAGAGGCTAAACTTGTCCTGCAGCTGAATCCCTCTCAGGACTATGCCGCTGGACACCCACTACATGGAGCCACACCAATAAGACCAGGAGACTTAAGAGCTTTGTTTAGTATACAGAAACAGACACAGAACAGCAGCCAAAATGGGGAGACAAAGAAACAGAACAATATGAAAGAACAGAACACAGATCCAGGAATAATAGAGTTAAACAATCTGACAGATGCAGAGTTCAAAACACTGGTTATAAAGATGCTCAATGAGGGGAAGAGTACATGAACTCAAAGAGATAAAAAAAAAAAAAATGGAAATGGAAATTACAAAAGAAAACCAGTCTAAAATGAAGAGCACATTATCTAAGATGAAGAGTATATTAGATTAAAAAAAACAACAACAGTGAATAACGAAGAGGATCGAACCACCAATACAGAGGATGGAGAAGCCAAAGACACTCAATCAGAATAAGAAAAAAGAAGCCAAGATTATAATAATAATTTAAGGAGCCTATGTGACACAATTAAATGTAAAAATATCCATGTCATAGGGGTATTGGAAGGAAAACAAGAAGTTGAAGAGCTATTTGAAGAAATAATAATGGAAAATGACCCTAACCTGGTGAAGGAAATAGACATACAACCTCAGGAAGCTCAGAGAGTCCCAAGAAAGAAGAACCCAAAGAGGCTCACATCAAGACACATTATAATTAAAATGCCAGAGGTTAAATAGAAAGAGAGAATCCTAAAAGCAGCAAGTGAAAAGTAGTTAGTTACTTAAAAGGGAGCACCCATAAGACTGGCAGCTGATTTCTCAAAAGAAACTTTGCACGTGAGAAGGGATTGGCAGGAAATATTCAAAATGATGAAAACCCAGGATCTACAACCAAGAATACTTTATCCAGCAAAGATATCACTTAGAGTTGAAGGACAGATAAAGAGCTTCCCAGATAAAAATAAGCTAAAGGAATTCATCAACACCAAGCCAGTATTACAGGAAATGTTGGTGGAACTTCTTTAAGAAGAAAAAACATGTATCAAAAATAGGAATAAAGAATGGTAATAACTATTCCTATCAACAAGTACCTCAAATGGAAAAGAATTAAGTACTCCAACCAGAAGATACAGTGGCTGAATGGATAAGAAAGCAAGACCTCTACTTATGCTGCCTACAAGAGATTCACTTCAGATTAAAAGACACAAACAGACTAAAAGGGGATGGAAAAAGATATTGCCTTGATGGACCTAGAGGGTATTACGCTGAATGAACTTAGTCAGATAAAGACAAATATCGCGCAATTTCACATATATGTGTAATCTAAAGAACAAAATAAACAACCATGATGAAAATGGAAATAAATTTATAGATACAGAGAATATTTGGAGGGCTACTAGATAGGAGGGGTGTTAGGGGGATAGCGAAAAAGGGCAAAAGGATTAAGAAGTATAAATGAATAGTTACAAAACAGACATGGAGATATAAAGTGTAGCATAAGGAAAATAGTTAATAATGTTGTAATAAACATGTAAGGGGGAGAGGGGTACTAGATTTAGCGGGGTGATCATTTTGTGAGTTATATGGATCCCTAATCACTATGCTGTACAACTGATATGAATATATTATTGTATGTCAATTATAATTGAAAAAAATGAATTAAATTGTACAATGTGAAAAAAAGATTACATTATGTTATAAGGTACAATTTACCTTAAGTTAAGGAGATTAACTGGATTGGATGGGCCTAATCTAATCATATGAGCCCTTAAAAGCAGAGGTTTCTCCAGCTAGCAGCAGAAGAGGAAGTCAGAGAGATTCCAAGCATGAGGACTTGACATATTGTTGCTGGCTTGAAGATGGAAGAGGAGGCCACGTGGAAAGCATGAGAAAAGACAGAATTCTGCCACCACCATGAATGAGCCTGTAAGGTGATTCATCACCAGATCCTCCAATAAGGAACACAGCTCTACTGATCATTTTATTTTGGCCTTGTGAGACTCTAAGAAGAGACCCCAGTTGAACCCATACCATGCCCAGATTTCTGACCCAAAGAGACTGTGACATAATAAGTACAGATTGTTTAAGTCACTAAGTTTATGGTGATTTGTTTTAGCAGCAGTAGAAAACTAATACGACTGTTAAAGGTCCTTCATGATCTGGTTTCTTCATAACTTTCCAAACTTATTTTGTGCCATCAACATCATCACTTCTGAACCTGCTTTTCTACTTGTTTAAATTTAAAAATCAATGTTTGTTTATTAATTTTCAATTGAAAATCATCAGACTTTCATATTGGATATGAACTATAAGTTTAGATATTAACTATAAGAAATATTTCTCTTCATTCTATAAAAATGAAGAGAAAGTATTAGAGTCGTGGCTCACTTCACAAACTGAAATATATTCCCCTAAAAGTTAAATAAGTAAAATCATTATTTCAAAATAATATGTTTACTTCTGATTATCTTATTTTAGATTATCTTTAAGCAGGGCAAATCAGTAAATATAAGAAATCATGATTTTACAAAGTACCCAGTAAATTTTAGAAACCGATTTCTTCTTAGCTTTCCTGCTTAGATATTTTATTCATTACTCAAAATTTCATCCAAATTGAACTATATCTTCATACTCTGTATTATCTGCACTTTTCTTAGCATCAGCCCCAAAGCTATAGTCTTAAGAGATAAATGATTTCTGATGACTAAGTATTCTTCAGAACTAATGATCTCAATATATAGTCTACCAAGCAGTACTTCCTTCTGATTGTTTAAAAAATATTTAATATTTAAAGGTCTCACTTCTGAAGTGAGCAAAATGACATAAACCTACCTTGGAAAATATAATTGACAAGAATATATTGCAATAATCAAATGCTAAAATGTAATATACACTGTATTTCTGTTCAGAAGTTCTGAATACCATTTCAGCATGATGTTCTAATAGAAAATGAACAATCAAAAGAGAAACAAAATTTATTAGACACAGCATAAAGGCTAGCATGATCACATGGGTAACTGAAAATGATAAATGGAAACCAAAAGCTACACACAGTCTTGTGAAGAACACAAATCACAGGCAAGATAGCATCGTGCTTTTTTTTTTCCTTCTTATTAAATAAAAACCCACTGAGAGAAAAGCTTATGTCAACTTTGAGGTTTTTTGATTAATGAGTAGTTTGCAATCACACTACTAGTAAAGTAGGATTGAAGGTGACACTAACAAAGAGGGGAATGGAGAATGAAGCCACCATCATTGGAGAT
Source organism: Eidolon dupreanum (assembly GCA_028627145.1). Taxonomy (NCBI): domain Eukaryota; kingdom Metazoa; phylum Chordata; class Mammalia; order Chiroptera; family Pteropodidae; genus Eidolon; species Eidolon dupreanum. Next base: position 75,117,874 of record CM053510.1, read on the forward strand.
AGGGTAGCTCCACTCCCAATACCAATGTGCATAAGCAATTCTTCACACGCTAGGGGCCCCTGGTCCATGGGACACCTGCCTAATGTGACAGACACATGAGCAGACTTTAGTAGTGTGATGGTCAAGTTGGGAGGAATATGCCCCTTTTTCCTTATTGCCCATTTTCACTCTTGATTCCTAAGATACCTGGAAACATTTCCTCAATCATAATTCAGTAATAGATCTATGACCCCAGGATAAATGAAGACCTGGCATATACTTGAAAAAGACTGCAGGTTCCTACTATAAACTTAGTCTGAAGGTGAATTTATGATAAAATCTAAAACCCAAAGATGCATAGAGACAAAGTTACACTCATTCTCAGCTGAGTAGCCTTATAAACTACCCTATGTAAATAAGACAAACATTAAATATTTTACACAATTTTTGGGAAACCAGAAATCTGAAGTAAGCATAAAACCAGGGGCTTTTAGGTAGCAGAAAGCTTCCACATTTGGATCTCATGTCTCCAGATCCATAAAAAAAAAGCAGCTCACAATCTCAAGGAGTATCCTAAAGTGACAGGATTTATATTTTATGTACACGCCTATACTACAGTGAGATTATACATGTCCTGGAGGTGATCTATCCATCTCTTACAACTGCCTACAGGTGTGTTCTCAGATGGCTTATGTAGTAGTCTTAAGTTAACAATTCTGTTAATCTATTGTTCCTCAAATGCAGACCCATATTGAATCAACTGGATTCTTTATTCTAAATAAAGCTATCTTACTCCAAAATAAATCCCTAATACATACCCTAAGGAATGCAACAAATAAAACATGAAAAATCTCTAATGGTTCACATGGTTGAACCAAATCATTGAAGTATGACTCAAAGAAAAACATTCATTTAGTTTAGTGTTTCTCAAGGCATTGTGAAGAATTCAAAAGTATATGCCAAACATCTGATAGCTGTTATTTAATCTTTCTTGCCATAGTATGCTTTCTCACATTTTGATATGGTATCATATCATGGCAAATAAAAGAAACAGTCTTTTATTCTTAAAATGTTTTCTCCTTAAAATGCTGCAACTGGGATTTTACATTCTACTGAAATAGCTTTCTCAAGGTCACCAATTTATTAAAACACATAAATATCTCATTTCAGAAGCAGAAAGTCCTCAGAAGTCATTTATTACATATTTTACAGATACAGTAATTGAGGGCTAGTTTGTTAGTGCAAAGTCTAATGCTGTGAATGGAATAGTGGAAATCAGAACTCAGATCTTGTTCTCATACCATCATTCTTTCTTAGTTCTTATCATCTTTAAGATTTGCTAATAATAAATTCTGTTCTAGAAATTTTCTTCTCATTTCTACATTTCAAATGTTCCCTTTCAATCTCTCTTTATTGATTCCCATTCCTCTTTTTACCATCTATACTTGGTCAGTCCTTAAAATACTCTCCTGCATTCTCTTCCCTTTTCTCTTTATGATCTTTCATTACAAATCTAATTCTCTTACTTAGCTTATGCCATAAATATTTCTCATTTGTCTTCCTTAAGCTTCTGTATTTCACCTACCTCCAGAATTATTTATTTTCACCATTCAAACTGAACTCAGTATTTTCCATAGTTTTTCACCAAGGCTTAAGTCATGGAATTTTGTTCCAACTCACCATTTCTTAAATTAAAGCCCTATCAATATTACCTAGTGAATGGATAAATAGAATATGACCTATTCATATAATAGAATACTATACAGCAGTTACAAGAATGATTTAGATCTACATTTATCAATATGATTAAGACTTTGGTCAAAATGGCTCAATAAATTCACACTTTAATGCACTTCTGCTCCAAACACAGAGTAAAAATGGATAAAATGTGAAAGGTTGAATTCCAAGAAGACACAGACCAGGCTCAAAAATAATAAACATCTCTATGGAATTCAATGGAAATACAAAGCATACAACAAAGAACCATAGGACCACTGGATTACAAATCCAAAGCAGGTAGGAGGAGTCAGCAGTTAGGGTCCTGTGAGGCAAAAAAGATTAAAAGTTCTCCATGGGAGAGAGGGAAACTCAAGCCATTTTCACTGTTTGAAGCAGGTGTAAGGTTGGGGTGAGAGTGATGTGAGGCTGGGAATGAAATACGGATGCAAAAAACTGCTGCAGATTCCCTTCTAGGCTACTGTTTTAAAGTAAAAGGTCTAAGTAAAAGATATAAAAAGATAGCTCTACCACCAAGAATAGAATCAAATTACTTGCTGCCCCGGTGACTAGATCTGCATTATCTCTGTAATTCTTTTGGGACAGGCTCTCCAAAATTCATTATAAAAGATGGTTCTGAAGGAAATAGGAAGACATAACCATCCTCAATACATATATATCTAACGACAGAGCTTCATGATAATGAAGCAAAAACTGATAGACCTAAAAGTAAAAATAGACAAATCCACAATTATAGTAGGAGACTTCAATACTCTTTTCTCAGTAACTAAGAGAACAAGCAAATAGAAAATTGTAAACAATATAAAATAACAATATAAAAACATGAAAAAACTTGACCTAACTGACATTTATAAAACACATTTCCCAACAACACTAGAATACTCATTTTTTTTCTAGTGTATATGGAATATTGGCCTAGATAGGCCACACTCTAGGCCAAAAACAAAGTATGTTTTCTGACTATAATGAAATTAATTAAATCATTAATAGAAAGATAACTGGACAATCTCCAAGTATTTGGAAAATACATAACATACTTGTAAATAACTCATAAGTCAAAGAGGACATAACAAGGGAAACTGGAAAATATCGTAAATTCAATGAAAATGAAAATACATCATATCAAAAATTATAGAATATAGCTAAAGCAGTGCTTATGGAGAAATTTATATAATTGAATGTTTAAAAGAGAAAAGAAGAAAGGTCTCAGAGGATCAGTGATTTAAGCTTCCACTTTAAGAAACCAGAAAAAAGTTGAGCAAAATAAATCCAAATCAAGAAGGAGGAAAAAAATAATAAATATAGGAACAGACAGCAGTGAAATAAAACTCAGAAAAATAAGAGAAAACTCATAAAACCCAAAGCTAGTTCTTAAGGTTAGTAAATCTTATAAACCTCTAGCTAGACTGATTAAGTAAAGAAGATACCAATAACAGGACTAACTGAGAAAACATCACTACAGACCTTACAGACATAAAGATTTTTATAATTAGTGAAAATTATAAATAACTTTCTACCTATAAATTTGGTGACTAAACTGAACTTGATAAATTCATTCAAAGATACAATCTACCAAAGCTCATTCAAGAAAGAATAGATAAATTGAACCAAGTTATATCTATTCAATAAATTTAATCATAGTTAAAACCTCCAGCAAAGAAAACATCAGACATAGATGTCTTCACTGATAAGTTCTACAAAACACTTAAGAAACAAATAAGAAGAGAGAACACTCACAAACTCATTTTACAAGGCCAGTACTATCCCAATATTAAAATAAGACAAAGACATTACAAGAAAAGAAAATCACAGAACAATATCCCTCATAAACATAGACACAAAAATCTTCAACAAAATATTAGCAAATGAAACCTACCAACATACAGAAAAATAATACATTATAAACAAGTGAGATTTGTCCTGAAAATTTAAGGCTGGTTAAACATATTTTAAAAAATCAGTCAATATATTTCACTATATTGACACACTAAGTAAGAAAGACTATATGAACCTCTCAAGAGATGAAGAAAAAAGAAAAAAAAACTATTAAGTCATGTAGATTGTAAAAAAGACACTGTGCCATGTTTGTACATTCTACAATTAATCTACAAAAAACTACTAGAAAAAGTTTGATAAAGTTGCAGAATACAAGGTCAATATATAAAAATCAATTGTCTCTGTATTTCTATATCTAGAAATGAACAATTAAAACTGAAATAAAAAAAATAGTACTGTTTATAACAAGACCTAGATACATGAATACTTAAATTAAAAATGTAACAAAATGTATAGGAGCTATATGTGGAAAAGTACAAAATATTGGTTTCTGAAGGGAATCAAAGAAGACTTAAAAAGAGATATACTGGTTCACGAACAGGAAGACTCATTATTACAATGTCAGTTCTACCCAAATTGTCCTACAGATTCAACACAATCCAAATCAAAATCCGAACAGAACATATTTCTAGAATTCTACAAGCTTATCCTAATATTTACATGTAAAGACAAAGGAGCTAGAATAGCCAAAATAACTTTGAAAAAGATCAAAGTTGGAGGACCCATACTAACTGAATTTCAAGACCTACTATAAAGCAACAGTAATCAAGACAGTGTGATACTGGCAAAGAACAGACACATGGATCAATGGAAAAGAACAGTGATTCTAGAAATAGAGATTCTACATATATGGTTAATTTTCAACAATGGTATTAAATCAATACAACAGAAAAAGATAGTCTTATCAATAAATACTGCTAGGACAACTGACAGCCATATGCCAAAATTAAAACAAAAAGCTTAATTCATATCCTATCTTATAAACAAAAATTAACTCAAATGAATCACAAGCCTAAAAGTAAAATCTAAAACTATAAAATGTCTAGAAAATATTTAAGAAAACCTCTGTAATCTGGTCAAAGATTTCTTAGCTATTACAACAAAAACACAATCCATAAAAGAAAAAATATCAGTAAGTTGAATATCATTAAAATTTAAAACTTTTGCTCTTTGAAAGAAACTATTAACAGCATGACCTATACAAAAAATGGTCAAAAGATTTTGTGTTTACTTTACCAAAGAAGGTATTTGAATGGCAAATAAGCTCATGAGAAGATGCTCAACACATTAGCCACCAGGAAAATTTAAGTTAAAACCACAATGAGATACCACTATGACTATTAGAATGGCTAAAATTAAAAACAGCAACAAAAAAACCTGAAAATTCCAAGTGGTGATGAGGATGTGCAATAGGAATTCTCATATGTGCTGGTGGGAAAGCAATTTGGTACAGCCACTTTGAAAAACAGCATGGCAATTTAAATATACACTTCCCATATAACTCAACCATTCCACTTCTGGGTATTTTATCTAAGGAAATTAAGAACTTACATTACACAGAAATCTGTAGGTGACTATTTATCATGGCTTTCTTAATAAACTGCCAGAAAAAAAAAAGGGAAAAAATGCAAATATACTTCAGTTGGTGAATGGCTAAAAAAACTGTTATATCTATGTGAAAGAATACTACTGAATAATAAAAAGGATCTCACAAGTGATACACAAGATAGGTGAATCTCAATGGATTATGCTAAGCAAAAGAAACCAGACTCAAAAGGCTGCCTATATCTCCTTTCAGCAAAGGATAGATTTATTAGACAGAAAATCAGCAAAAATAGAGATCTGAACAAAAAAATCAATCAGCAGTGTCTAATTTACACATATGCCTGGCAACAGCAGAATACATATTTTCGAAAGCACCCATTGAACAATGACTAATAGAGGTCAAAATTTAACAAATTTAAAAGAATTGATATCACACAGAGTATGTTCTCTAACCATAATGGAATCAAAGTAGAAATCAATAACAGAAAGATAACAAGAAAATTCCTAAATACTTGGAAATTAAACTTCTAAATAATCCATGGGTCAAACAGGAAGCTTCAAATAAAATAATATTTTTTAAAAACATAGAAATAAATGAAAATAAAAATAAAACATATCAAAACATGTGGGATGCCAGTAGTGCTAAGAGTGAAATTATAGCATTAAATGTTTATTAGGAACAGTCTCAAATCAATAATCTACCTTAAAAACTATTTAAAAAAAAGAGCAAATCAAGCAAAAACAAAAAATAAAAAAGCAGAAATCAATGTGTGTGTGTGTGTTTTTCTTAAATAAAAACACTAAACACTACAAAACATTGCTAAAAGAAATTAAAGAAACAAATAAGTGGAAAGACATTCCTTGTTGATGGTTTGGAATATTATTAAGATGTCTAAATAACCCAAAGCAATCTACAGATCCAATGCAATCCTTATTAAAATCTCAAAGCACTTTTTTGCAGAAATAGGAAAAATCATCCTCAATTTAGTATGGAATTTCAAAGAACACTGAATACCCCAAACAATTTTGAAAATGAAGAATAAAGATAAAGCACTCATACTACCTTAATTCAAAACATATTACAAAATTACAGCTATCAAAACAGTGTGTTACTGGCATAAAGACATACAGACCAATGAAACAGAATAGTGAGGCCAGACCAATGAAACAAAATAGTGAGGCCAGAAATAAAACCTCATGTATATGGTCAAATTATTATTGATAAAGGTGTCAAGACAACTCAACAGGGAAAGAGCAATTTCTTCAACAAAAGATGTTGGGAAACTGGATATTCACAAGCAGAAAAAATGAAGGTGAATCCTTACCTTATACCATATACAAAAATTTACTCAAAATACATTAAAGACCTAAATATAAGACCCAAAACTACAAATCTAGAAGAAAACTGGAAAAGCTTCATGACATTAAGTTTGGCAACAATTTCTTGGATATTACACCAAAAACAAAGTTAACAAAATGATAGAAAAATGGGACTACATCACACTTAAAGAACTTTTGGAGACCAGGCAAAATGGTGTAGATGATAGTGGCTTTGTTCATTTGCTCTTGTGACCACATCAAAGGTGTGACGGAAACGTGGAGCAAACAGCAAGCAGAGTCGTCTGGGGGTCTAGGTGAACAGAAGCACTATAACGAGGGAGAGAAATAAGACATCGACCTGAAACTTGGAGGTACAAGGGGGCGAAGACACAAGGCACCCGGATCAGAGCGGCTAAGTGTGACAGAAGCTACAACAGAGGCAGCTTGCCACTGCAGATATCTCTTAAAGGGTCTCTTTTAAAGTCTACACCAGACTTTCGTGGTGATGGACTCCTTGCTCTGAGCACTGGAGCTGGGTTGGCTGCTGGGGGGGCACCAGGGACATACAGGGGACACTGAGTTGTCATAGTGAGGGCCTGAGGCAAGGTTCTATCCCAGGCAGAAGTGCTGGCGGTAGCCATTGTTCCTCTGTTGGGCCCATCTCCCCTCCATCCCAGCGTGCGGACGCGACACCATTGTAACTGAGATGTCATTAAACTGGATAACAGAGGTTGCTTTGTCCAGAGGATTTCCAGAAACTCCATTTACCCTGACTTGCGGCCCTACCTAAGCCACATCCAGGTGTCCCAAGCAAGTCCTGTACCCCTTGTTGAGCAGCTCCAAAACCCATACTTGAGCAAGCTGACCTCGGTTTCTGGCGTGGTCTCTTTAGACAACTCTAAGCACAGCATCTGTGGATTGCTTGCTGGATCTTAACAGGTGGCCCTGGAGGAGCACAGGCTGGGGATAAACTTGGCCTGAAGCTGAACCCCTTTCAGAACTGTGCCATTGGACATCTACTATATAAACCCACTCTAATTAAGACCAGGAGACTTAGGAGCTTTGCTTAGTATATAGAAACAGACACAGAACAGCAACCAAAATGGGAAGACAAAGAAGCAGAAAACATATGAAAGAACAGAAGAGAGATCCAGGAATAATGGAGTCAAGCAATCTAACAGATGCAGAGTTCAAAACACTGGTTATAAAGATGCTCAATGAACTTAGGGGAAGAGTACATGAACTCAGTGAGAACTTTAACAGAGAGATTTAAAAAAAAAAACCATAAAAATGGAAATGGAAATTATAAAAGGGAACCAGTCAGAAATGAAGAATACATTATCTGAGATGAAGAGTATATTAGAAGCAATAAACAGAGTGGATAAAGAAGAGGATTGAACCACCTCATACTCATTAGGATAGCTACTATCAAAAACACACAAAATAACAAATATTGGTTGGTTGAAAATTGGAACTCTTTTGTACTGTTGGTGTGATTGTAAAAGGATGCAACTGCTATGGGAAACAGTACGGCTGTTTTTCAAAAATCAAAAATAGAATTACCATATAATACAGCAATCCCACTTCTGAGAATTAAAAGAATTGAAAGGCTGGGTCTTAAAGAGATATCTGCAGACTCAGCAGCACATAGCAATAATATTCATAATAGTGAAGAGGTGGAAGCAACTGAATGTCTACTGATGGATGAATGGATAAACAAAATGTGGTATATACATACAATGGAATAATATTCAGTCTTAAAAAGAAAAAAAATCTGTAATATGCTAAAATATGGATGAACCTTGAGGAAATTAAACTCAGCGAAATAAGCCAGTCACAAAAAGATGAATATTGTATAATCCATCTATATGAGGTATCAAATTCATAGAGATAGAAAGTAAAATAACGGTTGCCAAATAGTTACTTGGCAAGTAGGGGCTGCAGAAAGGAAGGAATGGGGAGTTGATGTTTTATGGGTATACAGTTTCAGTTTTGCAAGTTGAAAAATGTTCCGGAGATTTGTTGCACAACAGTGTGAATGTACTTAACACCTCTGAACTATACACTTAAAAATGGTTAAGATGGTAAATTTAACGTTATGCATACTTTACCACAAATTTAAAAAATAATTAAAATTTTACTATAATTAAATTTTTAAAAAATTTAAATGATAAATTTTACTACAACTTAAAATTTTTTTTACTACAATTATTATTTTTTTAATTTAAATGATTAAAAAAAGGAATTAACCAATTTTACACAATATTGTCTGGAAAACAGAAAAGGAGGGCACACTTAACAACTCATTTTATGAAGCCAGTGTTACCCCTGATATGAAAAGCACATAAAATAGTTAAAAAAAAAATACTATGTATCAATATCTCTCATGACCTTGAACAAAAAAAATACTCAACAAAATATCAGCAAACTAAATCCAACAATGTATAAAAAGAAATAGACATCATGACGAAGTGGAAATTATTCTAAGTATAGAAGCCTGGTTCAACATTTGAAAATCAACAAATACAGCTTCCCTATCAATAAGCTAAAGAGAAAAATCTCTTCACAGTAACTGACACAAATAAAGAATTTTAAAAATACTTAATATCCATTTATGTTCAAAATTCTCAGCATGTTAGAAGTAGAAGGGAACTACTTCCAACTATGTAAAAGGTGAAGAACACCTACAAAAAACCTATATAGCTGACATTATACTTATTGGTAAAAGACCAAATGCTTTTCCCAAAGATTAGGAGCAAAGCAAGGTGTCTATGCTTACCACTTTTATGCAACATAATACTAGAAGTCCTAGCCACTGCAACGAGGCAAGAAAAAGAAATAGTCACACAGATTGAAAATGCAGAAATAAAATTTATTGTATTTGCAAATGACATGAAATACTTAGGTGCAAATCTAACAAAAGATTTATAAGATTTACATGTTGAAAATTATAAAATGCTCATGGAAGAAATCAAAGAATGCCTAAATAATAAAGAGACATACTGTGTTTATGCATTGGGAGACCCACGATAGTAAATATGCAAATCTTCCCCAAACTGATATATAGGTTTAATAAAATTCCTATCAAAATTCCTCAAGATTTTTTGTAGAGAGAGACAAGCTTAGTCTAAAATTTATACAGGAATATAAAGGCCCTAGGATAGCTAAAATAATCTTGAAGAACAAAGTGGGAAGATACATTCTACATGATATTAAAGCTTATTATATAGCCACAGTAATCAAGACAGTGGAACAATAGACATGTAGATCAGAACAGAAGAGAGAACCTAGAAATATATAAATCTACTCTCCCAATTTTTAAAAAAGTTGTCAAACCAATGCATAGGGGAAGTCAGCCTTTTCAACAAATGGTGCTGGAGTAATAGGACAACTATAGGCCAAAAAAAATAAACCTCAACCTAAACCTCTCACCTTGCACAAAAAGTATCTCAAAATAGATTATGGACTTAAATATACAACATAAAACTATAAAATTCTAAAGAAAAGCTCCAAGAGCTATGGCTAGGCAGAGTTCTTGACACTAAAAGCATAATTCATAAGAGGAAAAACTGATAAATTGGACCTTCACTAAAATTTAATGTAATCAGAATTCAAATTACAGAAGGATTTTTGTGGAATTTGATAGGCAATCCTAAAACTCATAGGAAAAGGGCCTATAATAACTAAGGTATTCTGAAAACAACAAGTAGGTGAGGAAACTTACCCTAATTGGGAATTCAGACTCACTATAATTTAACAATTTTGTAATGGTACAGGAATCAACAAACACAACAATAGAACAGAACAAGGCCCTGAAACAGAACCATGAATATATATTAAAAAAACAAGATATATGACAGAAGTGGCATTATGAATCAGTGGTAAATACCAATTATCAATATGGGGGGGGAAAAAAACCCTTAGATCTCTATTTGACACTATACACAAAAATAGATTCCAGGTAGATCAAAGACATTAATACAAAAATCCTTCAGGAAAAAAAACCCAGCAGATTATCTTAAATGATCTTTGGAAAGGAAAATATTTCTTTAATAGATGAAATAAGAATAAACCATAGAATAAAGGATTGATACAATTGGTTAAATTTTTAAAACTTCTTTTCAATAAAATATAGAGTGAAAAGATTGGATTGAAAAGCTACAGACTGAGAGAAGAAACTGCAATGCATATTTGACAAAGAATTATAAAATTCTACATTAGGTTTTAATAGATATTTAAAATATGAGAAATAGACACCAAGGATACACATCAAATTCTTGCCAGTGGTTACTTGGAGTAAGGAACAGGACTGAGAATAAAGGCAAAAAGATACTCCAATTTTATCTGTGATATTGTTTCTTTTAATTAAAAAATAAACTTGAAGAGTAAAATATTAACAATTATCTGTTCTGGACAGTGTGAATATGAGTGTTTGTTTTATTATTCTTGGTATTTTTCAGTATTTATTTTAATTCTAAAAAGCAAACAAACGAAGAAAACTAGCCTCCTGCCTTTGCCGAAACAAAAGTTCAGGCACTAAAGATAATATTCCTCAAGACTATGATTTGGGAGGGCTAGTTCTTAATCTTTATTTCCTTTGCAGTTTTATTCAAATTCTCATATATATTCCAATCAAGATTAGGAAGGTAGCCTATCTTCTGCTAGGCTGGGAAAGTGGCAAGAAGTCAAAATAAAGTCCAAGGTAATTGGAATGACAAAGGCCGTAAGCAACCAGGAAAGCTAACATTTCAGAGGCTCTCTATGGTATGCCAAAGAGAAAGCCCCTTTTGTTTCCCCTCAGACTAGCAGCTCAATGTGAGGAGTGCTGTGTCATGGCCCTTGTCAAAGGATGATGGAGCCTGGCAATATGGAGAACCCCAGGAGACTCATGTTCAATGTAGGAATGTTCCTTCACAACAGCAGGTCCTCTGTCTGGAAGGAATATGAGGTGACAGACACGGCACACTAGGATTTCTCCAGCATCCAAGACAAAATAGGGCTGCATTGTGGTGGTGTCCAAATACAGGCTGCTGCCCTGCTCTCACAATAACAGGAAGATATAATCAGCTCTATTTAGAAAAGCCATTAATCTTAAGCAGGGAAAAAAAAATACTCTCCATATTTTAAAAACCATACCACTAATGACTATAAAAAAAGCATTTGAGAAATGCCTAATATAATCTTTGACAAATAAGGATTTCCAGGGCATAGTTTACGGATTTCTTGAGACCAACAGAAAAGTAAGGTACTGAAGGAAAGTAAACACAAAGAAAAGCCATTAAGAAAACCTATCTCTGGCTTTGCCACTCTGAATCTGACAACAGCATTTCCTCCTATCAAATAATTATTCACTGGAGTTATGCCTCTTACAACTCCTCTTTATAAAAAGCAGAACTTTAAAGTCTCAAAAAAAGAGATACTTCAAATCAGTAGATTTACTTTCCCCCACTACCCTCAAAAACAAAAAGAAACCATTGAACCCCAAAAGATACATGATATGGTGATTTCTAAAAGAAAAGTTACATAGTTTTTCTTTTTCTCTTTGTCTCTCTTTAAAACTAAACAGCGGAGGGCTGGGTATTAGTGAAGTACTAAATAAGCAATTTAAATTCAATCTCTCATCAAGAGATAAAGCAGACACAAATCTCTCATCAAGAGATAAAGCAGACACAAAATAAAGGGAAAACTGATAAATACAGGCAATGTGGACAGATATCGGATAAAAGACAAGGTAAAAATAATAAACAGGTATACTTTAACATGTACCAGATTCATAAATGTTTCTTTATGAGAAGTTTCTTCCTCTCTAAATGATATTTTTATACTCCTAGAGAAACTACATACATACATATCAGAAAAAAAATGGAACTTCACAATGTGTCTTCTAAGGATTATTTCATATTCTATGGTGAAATTCAGTTCTATCACGTGTACCTCTGTAAAAGACATAAACAACCTCCAATACACATATCCTCTCCTTTACTAAAGTCTCAGTTGTTAACTAGGTTTCTAGTTCTCCCTCAGTTTTTTCTTCTAAATATAAATCAAAATCCACACATGTAACATCCCTACTTAAAACCTTTCAATGATTTCCCACTGCCTACAAGAAAAAGTCCTAGTCTCCTGGCATGGCATACCAAAGCACTTAATGGACTGCTCTGGCCCCCGCCTTCCTCCCAGCACTATCTGCCATACATGTCACTTACTACTTTGAATTACTGTAGTTCACTGGACATAAAAGGTTATTTCATATTTTTGTACATTTACTTCCCATGTACTCTAGCTGTCTAGAATAGTCTACCTTTACTTTCACCGGAGCAACTCATTTTCTAGGCAGCACCACCTCTTCCAGCAGAGCTAAGTACCCCTCCTTTTATGTTCCCAGAGCAAAATGCGAATATTCCTTCATTTTACTGAAGAGTTGCTATATTGTCAGGCACTGCTCTAAGCACTGAAGGTATTACAAGGTACACAAGAGAGTACTTGCTTTTACAGAACACATAAGACAGTGGAAGGAGACCAACAGTACACAAGAAATTAACTGTTGATAAATAAAAATAAAAGTAGGTTAAGAGATAGACTAGATGAGCAAGGAAGGAATCTCTGGTATGGTATCAGCAAAGGAGAGAGCCTTGGTGCACTCCAAACAGGGAATAAAGTGCAAAGGATTGAGGTAGGAGTGTGCTTAATATAGCTGAGGAATAGCTGAGGATGATTTTTTAATTAATGTGGATTCTTATAAACTGTCTGCCATGTAGAAAATAAGCTGTAGAGGGCAAAAGTAGACTCTGGGAGCCCAACTAGGAAGCTACTATTATTATTTTATTAAAACAGATAAGAGATTATAAAGTCTCGAACTTAAATGAATGATAAGAAGTACTCAGATTGTATATATATATATATTTTTGAAAGAACCGAAAGAAAAAAAACAAATGGCTAGATATGGGGTGAAGAAAAAACTCAAGCATGATGCCAAGGTTTTTGTCCTGAGTAACTAGAGAAATGGAGAAGTGGAGGAAAACTTGCAGAGCAGCAAATATGGTAGAAGAGGTAGAGGTGGACCAGGGGAAGGTGAGAGAGGGTAGCAAAAGTTCAGTTTGGGGCACTTAAGGTTTAAACATCCAGGTGGGGCTGTCAAGTAGGCATCTGGAAATACTAGTCTGAAATTTAGGGGCAGATCAGAGCAGGAGGTATAAATTTGGCAGTTATTAGAATGCAGAAGGCACGTAAAATCACAGAACTGGATAAAGGTATCTAGGAGATGAACACAAAAGAGATGAGGTCCAAGGACTGAATCTGGGGGTAACTTGATTTTTAGAGGTTGGGAACATGAGGAGGATCCAGCAAAGAAAATATATCTCAAGCTTAGCTCAGATGGCAAGCTTCTTGAGAGGAGACACTTTTTTTGTGTCTTTTTATCTCTAGCTTCTGGCACAGTGCCTCATGGTTTATAGTAGGTATTCAGTAAATAAATCAAACTGTCCTTTAAACCTAGCTAGAATCTATAGTTATTTCCTAGATGTTCTACTAGCAGAATGTGAGAGTCCAATAATTGAAATACAATGAGCCCAGTGAAGACAATTTTTCAGCCACCTGCCTTACAGACTGAACTTTTTGAAATGGTGCACCACTGCTACACAAGCCATGAAGAGACAAGACACAAATGAAGCTTAAAAGAAAATCTATTGATTAGAAAAAGCAACACTATGATGTTTAAAGGCCAAGAATAAAAAAATGGAGATTATTCATCTTCTATTGTTTCACAAAGTAAATAAATATGGAACATCTTGGTGACTGCTCGGGTTTTATTGGTCTATTATTACCATAAATGGTCACAGTAGAGAGGCTAAACTTCCAGTTCCACCTATCAGTTGAAGGCAATAAGAAGGATAATTGAGCATCTTGTAAGAAATTATAAAACTCTTAATAAATATGCCTCCCTTTGGTCCTCTAAACATTTTATTCTGTTCATCATAAAAAATTTAAATGATTCAGGTAATAGTAGGTATTCTACTGGAGACTATATTTTATTCTGCTAGGAAAACAAGAATATGTAAATTTTGGATCATCTTTAAAGTCTTCTGTTGCCAAAGTGACTAATCACATGGAAACAGATGTGTGTGAATAATCTAACTGATTCACAAATAACTTTGCTACCATAAAGAACATTCAACTGATCATAATGGCCTTTTATTCATCTCTTCAAAAGACATTTTTGCTAACTTTTCTTACTTATGTCTAAATTGAGTAAAGGTATTTCATGTTTAATGACATAAGACAGGAAGATGAAAGGAGGTAGAAAATCTCACAGGATCCAACAAATAAGGGAAGGATGTTGTAGAAGTTAGAGCTTCCAAGTTAAACCCTGATTTAAAAAAAAATCCATGGTCAAATGAAAAGGAATGTTTTCTCCAAAATAAATGGATATCTCCATCCTACTTAGAAACAAAAGTTCAAATATCATTCTGTATGAAATGCTGAAGTATCGAGTCTAATTTTCACCTTTTACTAACTATGCATTGTGTTATTCACTATTCATTGGTATTTTAGGGAGAGAATAAGCAAATCTTAAACATGAAGTAGTAAAATAATTAATTATCACTTGGGATCACATGGAATGCTTTAGGTAATTAAGAGAGTGCTGCCAATAATAAAACAATATAAGGGCATGGAGAATTCAAGACTATGAAGTAGAGCATCTGCTATTCTAAGGGTATAAGTAGCCTAAATAAAGAGAATAGTAGGGTCAAATCCTATAAACTAGGCTTAAGGCACAGACTGAAACCCAGGTACTTTAAAGAAACAATCTTTTCTCTCTTACAGCAACAGAACTGAGGTAGTTATTTAAAAAAAGTACAAGTTTTGATGTTCCAGGCTGCTGAATTATAGGTCACTTAAATCTGTATCCATATTGGGAATATTTTATGAAAACTGGAGCACTGATATGAGAGAGAGAGAGAGAGAGAGAGAGAGAGAGAGAGAGAGAGAGAGAATGAATTGGAATGGAAGTGTACGGAAGGACTTGGGAGTATGCTGGATTCCCTCATCCTCACTTAGGTCCCCGTTGCTAGTTGGGTCTAATGAGACTGTTTCTCTTGCTTAAAAAGGCAGTAAAATCCCCCTGCCTGAGGGAATTACCTTGCAAGAGTAAACTAATTCCCCATTTGCCTCATCCTTCCACATATATACTCTGCTTTTCTACCATCAGATCACAGCATGTTCTGAGGGTTTAATAACAAAAACACCATAAGAATTACAAGACTTTGGTCATTTATATAAATAAAAATATAGGAAATAAGTGTAGTAATAGATTCAGAGTATGTTGACCAAGGAAGGAAAAGCAATTTTAGATCTACCTGACTTTGTTGATATAGGTACATTAACAGAGATTGAAAAAGCTAGCTTCAATGGTTTAGAGCCACTTAGATTAGTTCTAAATTTTTATTTAGTTGGCTGATTGGAAATTGGACTCAATGGTGGTCTATGCTAAAAGAAGTTGAGATACCACAAATTGTTTGGGATAATGTATAAGGAAGAATTCAAAAACTTCAGAACACAGGAATGATGGAAATTATTGTCACCTATGTTACTCTTTCATCCATCCTTCATCTATGAATACTAAGAGGACCCAGAAGACACTTCCTTCTCCAAGGCCTTAAAAATACATTAGTGAGTAGAGCACTCACATCTTTGAAAAACATTTTATAGGCCATGGATGCTGGTAGGAGACACTGTAATGAAAGACTCTGGCATAAAGCCAAATATTTACTTCTTTTATTAATATGTTAGTTAGATTGACTCAAATGAAGCTAACAACACTTTTTTACGTTAAAAAAATCTTCATGCAATTTAACCTAACATTTCTGAGTTCTGTTAAAAACATAGTAATATCTATTTCTCTCTACCTCGCTGCTCTTAGCTAATTTTAAAAGGCTATTTTCTAAATCCTTACTTAACTTGTCTAATATTTTTTAAATGTTTAGGCTTTAAAATTCTACTAACAATACCACAAAATCTTTATATATAGCACTGGTTTAACCATTCAGAATGTCTTAAAGTCTGTAAGTAATAGAAAACTTTGGGGGAAATATGGATATGCTCAGAAGGAATGAATTAGAAATTTGTAACCCAAAGGACCAACTGATTTGATTCCCACTCAATCTTAACTTGCATCCTGTTTGTTTGAAACTCCTGTTAAAGATTATAACTTTTGGATAACTGATTATAGTTATCAACACCCAGAAACGTGTTTGGGGATTTTTTCTTTTATATTTACCTATATCACAATGGTTAGACTTCTTTTTATATTTAAGAGTATTAAAGATAGTTCCTAACCACATAATATATATATTTACTCTTCATATACCTAAAGGTAATTACTAATTTAGCCCTCAATATTTCTCTATAGTCAACCATCCTAAAATCCTTTAATATTTCCTGGACTCTTTTTCTAGTCATTTTCTCATATCCCTAAACATAGTTAGTGCACATTTGCCAAACTTTCCAAATTGCAAAACTTAGTATATCCTAAAAGCTGATGCAATGTGAAAGAAGAGACGTTTTAGGTTTTGGGGAAAATATGGAGAAGAGGATTAAAAAGGAATCGATGACAATGGAGTATGGAATAGGAACTATTAGAAGCAGTCAAGTACTTAGCCAATCATTCTTAATACAAGTGCAAGGGTAGAATAAATACACTGTGAAAATGAGATATGATAGGTTTGCTTTTGTGTTTCTTTATCTTTTAACTTATCAATATCCTCTGAGAGTCAAATAACAAATTATTAGATTTTGTTCTACAAAAACAGTTCTTATATTGCCTCTATACTTGCTAAAGAGTTGCTGAACTGATGAGAGATTTTTACCTGAATGGCACTTCTTCCTGTGGAACATCCACATAGTAACGAATGAAAAATCTCTCAGAATCTTCTCTCTCACCATCAGTAACAACACTGCCATTAAGTTTGGAAACTGATGGTAATCTGTAAGTGAAACCCAAAATAAAGACATTTTAATATACTAAAAATATTCAGCTTTAGGAATAAAATTACTGGTTTGAGGCCCAGTCTCATTCTCTTGAAAGGACACATTTGATATAGCTCTGCTTCTATACAACTACTGACATAAACTAAAGTGGTATAAGAAACAAAAAGACCAAAAATACCTAGTTTTATTTCTGAATGTGATGTTGACCTTTTATAATCATAACTCACTTTTCAAAATAAGATTTTAAGCAGCACTGGCCAACCTAAATATAATGTAAACCACATACGTAATTTTAAATTCTCTAGTAACCATATTTAAAAAAAATAAAATGTATGTAATTAATTTTAATAATATATTTTATTTAAGCCAATAAATGCAGGTATAATCATTTCAACTTGTAATCAATACTAAAAACTAACTAATGAAATACTTTACATTCTCTTTTTCATATAAAGCGTTCAAAATCCAATGTATGTTTTATATTTGAATTCAAACTAGTTATATTTCAAGTTTTAAAAAGTCACACATGGCTAATGGGTACCATATTGGACAGCATAAGTCTGTAGAGTAATCAATACAATCTGGTTATGTACTTCAAGAATTAACTTATTATATTTATGAAGGAACTAGTAATGAAAATTAAATATAAGGCCTACTGCAAGACTTCTTCTTAGAAGAAAAATATGCTGGAACTTATTTTTTCAGTGAAATATTAATGGGTATATCAACCACTGGAAAGCAGTAAAAATCTGCTAGGCATTAGTTGGTCAGAAAGATCAATACCCTGTTTAACTAACTGCTCTTCTCTAGGGAACTTTAATGCCTACTGTTCCCCTTTCAAAACTACTATGTTAGTGCACAAGAGAACAAATCAAAGTTCCATGGCCCTTTACATCTTAGCTGAATATTATTGCTGCTAAAGGTACATACAAAAATAAATACTCATGTGTCATTTCAGTAGTCTGTGGGGCCTGAGATGGGAAAGGCAGGGAAGTTAGAGGAAGAAGACAACAATACAGTAGTCAGATCTAAGTCAATCTGTGTAACAAGAATAAAATACAGAAGCTACTCTCTTGTTTTACATTAATGAAACAGCCTGATTTTCAGGTATTTCACTTTAAATGACCACTATGTTAACAGAGAAAATAAGGATGACTAAAATAGAATTGATTCCCTATTAGAACTTGAAATATTATAAATATCAAAAATTATAAAAATAGATTTGTGAGAAAATTTTTCAGTGGTCTTGGCAGGCCAATTACATTTCACATTTTTCTCATCATATTGCATTCTTTTCCTTCTAGGATTTGAAGCTATAAAAGCAGCTCCTTCAAATACAGTGTGTTTGAAAAATGGATCAATTTACAGCGTACTTTCTCCTAAATAGTGCATTATTCCTTTAATAAAATAGCAAGGCCCCTGGGGGAGGGGGGGGAGAAGCAGAATAATCAGGACAGCAGACCTGGCTATTACCAATTTCCTTCGCTCCTCGGTGGTATATGGCTGTAGAAGAGGAATTCCTAACAATCTCACTTCTTCAAGTTTGGGGAAGGAATTTAGTTTGTCAATGTCTTCCCAGGATTGCAAACCTGATTTGAGAAATAAACATTAAGTAAATCCAGAAAAGCACCCACATAAGAAGATAGACATAGCAAAAAAATTACTTCAATTAATAATATTTGAAATGTTAAAATGTTATAAACTAGTTAGAGATCCTGAATTTTTTTTTAATCCAAGGAGAGAATAGAATACAGTTAAACACCATAAAACCTTCCCTAAAGCCTCCTATTTTTACGACCCCTGTGGTCAAGAAGACAGACCTGTATCTTCCAACATCCACTAAACTACTAATTCTCTACCCCAATGGCTTATAAAGGGAGTAGTCACTGGTGGTTTCAATAAGCAGGATGTACGTCATGCTTATATAAAAGATGATGCAATCAACTCTTTCATCAAATATAGATTCATAGAACACAAATATTAATCAGAGTTGATACTGTCAGACTCGAATTTTTACCTAACAAATTCAAAAGGGGGGCAAGGTCAATAGGACCAGAAACTTAATATTATCCCTCTTTCATATTGTCCTCATTTTGAGAACAGGGAAAACAGATTCAAAATTAAAACAAACACACAAAAACAAAAAATCTGAATCTTTGGGTAAGAAGAACATGCAACAAATTAAGTTCATTTATTTCTAAAATGAAACTCTTCTGATGGCTGTGAGCAAATGTATCATCCGAGTCAATACTTGGTCCTGGTAGGAAAAATATTCCTGTAATAATGAAGCTGGTCAATTTTATAACACATCAAATCCATTTTAGAGAACGACTTAGTCCCTTCCTATTTCTATTAACCTTCAGCAAGTAAAGGCAGAGGAGCAATTTATGAGAACTCTGATGCATAACTATCTCCAGTTACAACTGTCCTCTTCCCTTCAGAATGGCATGTCCACCTAGGAGGAAGAAAAGAGTTAGCTCAAGGGGTGTCGAGCTGTGAAATAAGCAGCTTCCTTATGCAAAATACTGGTTTTTAAAACTTAATTCCTCCCCTTACAACCTCTATAACAAGTTAAACTGTTTATGTTTTTTCAGTTGTAGGTTATTTCAGTTATATAGTTGTTTTAAGAAATAGACCAAAAGACAATGTTAAGAAAATATAAATAAAAGACACAGGCTGGGAGACCATATGTGCTAAAAACACATCTGATAAAGAATTATTATCCAAAATTTACAAAGAACTATTAAAACGTCACAATAAGAAAATGAACAATCCAATTAAAAATGGTCAAAAGACATGAACAGACATCTCACCAAAGATATACAGACGGCGAGTAAGCATATGAAAAGATATTCAACATCATATGTTGAATATGAATCAAAAAAACTACAAATCAAAAGAACAATGAGATACCACTACACACTACCAAATGCTGGCAACCCTGTGAAGCAACAGGAACTCTGATTGCTGGTGGCAATGCAAAATGGTACAGCCATTTTGGAAGACAGTTTGGCAGTTTCTGACAAAACCAAGCATACTCTTACCATATGATCTAGAAATTACGCTCCTTGGTATTTTATCGAATGAATTAAAAATTTATGTCTACGCAAGAACCTGCAAACAGAGACTTACAGCAGCTTTATTAATAATTTTGCCAAAATGTGGAAGCGACCAGGATGTACTTCCATTTGTGAATGGACAATGGAATATTATTCAGTGCTAAAAAGAAATAAGCTATCAAGCCATGAAAAGACATGGAGGAAATGTACATGCATATTATTATGTGAAAGAAACCAATCTGAAAAGGCTACATACTGTATAATTCCAGTGACATTCTGAAAAAGGCAAAACTATGGACACAGTAAAAAGATCAGTGATTGCCAGAGCCTGGGGAGGGAAGGAAGGGATGAATAGGTGGAGCACAGAGAATAGTTAGAATAATGAAACTATTACTATAATACTACAATGGTAGATACATGTCATTATAAATTTTCCAACTCCATAAAATGTACACCACCACGAATGAACACTAATGTAAGGTATGGACTTTGAGTGATGATGATGTGTCTAGAGGTAAGTTCGATTGTGCAAATGATGCTGGGATGTTGATAGTGGGGGAGGCTGTATATGTGTGAGTATAGTAAGTATTTGGTGATCTTCTATATTTTCTGCTCAGTTTTGCTATGAATGGGATGTTGGGGCTGAGCTGTCGATAGTGGGGGAGGCTGTGTATATGTGAGGGTAGTAAGTATTCAGGAACTTTCTGTACTTTCTGCTCAATGTTGCTATGAATCTAAAACTGTGCTAAAAAAAGTTTGTTAATTTTTTTAAAAACAGGCTAAAAATATTCATTTCTGTAACATAAAGAATTAGATGGCAGCAAACTGGCAATCAATTATATATAAATATTAGAAAAGAAAAGTGAACATTTGAAAGGCATAGCAGTTTGAGTTTCCCTAACCTAAATTCAGACAAAATGGTCTTGTTCGTAATTCCTTATATCCTTTTTACTCCATCTTTTATTGTATAATTCATTAATTTCACTCCTTTCATAGAATGACCCTTTTAATTTATACAACATAAATAGCTAATATAATGCTATGCCACTTGATTTATGAAAGTGAATGCCTTAACTTTAGCTAACCAATAAGCATCTGGATGTTGCTCTTAAAAATGCACATTAGAAGAAGGTAGAGCTGTCACTAATAGAAATACATTTTCACTGTATTTTATGCATAAACTCAGATCAATTTGCATGTAGAATCAGAACAAGCCAGCATCTTACCTGATTTGTGGAGGCTGATGGATCGTAGATTAGGAAACAACCTGGCCAATGAATCATCAGGTTCCTCGATAGAATTCAAATGATTGTTGGCCAGGACAAGGGTATCCAGTGAAGGAAACATAACTCCTAACTTTCGTATTTCAGTCCAGTCTTGGAGGTTATTATCTGTTATATGTAGTAGCTTAAGAGAATGACAGCATATAGAAGGACAAGACACTGTTTCATAGTCATTAAGGCACAGGAAGAGCTCCTCCAAACTGCAGGGGAAAAAAGGAAATATTTCATTCTTTAAAGCAGTTAAGTGTCTACTTTGCACCTATTTTCATTCACTTAAGAAATAAATAAGTGCCTACTATGTGCGAGACTCTACCAGGTGTTGTAAAGAAAATATAAAGATGTCTTCCTAAAGCTTAAAATACAGCTGAGAAAGAAAACAAATTCTAAAATGCATAAAACAGGAAAGAATGACATATAACCCAGTACTTAATTAATGTTGTGCTTAATTAAGCAGGACCAACTTTAAGTACAATAGTTCACACAGGAATGGAATTGAATTTGTAGTCAGAATAATCAGGAAGGGAGGCAAGGCCTTGAAGGAGGGGCAGACTTGCATAAGTTAGGAGATGAAAGAAAATTCCAGAAACAAGATAAACAAATGTTAACAAATAGAAATAATAACTACCCTGTGTCAGGCCCTGTGCCAGGTGCTTTCGACTATACTTCTATTTCTGCAAGGTAGATATAATTACGCCCATTTTATAGACAAGGAAACAGCTCAAAGAAGTCAATTAGCCTGTCAAAGGTCATATGGTTAGTAAGTAGAACTGGGATTTAGAAGCTCATTCGATGCCATGTTAGATATTGCATACTGTGAGGAAACTAATTTTAATTAGAGTGATTGTGAGAAACTAAGAGAAAATAAGTGGGGTGAGACCAGATTCTAAAATTCTTTGATAATTTCCATATTTACATAGTCGAAGAAACTACAACTTCATATATTTCTTTAAACTACTTCCTTTGAACATTTATATGTATATTCAAAGATAGATAAAAACATAGAAAGCATTTTTAAACTAACAAAAGTATAATTTCTTGCTTAAATTATGGAAAAGAATACCAGGTTCATTTTCAAATCAGGCCAGCTATGTACTTAATCATCTGAATGTTAATATATTTAAAAGATACTGCAACTTTTTTTTTCCTCCCAAAGAAGTGTACTGAGGCAAAATTCTAAAATCAGGTAATCATAAGATTAAAATGGAGAAAGGTTGGGCTGATCTAGAAATAATAAGTGCTTCTCAGGGATATTTTCTAGCCAAAGGATTATGTATCCTATATCTTGGTGCTACTCAACACTGAACAAGTATTCCAATAAAAATGCTACTGGATTATCCTCACACTTTCATTGTAATTACTTCATTTTTCTAATCTCATTCTCCATTCAATCTGTAATTCTAGTATTTCTGAGATGGGAGATCAGCAGTAATTCTATGTACTAACACAGATGGCAACATAGCCCCCTCTCCATCATGCTGTCTGGGCTTACTCTGGTAACTCCTGCAGTATCGTGTGGACTGTCTCCCAAGAAGCTTTGCTGTTGTTGAGGACAAGTTTGCGAACCCCAGAGAAGGAACCAGCACACGTTCTTTCTAAAACTGACAAATTCAGAGGGTTGGAACTCAGGTTTAGAAACTCCAACTGGGGAACATTTGACACAATTTTACTGACCTAGGAAGAAAAAAAAGAAAAGCATATCAGGCTTTTAAATAACAATCATGCTCAAAAAAAGCCTAACTGAGCAGATCTCCAGGCAAAGGGACATTCACAGGATGGAGTCCTATTTAGTGACTGTACCTACAGAGAGGCATATATAATTTCAACAAATCTTGGCAAATAACTTAATCTCTATGAAATGGTATAACTGAAAAGTAATGGCACAAAAGAAAAATTTCCTATATTGCCTTTGGCAAGGTTTTGATTCTGTTCTCTATGATGTTCTCTTTGATAAATGGAGAAAAGATAGTTTAGATGACATTTCAGGCTATGTAATCTCTTTGAATATCTCCTTCTTTCCATCCACAACACAACATTAAGGCCAAATTAAAGGTTTATTGAAGTACACAAAATAACGATTCAGGTGTTCAAATTTGACTCCACAGTCACAATTACTTAGAAAACAGTTTCAGCTTGGTTCAAAGATGTACTAAACTTTAAAATATATTGATTTTATATAATGAAAGAGAAAACATGATCATCAGTTTAATGATTTAGCTAGCAAATTGGTACACAAAAAAATTTTTAGAAAAGGAACTGATCATTACTGATCTTAATTATTTGCTCTGCATAGTACTAGTCTCTGATATAGCTTATTTCACTACACTCTCAAAACAACTTGCAAGATGACTAATAAAATTATCATTTAAATAAATAAAGAAACTGAGACTCAGATGTTAAATAATTTGACCGAGGTCTCAGAATGACAAAAGCCAAATCTAGAATTTAAACATCAGAGCTATTGTTCTTTCCAATATAAAGTAGCCCCCTTTTATCCACAATTTTGTTTTCTATAGTTTCAGTTACCCTCAGTCAGTCATGGTCTGAAAATATTAAATAGAAAATTCCAGAAATAAATATGTCATAAGTTTTAAAATGTGCACATTGTGAGTACTGTGATGAAATCTTGTGCTGTCTTGCTCCTTTGTTTGGGACATGAACTGTCTCTTTCTCCAGCATATCCAGGCTGTGTATACCACCCACCCCCACCTATTAGTCACTCTGACAGTCGTCTTGGTTATCAGATCAACTGTTCCAGTATCATCACAATGTTTGTGTTCAAGTAATCCTTCTTTTACTTAATAATGATGCCAAAGCACAAGAGTAGTGATCCTGGCAATTCAGTTATGCCAAAGAGAAGCCATAAACATATGTATGTACAGGAAAAAACATAGTGTATATATAGTGTTTGGTACCATCAGCAGTTTCAGGCAATCAATGGGGGTCTTGAAATTTATCCTCCATGGATAAGGGGGAACTACTATTCCACAACTAGTAAATTATAAATATAACCAGAAAAAATTAAAGAACTAGGCTTAAAGTAGTATGAAATAAATATTAGAAGCATAGTGAATGTATTAAGCATCTAACAGCCCAGCAATGTGGTAACTAAGAGTTATAAGAAAAGGAGTGCAACAGAATATTTAGCATTAGTCAGAAAACCTGGATTCAAACCAGGTTCCAACACTTCCTAGCTATGTGACTTGACAAGTTTCTTAACCTTTCCAAATATCAGTTTTCTCATCCGTAACATAGAGAAAATACTATCCATCTGTTTTACAGGACTGTTGGTAGGAGTAAATGAGATACACGTGTAAAGCGCTTACCATAGTGATTAGTACATCTTTTAGAAACTGGTTTCCTTATCTACTCTCCAGTTGAATGTAAAATCTATGAAAGCAAGGATAATACTTACCTAGTTCACTACTGTATAGTGGGCACTTAATGTTTGCTGAATAAATTAATGGCACAAAATCATTCAATAAATGTAACTATTACTAATATAAGTAATATAAACCAATATCTCAACCCTGACTATATGTCATATTATATTTATTTATATTTAAATATGTCATATAGAAAATCATTAGTAGAATTTCAAAATATACTGATTCCCAGGCTCTATCCTAAACTATTGAATCAGAAGCTTCACGGGTGGGACAAGCTTCATGATTGGGACTTGAAGGCCGGTTTCTTTTCAGAACTCCATAAGTATGTCAAAAAGGTGTCCAGTGTTGAGAACTATGGATAGAAAAAAAAATTAAACTGTATTTTACATCAGACTTACTGTGTGCTGTACAGTTCAGGAGCTCTGAAATCAGTGAGAAGTAGATTAATTCTAATAAGGGTCAGAGAAGTATGTCAAAGGAAATGGTCTTCGCATACACTATTTCATCTATTCTGCACACTAATTCTTTTAAGTGGTATATTTTTCATTCTAATTTTACAAATGAAGAAAGGAGCTCTCTTTTAGAGAAAATACACTAGGCTTCAGTTTAAAATGTAAGGAATTTATATCAGCGTGTGCATATTCTCCGCTTCATCCCTTTTGTGACTAAGCATTTGTGAGCCACATGGCTAGGATTTGGAGTTTAGTTTGTGGCCACAACACAACTAAATAGTCCATGTAGGGACCAATCCTCTACTTTATTCTAGGGACCTGAATGCTAATGATATAAAGTACTTTCATACAGAAGATGATGATTAGCTATGCTTATCTCTTTTAAGGGCAAAAATAGATGACGAAGAATTGTGCTTTAACTACAGCATGAAGAATAACTGCTATTATAGTATATCCCCAGTTAAATAACAGAAAACATAAACCCTTGCTAACCACCACCCTTCATATTTTATTTTTGTAATAAAGAGAAAAATACTCAAAAATTTATAATTTAAGGGTTTCTGAAGCAATTTCTAGGAGGATACCCAAGGCTAACAGATACTGATGTAATCTTTTTCATAGTCAGCACCAACACTACTGTCCAATGAGAATAAAGATTTAGAATAATGACTCATTACTGTTAGGGTATCCTAAAAATATAAAATTGGACTATAGTCTAATGATTTGAGCAGGAAAAATAATATGTTAGAAATAAATATTTTCTTTATAAGACTAAAATTATAAAGTATTTTAGGGTAACAAATTAATAAGATTCTGAAAAATATAATATTTGTTACACAGTTAAATTTACTTATCACAGAAAAATGTCCTAATAACAAAGACTGACAAAATATTCAACGAGTTTCTAGGGTAGCGTATTGAATTCCCTTTTTTAATTCGAAAAATAAAAAAACTCTAGATGGAATGAGTTGACTATACTCATGTGCAGAAACATGGAGAAAAATAGATCTTTTAAGTCTCCACAATTCTATGACTTAATAAGGGGCCCTTGGCTTCTAAAGAGGAAGAAACTGCCATTTTAAAAAATGGGAAAAGCACTGTATGACAACAATCTGTAATTTATACCCAAACTATTCTCTATCTCACCTGAGTAGCTAATTCAACTACTTGGTTTAATTTCTTTTATAAAATGGTTTTGATAAGAAAGGGAGGAAAAAGGAGATATCTTGGGAAAGGTCAGACAAAAATCTACTTAGCCAAAAGTTCTAATCAAAAGCTAAAAAAAAAAAATGCATCTTCTTTTTAACACATAGATGCCCAATACTAGAAGGATGGAGATAAATCTTTGTTTCCCCAAAAGTATTACACTTCTTGCTCATATTTATCTTAGTCTCTGGATATACAGAAGCCAGCAATTTAAATTACAAAAGAAGTTTCTCATAGCATTACTGATCATTCAAAACACTAAAAGAACAAACAATATTATCTTGTTCCACATTGCTATATTAAATACTGGCTGAATAAACTTAGTTAATGTCCAGGGACAAATGATCTTTTTGGTAATCAGATAAATAGTATGCAATGGGGTTGAAATATAATGTCTTAAAACTGTGATCTATGAGGCATTTGTAGCCTGACAAAGAGTTTAATAAATCCTAAAAATCAATATTCTTTTGCTGTCAGCATTTCTCCCATATCTCTGTGGTTTGACATATATTCTAGAAGACTGGGATCAACTACAATTAAGGCTAATGACAAAATATAAAGTAATGATGAAAATGAACAAAAAAAAACTGAAAGGGTAGCAGTAACAAACGTTTATTTTAAAACTGCCCAAAAACAGACTGTAGGGCACATACAGGAACATACAAACTGAGCGGAGTACAAATAAACATGTGAACCTCTGCCTATACATGTCAGTGTGGGCTGAAAAATACTTAGTGTAGTAGACCTTTGTCTAAGCAGAGAAAACTCTGAATTACCTAGCATAAACTGTGTTCTGATCCATACTGACATAAATAGTTCTTCTGAGGTAGCAACTATATCACTATTAAACTGTTCCCACAAGTTAGCAAACGCTTATGTACTTGGTCAAAGCATAGGTCAAAGTACAAAGCACAACACTTTTGTGAAATTTTACACTCCCAAAGAAAAAAATTTAGGGAAATCAGCCTGTGAACATAGGAGCTGGAATGATTCAGAAGAAGATTGGGTCTAACTTGTCACCCATGTAGGCCAAAAAGTCTCACCAGAGGTTCAGCAGTAGGACCACTGTGGGAATGGTGGAGAAAGAGGATTATTACTAAGGTAGTTCTTTTTGCATCTGTGCAGTGTGGACACAGCATGCATGCCAATTAAGTATCTCAGAGGACAAAAAGGCACAGATGTTAATTTGTTGAATGGAGAACTATACTAGTTGTTTAGATAAGTAAATCAAGAAATAACTACATGTACAAATAGAGATTGTTTCTTGGAACACCCAATAAATTTTATATATTAACAAGTCACTTAGAAATCAAATGACACAGATCTCAAAGAATTCTGGTAAACATTTTAACAAAAAGAGGAAATATAACTGGGAGCAGCACAGTTATCAGATTAAACATGATAATGAAACAAATATAATGAAAGCTTTAGAAAACTAGGTTATAGATAGATTTTTGTTAAAAAAGAATTTGGATAGCATTTAACATCTACAAAGTGCCTCAATAATTTATTTTATCAGCTTATCTTGTGGATAAGCAAACTGAAGCACTAAAAAATTAAGTGAATTTCTTAAGATAACAGAAAAAGTTAGAGTAAGTGGTCTTGATCAGTTCTTAAGATACAATCATTTATTCACTAATGCAATCAACAAACTTTTGAGTGCCTAGTATGATGGGTGCTGATGAAAAAAAGATAAAAATCTCTACTTTGAATAAACCTAGTCTAGTAGGAAAACTGTCAAGTAAAGCAAGTGATTGTACGGCATTGTGATAAATCCTTTCACAGCAGCATAATACAGGTGCTGGGATAATCTGACTCTGCCTGAGTGAGAGCCAGGGAAAGTTTCACAGAGGAATAGCAACTTGGTCCAAGTCTTTTTGAAAGAGACATAAGAAGAGGCTTAGTAGACAAGGGGAGAAAAGAGAGCAACAGATTCAGAATGAATAAAACAAGGAAGCTTTTCATGTCAAGAGTTTATCATGAGCTGCAAGGAAAAGCATTCAGCTAAAGATGGAGATAAAGCTCTAGAAATAGCAAAGGGCCATATAACTGAGGACCACATTTAGAGTTCAGACCTTAGTTTCTAGGCAGTGAAAAGCAACTAAAGGACTTCGAACAGGAGAGTATTATAATCATATTTCATTTATTAAAAGAAGTCTAGTAGCACTGCAGAAGATAGCTTACAGGAAGCAGAATAAAACCAAGGCCAAAAAACCCATTAGCAAACTTTTCCAATAGTCCAAACAAGAAATAAGGGCCAACATTAAGGCAGGAGAACAGATCGAGTAGGAAAAATGACTTTTTCTTATTCTTACAGCAGTTTCTTAGGATAGAAGGGTATCTTCTATCAGGTAATGCCATAATCAGGTAGGTAAATGTTGAAGTAGTAGTATAGAATAAGCATAGAATGTGTAAATTAGTGAAATAGTAGACAATTTAATGCCTTTTTAGCAGTCTAAACCTCTGTAGTCTTATTAACCTCTTGATGCCTGAAATAAAGTTCTCCAGTGCCTTTCACATTAATGAAAAACAAATTAGAAAAAAACAAAGTTAACTGAAAAATCACCATAGGAACAGCTGAGCAGTCAGTTATTTATCTTTAGACAGAGTCAAAAAGAATCTCAAGTGAGTATAAGAATTCATAAGAAAACATAAACAATAATACAGTGGTTATGACTATATTTCACCAAAATACAGCAATATAAAAACTTTACCTCATGCCAGTCTTCGAGTTTGTTGTCAGAAAGATCTAGTTCTGACACATGAGCACAGAAGGCAGCAATTTCTTTTTCATCTCCAGCACGGGTTATTCCACAGCTGTTCAATACCAGAACACTTGGGAGGTTGAGGCGACCTGAAGCATGGGGGACAAAACACTTTCTATGTCAGCCTAATTCCTGTCTACACACATTCTGCCCCCAGGAATCAAAATCAAATTGTGTGAAATTACACAAAGACCCAGGAAATACAGGACATAATGGGATCCAAGGTTTTGAATTCTGAGCAGAGACAGCCAAATATGAACCAGGCAACAGTTTGGCTCAAAAATGAACCAGGAAGAGATGAGAAGTACTGAACCAGTACAACCAAAAAAGTCCTATAAGCTCTCAGCAGGATTGTTTATCCCAACTACCAACTACCATAATCTAGCCAAACATGTTATCATCTTGTTATGTGAACACTACTAGATCTCTGTGATTCATGCCTGGACTACCACTGTCTTCTCATTGACCTTGATTCTTTAAAAAAAAAAAAATTAGTTTAAAAGTACCACTCTGGATTGTTCTTTTCTCTCTGTCTTGTGTGTATTTTCAACTTTTACTGCCTTTGAAAATTATCTCAAACCATTAGTCTCTGCTAAGTCACTTCTATTCTTCAAGTTTATACCATTCAAGAAATCTTCCTCACTTAAGTGGATACATTTAAAAATCTACATTTATTTCTCTCATACTTGTCCATCAATCATTTTCATTTCATATTCATATGGAATTTGTCCCTTACAAAAAAGTCTTTTTAAAAAAATATAATTGTAACGAAAGTGTTTCAGTCTCAAACTATTCAATGAATTTGATCAAACTGGGGTAGTCAAACTATTGCCTGATTCAAAATTACATGTCAATAAAATCATATACTATCTCTAATAAAAAGGATAAACATGAGAATTCAACCAATTTTTTCCTATTTGCAATCATACAAAGACTCACAAAGGTAATATTTTATTATCAGAGTCCTCAAATTATATGATTTTTCAGCTTAGTACTTCTCAGTATCAAATTCCTCAGACTGGGAATAGATCCTAAAAAAATGACCAAGTAAGAAGTCCACTTCTGTCTGCCATTCCAGTTTATATGGAGAGATAAGATAGTTGTATTGAGAAAACAAATGCTCAGTAACCTTTGGACATAGGAATTAAAACACTGTTCAATATTAATCTCCCATAATTATAAAGAACTAATTCCAAGAACTATTCATTACAACAGTAAGCTAAAATGCAAGCAAAAACATACAATGTGCACATTTCTAGTTGTAGATCCTTACTCACATCATAATCCCTTTCCTAGAATGTCTTTATCTACTCTCTGACCAAATTCTACATTCTTGAAGGCTTAGTTAAGGTCTCATAGCTTTGAACTCTTTTCTGATCATATTAATTAACTCTCTTTTAAACTTCTGTCCTAATCCCTGCGCCATCCATTTGACTCACTATAAACTACCTCGTGTTATCTTTGTAAATGTGAGTATCTTGTAATCCAATTAGACTATAAGGTCATTGAGGGCACAGTCCAGTCTTGTATCTTGTACCCTCCAAGTTCCTTGAAAGAATATGTATTTGAAATATTATCATTCAAATATTATTTTGGCCCTATGAGTGCAACTAAAATGCCTTTTGGCCAATCAGGAGGGAAACAAGTCCTTTCAGCTTTTTCAAAGAACTGAAATCATAGCAAGGGAGAAAGATTATTTGACTCATAATTCAAAATAAAGGAAATCATTTGTAAACAAGGCAATATCTGGTTTAATGTCCCTCAGTAAGGTCCAGTAAACAAATGTTTTAGGTCCCATCTTTTTTACCTTTCATAGGAGAGCCCTGAGGTGTGGCTGGGACATGGACTCCCATCCCAGGACCACGGCGGTAAGGAAAGTTTTCAGGACTATATTTTTCACATAATACTTGCATAAAACTCCTTCCACTAGGTTGATCCATCTTCTTTTCCTAAAATTCTATAAAAAAAACAAGAAATCATCAAGATTATTTATTTTACTGATACAAGAAATATTTATTGAGAACCAATTATTTACAAGGCACTAGGCTAGGCATTGCAGACATATAAGACATGGCGACTGCTCCCAAGATTTTATACTGTGATGAGGCCGTATAACTTAAGGAAGCTACATATGTAGACTATGTAGACATATGACAGCAATACAGTTCAGCACATAAAAATTACAATACAGATTAAAAGTACTATAAGATTTAGAAGAGGAAGAAATCATTTCTAACCAAGGGTAACAAGACAACTTTTGGCTGGTGCATAGGGCTCATGTGGTAAGTAATAGAAAAAAGGACTAAACAGGAAGGTATGGACTAAACATCAGACTAAGAGTTTGAATGAATCCTATGATATTTGTCCCTCAAAATCCATTCTTCTATTCTACCATAGTAAAAGAATTTTTAACTATAAACACAGCTACTTCTAATTAGGAATGAATGTATGACTAAGTTCTAGTTGATGAGATAGAAATAAAGTATTCTATTGTGGCTTCTAGAAATTATCCTTAAAAGAGAGCCAGAGTATGCCTTTGCCAACATTGTTTATTTTTGCTTTTGTGGTCTTTGCCCAAGAAGAATATCCAAAAAAATATTGCCAAGACTGATATCAGAGTTTACTGCCTATATTTACTTCTAGGCATTTTATGGTTTCACATCTTACATTTAAATCTTTAATCCATTTCTTATTTATTTTTGTATATAGTATAAGAAAGTTATCTAGCTTCATTGTTTTGCATGTATCTCTCCAGTTCTCCCAACACTATTTATTAAAGAGACTCTCTTTTCCTTATTGTATATTCTTGCCTCCTTCGTCATAGATTAATTGACCATTTAGATGTGGGTTTATTTCTGGGCTCTCTATTCTGTTCTGTTGATCTGAATGTTTTTGTGCTAGTACAAACACCTGTCCATTTACTGAACCAAACTTTTATCTGTACAATTTACCATAGTTTAGACTATGGAATACATTTCAAAATGAGTATATCACAAGTCGACCTGAGTATATAGGGCTGCTCTCTGTCAGGATCCTCATTTGTGAGCTTAAGGATAGAGCCAGTTTTAGTACAAGATGTTTGTTCTTTCTGTCCACACAGAGTGATAAGTGCCAGCTGTGTCCTTTATCCTAGCACTGAATGTGCAAAATTGAACTGTGTGCTTCATCAAGGCCTTTGGGAACTTTGAGAGTGAAAGTTTCTTTTTTAATGTAAATTTATCACCAACAACATCAGACAAAATAGAGCAGGTTCTATGCCATTAGTGGCAGCACCATAACTCTGATCAAAGATTTGTCTCAAAATGCTAAAATAATTTTTAGAAATGTTTAACAAAAAGTCAAAGAAGTTACATTGCTATCTTCCATAGAATTGGCAGTACAAAAAGAAACAACAATAAGCTGAACATCTAAAACTCAACAAAAAACAAGCAAACTGCACACCAGCACGTCTGAGAGTGGTTTCTGTGCATAGGAGTAACCACATGTCAGAACTTTGGGTGTCAGACGGTGGACTGGGAGTAATAAAGAAGCTGCCTCTCACAGCTACCAGAACTCCCTGTAGGAAGGGGGGGCGGGGAAAAGGAGCCACAAGTTCACATGGCGAGTTCCCTGAACATTCTTGCCTGGGCAACTATGAGCTCCCTGTGGCAGGCTGGCTATAGGGTCCAGTTATCAGGGCAAAAAGCAGAGAAGCAGGACAGGACCGCAAATGAACAACAGCTGATTTTTGCCCGGTTCAGTTGCAAAACCGAGGTTGAGCCGCAGCCCTCAACCCCCAATCCAGAGGGCCTCTCCCCGCATACCTTCCGAGACCAATCACCACAGAACCCCAGACTGTCACTGACAGTCGCTGACACTGACAGGGACTGAAATTGAGGGTAGCGAGCGTGATTAAAATATCTACAAGAAAATTTTAAAAAACATTTAGGCTTTATATAAAGCAAGGATCCAAGAGGCTTAGACGCCATCTATTGGAAACCAAAAGAAAAGTGCCTTCTTTGCAAAAGGCTAAAGAGAGACC
Organism: Eidolon dupreanum; assembly: GCA_028627145.1. Lineage (NCBI taxonomy): Eukaryota > Metazoa > Chordata > Mammalia > Chiroptera > Pteropodidae > Eidolon > Eidolon dupreanum. The sequence continues at coordinate 75,151,449 of CM053510.1, forward strand.
TTTTTTTAATAAGTCTTCTTTCTGGAAAAAACAGCAGATTACACTTTCATTAATGCCCAGGCAGAGAAATAGTACATTAAACACCATGAACAACAAGATGACAAGGCATCTCAGAAAGAAAGAGAAAAATCTCCAGAAAATAAGCTTACAGACAATAGAAATATGCAATTTAATAACAGAGAATTCAGGATGGTACTTCTGAAAAGACTCAGTGAGTTCCAAAATAAGTCATATCAACAATTTCAAGAATTGAAAAAAACAACTAGATTAGCAGAGCAAGGAGATTTAAACCCTCAAAAGGAACCAAATAAAACTTCTGGAAATGAAGAACATAGTGCAAGAGTTGAAAAATGAAATAGCAAGCTTGGGAAATAAGAGTCGACCAAATGGAGAAAAGGATCAGTGATATTGAAGACAGAAATCTAGAAATAAATCAAAAGGAAGAAGAGAGAAACCGAAAAATGAAATACAATGAAAAAAGAAATTCAAGAACTAGCTGGTATCAGGAAAGGAAACACAAGAATGGGCATTCTCAAGAATCAACCACATACTGGGACACAGAGATAGCCTCAACAAATATAAGAGGGTTGAAATCATACCAGCCATATTCTCTGATCATAATGCTTTGAAACTAGAGATCAACTGCAGAAAGAAATTAGGAAGAACCACAAATACATAGAGATTAAACAACATGCTACTGAAGAATAACTGTGTCAGAGAAGAAATAAAAAGAGAAATCAAGATATACATAAAAACAAATAATAATAGGACAACATATCAAAACTTTTGAGACATGGCAAAAGTGGTCATAAAGAAGAATGTTCATATCATTACAGGCCTATCTCCAAAAACAAGAACGAGCCCAAATAAACAACCTAACACTTCATCTTCAAAAACCAGAAAAAGAGGAACAGATGAAGCCTAAAGTCAGCAGAAGGAAAGAAAGCATCAAAATTAGAGCAGAAATAAGTGAAATTGAAAACAAAAAACAATAGAAAAAATAAATACCACAAGGAGCTGGTACATTGGGAAGGTTATTAAAATTGACAAACCCCTGGCTAGACTCACTAAAGAAAAAAGAGAAAGGACAGAAATAAACAAAATCAGGAATGAAAGAGAGGATATTATGACAGACACCGCAGAAATACAAAGTATCATGCAAGAATACTAGGTAAAATTATATAATAACAAATTTAATAACCCAGAAGAAATGGATCAGTATTTAGAAAAATACAACCTCTCTAGACTGAATCCAGAAGAACTGGAAAATCTAAATAGACTGATCAGCAGTATGGAAATTGGAACAATCATCAAAAACCTACCAAAAAGTAAAAGTCCAGGACCAGATGGCTTCAACAGTGAATTCTACCAAACATTCAAAGAAGAGTTAATACCTATTCTCTTCAAACTCTTTCAAAAAATCAAAGAGGAGGCAATACTTCTCGACTCATTTTATGAGGCTAATATTACTCTGATCCCAAAACCTGGTAAAGATAACACAAAAAAAAGAAAACTACAGACTGATATCGCTCGTGAACACAGATGCAAAAATCCTATATAAGATACTAGCGAACAGAATATAGCAATATATTAAAAAGATTACACACCATGATCAAGTGGGCTTCATCCTATGGGCACAGTGATGGTTTGACATATGCAAATCGATCAATGTGATACATCACATAAACAAATTAAAAAATAAGAATCATATGATCATATCAATAGATGCAGAAAAAGCCTTCGACAAGATATAGCATCCATTTACAATCAAAACACTTAACAAAATTGGTATAGAGGGAAAGTACCTTAACATAACAAAGGCCATCTATAACAAGCCCTCAGCCAACATTATACTTAATGGTGAAAAACTAAAAACCTCCCCTCTAAGATCAGGAATAAGAAAGGCTGTCCATTATCACCACTGTTATTCAATATGACATTGGAGGTCCTAGCAAGTGCAATTAGGCAAGAGAAAGATATAAAATACATTCAAATTGGAAACGAAGAAGTCAAATTGTCACTATCTGAGGATGGCATCATTTTCTAAAGATTCCACAAGAACACTATTAGAAACAATAAGCAAATACAGTAAAGTCTCTGGATACAAAACCAACATTCAAAAATCCATTGCATTCCTATACTCTTATGACAAAGTGTCAGAAAAAGAAGTGGAAAAAAACAATTCCTTTGGCAATTGCAACAAAAAGAATAAAATGCCTAGGAATAAATTTGATGAAATATGTGAAAGATCTATATCATAAAAACTACAAGACCCTATTAAAAGAAATCGAAGAAGATACAAAAAAAAAATGGAAAATATTCCATTCCATGTTCTTGGATTCGATGAATCAGCATAGTTTAATGATCATATTACCTAAAGCATTATACAGACTTAATGCCATCCCCATCAAAATCTCATCGGCATTTTTTAAAGAAATAGAACAAAAAAATCATCAGATTTGTATAGAAGCACAAAAGACCCCAAATTGCCAATGCCATCCTGAGAAATAAGAACAAGGCTGGAGGCATCACTCTGCCCAACTTCAAATAATACTACAAAATGACAGTAATCAAAATGACATGCCTTTGGAAGCCAAACAGACACATGGACCAGTGGAACAAAATCAAGAGTTCAGAAGTAAACCCATATTTATATGGGCAAATAATTTTTGACAAAAAAGCCAAAAACATACAGTGGAGAAAGGAAAGCCTCTTCAATAAATAGTGCTGGGAAAATTGGAAGGCCACCTGCAAAAGAATGAAAGTAGACTGTTGTCTATCATCACACACCAAAATTAATTCAAAATGGATCAAAGACCTGAATATAAGGCCTGAAACAATAAAATGCATCAAAGAAAACATAGAAACTAAGCTCAAGGACCTTGGACTTAAAGAAGATTTTATGAATTTGACCTCAAATGCAAAAAAAGTAGAAGCTAAAATAAATGAATGGGACTACATCAAACTTTTAAAAAGCTTCTGCTCAGTGAAAGAAACCATCAACAAGGTAAAGAGACAACCATTTGAATGGGAAAAATATTTGCAAGCTATGCCTTCAATAAGGGCCTAATATCCAAAATATACAAAGAACTCATATGACTCAATAACAACAACAAAACCACAAACGATCCAATCCAAAAATGGGCAGAGGACCTCAACATACACTTCTCCCTAGAGGACACACAAATGGCCAACAAATATATGAAAAGATGCTCAACATCGCTAGCTATTAGGGAAATGCAAATCCAAACCACAATGAGATATCATCTCACACCTGTTAGAATAGCTATAATCAACAGAACAAGTTATAACAAATGTTGGAGAGGATGAGGAAAAAAAGGAACTCTCAAACACTGCTGGTGGGACTGCAAATTGGCAGAGCCACTATGGAAAACAGTATGGAGGTTCCACAAAAAACTAATAATTGATTTACCATATGATCCAGCAATCCCTCTACTCGATATTTACCCCAAAGACTTGAAAACCTATATCCAAAAAGATATTTGCACACCGATGTTCATAGTAGCATTATTCACGTTGGCCAGGACATGGAAGCAACTGAAGTGTCCTACAATAGATGATTGGCTAAAGAAGATGTGGTATATATGTACAATGGAATATTACTCAGCTATAAGAAGAGATGAAATACTGCCATTTCGACAACCTGGATGGACCTCGAGATAATCATTCCAAGCAAAATAAGCCAGACTGAAAAAGTTGAAAATCACATGATATCACTTATATGTGGGATATAAACCTAAAAGTAACAAATGAACAGGACAAACAAACAGAGACTAATGGACATGGAATATAGGCTAGTGGTTACCAGAGGACTATAGACTAGTGGTTACTAGTAGAGTAGGGGAGGAGGGGGAAGGCAGACGGGGTTAAGGGGGTCAAATATAGAGTTTAGGGGGAAGGTAAAGTGGCTAAAGAGGATCAAATATATGGTAGCTGAAGGAAACTGGACTTTAGGTGGTAAACACACAATAGAATATACAGATGTCAAATGATAATGAACATCTGTAAATTATATAATTGCATTAACCAGTGTTACTCCAATAAACTTAATTAAAAATTTTTAAAAAAGAATTAAGTGTGTGGGGAGGGTGGTGAACTGTCCGTGTTAAAATAATAGTCACCAAATTTAATAGCACCTATTAACTGGAAGTTTCAGAACCACTTAAATTCAGCCCTATGCAATTCAAGGGCAATCATCACATACACAGTTTAAATAGAGATAAACTGAAGGATGGGCATATTAAAGACATATTAAAGTCAAAATATTTCCTAGTAAGCAAGCAATCATAGAAACATAAAAAGTTTTCCTTTATGGCCTCATGGTTTAACTCTTCCAAATAGCCTGAGGTTTTGTTTTGTTTTTTTTTTTTTTCCTTCCTTTATCCCCCTAAAGACTTAAAAGCAATGCCAGGCACCTTCATTGGTTATTTTCCAGGACACTGTATTGGAACGGCTTTCCAAGAGTGCAGATAGTGTATACATTAATACATGGGCTTTGGATTAGAACATTAAGATTACATAATGGATCAGTAACATAAATCTACTTAAAATGTGTTAAGGCAGTTTAAGGAGGAACAGTAGATGAAAAAGGAAAATTGAAAACCAGATTGAAAAATGAGGAACTACAGGATGGAAAAAGATCTTTAACTGTAGCCTCTGAAAAGGTTTTTTTGGGGGGCATCAGAGGGTAATCTATGACTTTCTGGAAGAATGGGTGTCAAATTACATCTGACTACTTCTACAATTGGCATAGTTCTAATGCATTTGTAAAAGTATTCTGAACTGGTCCTTAAAGTCAGGGAGCCAGAAATATTGGGTGATGTTGCCTGGTTCCATTACCAAGTTGTGGAGTACACCTGTGAAAATTTCAACTCCTTTGTGCCTCAAATCCTGACTATACTGTGCTCTTGTAAAGTACTTAGAGAAAGTCAAGATTAAGCACAACTGGAGGGCACAGTGCTTAGTATACTTTTGCCAAATAGATTAATAGAACAGAACACCCAGTCACATAAGTACCCCCAAATGCTATCAAATAATTTGCATTTTATGTTCCCAAAGGGTCAGATCAAAATTACTATGAAACTTAATGCAACTGTAAATAGAAAATAGGTCATGTCTGACCACTAATGCTGGAGGGCATATATCCTTAGGCTTGTATATAAGATCAGCATTTACTTCACACACACACACACACACACACACACACACACACACACACACACACACTTTATAGTAGAGCACCATACTTCACAAAGCATGAATACTACCAGCCTCGCTCACAACCTCCAATAAATAAATAAATAAATAAATAATAAACAAACAAACAAATAAATAACTAATACTACCCCCAAAGAGTTCTAAAATATACATTTAAATATAAAAATAGTTTTATCTGCTTATATCTGCATAGACTACCTCCATAAGGATAAAATAGAAATTAGTATTTGTTTGAAACCAGAGGGAGAAATAAGAAATAGCCTGGAAAGGAGATCTGCTTTTCACTGTTTGCCCATTTGAACCACCTGAACTCTCCAAATGCATACCTCATCTTTTTTTTCACATATTATCTTTTTAAAATAGAAAACATTTTTAAGTGATATATCTGGGAATGACTTAATAATTTGTCAAAGAGTTTTAAAATTCTTCATTATTATCAATTATCTATGGGAAAAATCCATTTGGACCATGTGGAATGTATAACATTAATAATAATTTTAAAAGGAATTGGAGAGTGAGGAAGAAAAGAGAAATAAAACAATGGCTCAATGGAAACAGATACTTTTGCAAAACAGCATTCAGAAAGAAAAAGAAAGCAGAACAAAACACACCTAAGCCTCAGAAGTAAACTACAATTAAAATAACAGGTGGGGATGAGATGATGCGAGTAAGATGACAGACCCAGATAGCAGTATTCTGTTGGTCTTTATCATGGCTTTAACCAGTAACAAAGCAAAAGCTCCACCATGACGTGTGCAAGAGGGTTGGAAGAATTCCCTCAGGCCTGCAGTGTTACTTCCTTTGATAGTCAAGTTAAATGTGTTAATAAAAAGTCACCCAAATATTTCATCCAAATTACCTAAACTGTATCCAAACTACTGTGACTTTGGAACCATAATGGCTCCAAGGCAGAAATGACAAAGGCAAAGTTAAAGGATGCTTTGTGAGCTTCAGGCCTCCCTGTCACCTCTTACTTTGGAGACTAACCAAGAAAAGAGTGGTGCCTCCTGCAGCAAGAAGCTGATCCTACAGTATTCAAATTACTGGAATAGTAAATAGTTGGGAACTAATTTACAGTTCTAAAAAGTAAACGGCAGTAATTCAAATATGCTTTCATTTAGGATGAGGCTAAATCTTCAGGAAGAGTTTTCATAGCATAAAAATAATGGAAAAGGAAACACACTCTCAAGTAGTTTAAAATTATTTTCACTCATTTGACATGGACTCACATATACAACTAATCAATCTTATTTATTCATCAGAGAAGGGCAGAAAAAAACTATACTCTAAAAGCTACCTGCCAATATTTTAATATCAAATATTTGAAAACAAAACTTAGGTTAAAGGATAAAAGCTCTACAATTTCACCTTAGGATCCTCTGGAGAGATGACATTTCATTCTAGTCATTTTTCTCCATTTAGGTGTCTATTTCCTTTATAAGACAATATGAGAATAAAAATCTTTTTACCACTTAATAAAAATGGAGATAGCACATATATTTATTTAGTTCTGCTATCTTTCTCACACCTTATCAAGTGGTTCCTATTAGGCTTATTTGCCCATTCACGTATTCATAAAAGGCAAGCGCTCACAAAACTTAGTTCAGTTTAACAAACATGAACCAGACAGTACTACATCTATGCTAAACACTGTGCTAAACACTAAAGAAGCAAGAATTAATAAAATCCAAACTCTGTCCTCAGGGCATCTACAACCTAGAAGAAAATACATGGAAATAACACATACCTGAAATAAGCCACACAGATAGTGAATTCAAACATAAGAAGTGATTAACTTTTGGACATATAATCAAGAAAGTGGGAGGTGAATCTTGAGCCATTTCGGAAAAAGACAAAGATTAGGTTAATAGGATAGAGAAGAGCATTTCAGGCACAGGAAATGACGGAATGTAAACAGGCACAAAAGACATAAAATATAGGCTATTAACTAGTATTGCTAAAACATAAAATACTTGTTGGAGTAGTAGGGGAGGCAGGAGATTTGACTATAGGGTGGATGGCAGAGTCAGCTTATGATTGACTGCTCAGGTTCAGGAATTGGAGAGTGAGGAAGAAAAGAGAAATAATTACCTTGTAGAGATAAGAGTAAGAAAATTTTTGATAAATCGCCATGAATACAGTGCAAGGATAGGGGTTACTGATCTTTATGTATAGACTATCAAGATGAAAATCTACATAAAATGATGAGAATTTTAAAATGTCTAAAGGATTGGGCAATTAGAAATGCTGGGGAAGCATTTTCAGTATAAGGGAGTAGAAACTATAGCATACAGAGTTAGTAAGTGAAGACATATGAGGAGCTTAGATGAAAGCAAAAAGGTGGGATGGTTAAAAAAACCAAGTGTTCAGAGAGAGAGAGAGTTGTTATATCTTGTTCTTTTTTTTTAAGAATAAAAAATTTATAGGTTGAGTTTTTTTGGGGGGATGGTACAGGTGGTCAATAATATATAACAAAAGAAGTTTAAGGAAGAAAATCTTCTGGCCAGTATCAAAGAATCTCTTAAGATTACTGGCTTTCTCAATTTTTGCAAGTTTTTATTATTATTATTTTTAAAGCCCATTTAGCTTTTGCTTTGTGGACTCAACCTCATCCCTGGAAAGCTTCCTTTTTTGAAAGATACCCACTATACCAAACCTTGCCAGATTCTTGGGCATTTTAGGTAGTTGGGGCTTCAGTTTGTTAATTTTGTTTTCTAAAGCTTTCTGGTCCTCACCATAAGTGTATCCCAAAAAAACATAATTACTCTAGGAGAGTATATGTGTTACATTTTTCTCTCCATGAAAGATTAAATAAATAAATGAATAAATCTGTATTAATAAGGTATTTTTAAATAACTACTTTAAAAAATACAAGTGATATACATTCTGAATCTTTTTACAGTCTTATTAAAAATAAGCAAAAAATAACTGTAACACCATGTAGCTTCCATGTAGATATGGTTTCCCTTTTTATTAGCTAAGCTAAGCATGTAAATAAGTGTTACCAAAAGCTTTTCATATCAGAAGCATATCTGGAGCCACAGCCATACCCAGAAACTTTGGTCAATAGATATAGCAAGTGGATTAAACCTGAGGATGCAACTTATGACCATTTTCCCATGCTATGCATGTATATTTTTTTACACAAGGATTAAATTACTTTAGATGTATAGTTTTGTAACCTGCCTTTTCCTTAAATAGCTCATGAAAAAGTTTCTATATTAATATTTATCTGCATAATCATTTTTTTTAAGGTTTGTAGAGTATCCCATTAACAAGCTTTTGCACCTAAAGTCATGAATGACAAAAACAAAAACAAAAACACTTCAGGGACATTGTCCAAGTCCATATAATTGGGCTAGATGGTCTCACTCTGTACGGCACTCCTAATTTCATTTACCATAAAGTATGTAAACCTGCAATTCTCTCCCCTGAGTATTATCTAATATACCTAAGTGGATGCCTCCTTGGGATGAAAAGAAAGGAAAATAAACTGATTCTAACACACTTTCAGAACTATTCTGTAGAATTATAGTTCACCAATTCACAAATTTACCCTACACATTCTAAGTGCAAAATTTAGGTGTAGCTGATAAATCCATTATCACAACACAACATGCAACTATGATTTCACACCCTACTAGGGACCACCCTATTTCTCAAAGTCTCTTTCTCAACTGTATACTGAACTACATCCAAGAGTAATAATGTAACACATCAACTTTTCAAGGTAGAATATTTTTAAAAAATCTCACACTGCCAAATGAAATGTGAATTCAGACTCCTGCTTAGTCTTTGAATTACGCTATTAGTAAGGCACTGCTATCCTCTGCACTATGTGTCTCCTTAAAAGCACCACAAACATTAACATATCTAACTCAAATGCTTGATGTCTAAATATGTGACTCTGCTATCAGTGAGTACAGCCTCAGAAATGTATGTATTTTCTACTAAAGAACTATACTTCATACATGGCACATTTAAAAAGAGACAAAGTTTTCTCATCTACAACTGCACATTTGCAAATATGACTAACTTGCATGTTCATAGTCTATAAAGCACTTGGAATCTCTGATCCAAATGTGCTAGTCCAATAATTTTAAGATTTTGATGAGAAAGTATTTGAGAGGGAACAAAAATTAAGAAAATATTACTGTTTAGGCTAAAGTCATTTGTGTGCAAATATTTCTAAGCACGTCTTCCTTGATTCCCATGGGTTTTTATTGTCCAGAAATGTTGGCCTAAACCAATTGTCTATATCTCTATTAAATCAGGCATCCTAAAATATAGGAAAACACTTTCCATAAACTTTCAGCAAAAACAACAAAAAAAAGTTTAATTTTCTCTATACCCTTTATTTCAATAGCTTCCAAAGCGAATTCTACCCTTATCCCCCATCCTTCATAATTTGCATACATCCCCATCCCTTCTCTAGCCTAGATTCAATTTGGGATAAATCGCAAGGTTTTAATGTTACACCTACTCAAAATTCAGGAGTAGACACATTTACTCTCAAATCGATGTTCCCCATAAACCAAGTGTCCCCACACTGAGATTAATAGTCATTTTAAAGCCTAATAGTTTTCCATAACCACCTTCTGAAACAAATCGCCACATCTTTATTTACAGGACATGAAATTGAGGTGACTTACTCAGGTTTCTATGGCCCAACCAGCATGTTAAGTCATATTTTCTGTATCCCTAATCTGTTGAGTCTGTTGTCATGCTGTCTTTACTATATATTTCATGTCAACAATTTTTGGCATTACACGCAAATCATAGAAATACAACGAATAAAAATATATGAAAACTATTACAGCCAAAATACCTCTTGTAACCACATCAATGTAAATGAACAACAAAACTAAGCAGCAGTATTGAATGGTTTAGTCATCAGTGGAAAAATTATTTTCATCTTTTTCTTCCTGCCCCAAATCAATGAATATTAGTTTTTTGAATGGATTAGTTTTTCATCAGAAGAAAATTGCAAGCTATCTCTCAGTTGGGAATATACAAGTTTAATGATTACTCAGCTGTTTACAGAACAGATTGTCCCACTATCTCTATTCATGAGCACCAACAGAAACTACTAAGTTGAAACAAGTTCCCATTATAGACAAACTACTAGTTTATCATCCCACAGCCCTCTAGGAGTTTACAATCCCTGGCTCAAAACCAAAGATTGCCAAAATATTAAACATCAGCCACGCAGAGTTTGCAAAAGTTTATAGGTCATTAAAAAAATTCACTAGCTCCTTCCACATTTAGTGCTACTATGGCATTGCCTTCTGGCAGTATTGCCTGCTGGTAATAAGTACTAGTGCTAGAACCAAACTGCCTGGATATAAATCATGACTGACTCCACTACTCTGTGTGACTGTGGGCAAATTACTTTAGTTCTCTAAGCTTTGTCCGTAGAAAGGGGTAACAGATAGCCCTTTACTCCTAGTTTATAGTGTGCCGAAGATGAATGGTTGATGATATGGATAAAAAATGTTTAGCACAGTACCTGGCACATAAAATGCACTTATTATAAACTTACTATTACTTCTACTGCTACTGCTACTATCTACTATTACTATTACCATCACCACCCAGTAAGCATGGTAGCATTAATGCAGGACTGGGGGACTTGCACTTTTGGATAATTAGACTTGACCTAATTTTTTTGGTTCCAGTACTATGCTAATTAATACCAATTAATGATTTGGACAGTAAAAATGTCTGACATTTATGTCATTCCTCCTTAATTGGAAGGTCTTCCCTTCTCTTCTCCGCCCATTTAAATGTTATGCATTCATCAATGGCCAACTCAGAATTTACTTCAGAGATGGAGCTTTTTCAGATACTTCCTGCCATAATTATTGATTTGCACTGAGCTGAGCTTGTGGTATCTATTGTCTAAACCATTCAGGGGGCAATTAATCAATTACGTATTGACATAGCATCTTTTCATTTTTGTCCTGTATACTACTATTATGCATTATACCACTCATGCATAGTGATGTGATTTTCATGTGTTTATGTCTGTTTAGAGTGTATAGTTCTTGAGGGTAAGGACCAAAAAAATCAATATTCTTCTTTGTAGCAGTCACAGACTGGAACTTCACACTTAATTGGCACTCAGTAATGGTGCTAATCAATGAGTTTTCTAATCACTTCTGATTGTGTATATCAAATGTATTTTATGAAACATGAAAAGGTTTATTAATAAACTGAGGTCAGAGCACTTATAAACAAAAATCCTTCATAGCTACCACTAAAACACATAATTATGGGGATTCCAAAAATAAGAGATGACATGATAAAGTAATGAATCACTAGCAGAGTTAGAAATACTTGCTACCTAGCATGAGCTATATTCTTCTGCTAAACCTACAGCCACAATAGATTTAATATTGAATATGTGATTTTGGTATCCAAATGATACATTTCATATGCAAGAGTTAATAACTTATGCAATACTTCAAAACAACAAGCACTTTTCAGTAACTAAAGATGAATACATGTGCATTGCTAGTGAGAATGTAAAATGATATAGCTGCTATGGAAAACAGAATGGCAGTTCCTCAAAAAATTAAACATAGAATTACCATATGATCCAGCAATTGCCCTTTTGAGTATGTCAAAAGAATTGAAAGCAGGAACCTGAATAGATATTTCTACACCAATGTTCACAGCAGCATTATTCACAACAGCAAAAAGGTGGGGAAAAAATATCCATGGATGTAAGAATTAATGGATAAACAAAATATTCCATACAACGGAATATTATTCAGCTTTGAAAAGGGGGGAAATTCTACAACATGGGTGAATCTTGAAGACAATGTTAAGTGAAATAAGCCAAATACAAAAGAACAAATATTGTATGATTCCATTTATATGAGGTATCTAGAGTACTCAGATTCATAAAAAAAAGACAGTAGAATGATGGGCTAGGGAGAAGGGGAAATGGGAAGTTACCAATTAATGAGTACAGTTTCAGTTTGGGAACATGAAAAATTCTGGAGATGGATAGTGGTGATGGTTGTACAATGATGTGAATGTACTTAATGCCACCCAACTGTACACTTAAAAATGGTTAAAATGGTACACTTTGCTATATATATTTTACCACAATAAAAATATTTCAAAAAAATAATAAATAAATAATATATGCTATATGAAAAAAGATGAATATAGGTCAAGTCCAAAATTTCTAGTTCTTATTCTCTCAGCATACTTATCAAATTAATGCCAACAATTCACTTAAGGAACTTAAACACTGAGTAAGGGATAAATTTGTCAAGTCTCACTAAGTGCATTTTGTGGGAAATTTGATTTGTTATGTAAACATTTTTTATTTATATTTTTCTTGGATTCCTTTACTGATGTTCACGTGGAGAAATGTCTCTAATGGGGAGGAACTAATAGAGTTAACATTTAAATTACAATCTCCAAAGGGTACTTGACTTTACAAAATTATGCCTTAAGTTATAAATAGTGCCTATGAGAAAATGTAATCCTAATGAGTCACAATAATAAGGGTTTAATAATGTATACTTGTTTTCAACATTTTAAGAATTGCAATTCTTTCCTAAAATTATTTACTCATTTACCTATAATCTAAATAACAATATCACAATTACAAATGCAAAATATTCTCAAAAAAAAAAAGTCTCTTTATTAAGATAATGGCACCTGTCAATCAGAACTTAGTATTTGAGAGTTTCATTGTGTTCCTCTTTAAAATAAAATGTTATAAAGATGTGTATTAGTATGACTGGAAAGAGAAAGTGCTAAAGTTAAGTTTCCTGAAAAACTGTCTCTCGCCAAAGATTTCATAGAAATCTCAAGCCTCATTATTAGTGAATTCCTTATTTGCAAATTCGCCTACTCACTAAAATTTGTTGCAACACAAGAAACAATATTTGGAGTATTTTCACTTTAATAATTGGAGTCACTTGCAGATACTCACAGAGCAACAAAAAATGAGTCACCCGACATGCACATTTCCTGCTGAGGTAAAACAAGGTGGCATTCTGCCTTCTTGTTTCAGCTCTCATACTGTAAACATCTACTTAGGGCAATGTTTTTTATATTTTTATGTTTTCTTGTGTATGTGTGTTGATTTCACTATTGAAATGTAGTGTAGTGCTAAAGTGCTGCCTAGTGTTCCTAAGCACAAGAAGGCTGTGATGTGCCTTACAGAGAAAATACTTGTGGGATAAAGTTTATTCAGGCACAAACTATAGTGCTGTTCACTATCAATTCAAAGTTAATGAATCAAGACTATATATTGAATAAGGTGTCTTCAAACAGAAACACATATAAAACCAGATCTGGATTTATCAATTCACAAAAGCGTTGTGACCAGAGACTGGCAGGAACCTAACCCTATATTTCCCCTAGGAGCAATGGTTCCAACTTCACTAATTCAGTGTTCATGGCAACTTTCCATAAGTACCATGAATAACAAGAACCTATTATACTTTGCTAAAGAAAAACACTCTGGGGCTGGTGGAATAGATCAATTAAATAGAAAAGACCGGCCAGAAACAGGCATATATGTAAATAAGGCAAGAAATAGCAAGAGATCAATAGGAAAGAAATAGCAAGAGATCAATAGGAAAAGGTTAAACTATTCAATAACTGGTCTTAGGACAAGAGAATATCAATTTGGGAAAAATGAAAGTGAATCTTTACCTCACAATATAAAAAAACTCAGCTCCAGATAAAATGTGAAAGACAAACTTCATCTTTATGAGAAGAAAATAGAAAAAGAGTTTTAAGATCCTGATTTAAGGAAATATTTCATAAAACATAAAAAGAATGCATAAAAGAAAAGTTGATAAAAATAAAAAACTTTTGATCATGAAAAGACATTATACACTTAAAAAAACAAGCCAGAAACTGGAAAAGATACTTGCAACACATGTAACTCCTAAAAACAATAAGAAAAAGGCAATCAACTCAATAGAAAAATTAACATGAACAAATATTTAACGGAAGATAAAATTTGAATGATTAATAAATAGGTGTAAAAGATGTTCAAGTTCAATAATATTCAGAAACAAAAATCAAAATCACAATGAAATGCGATTTTATATAAATTAGCAAAATTTAAAAACTGGAGAAACTGTGGAAGAGTAGGAACTCTTCCACTGTGTGAGAGGACAAATACCTTGGTATACATTAGTACAAATACCTTGTAAAACAATTTATCACTGTCTAGTGAAGTTAAAGATGCACATACCCTGTGATACAGCAATTCTACTTCTTGGTGTAAACTCTATAGAAACTTGTTCAGGTGCACTAGGAGACAAGTAAAGGATGTACACAACAGTATTTTTTGAAATTACGAAAATCCTTTCATCCAAAACAAGAAATTAGATAAACTGTGTTATTCATAACCTTATCTCTTCCACTCTTTTCCTAAGCTCACTAGGTTTCAGCCTGCTTGGCGTTCTACCTCTCAAAACTGCCAAGCTAATTCTCCCTCTTAACGCATTCATGAGAATTCCCCTTTCCTGGTTCTTGGTTTAGCTGGCTTCACCTCAGCACTGAAGCCTCAAATAAATTTAAACACAAATATTACTTTCTCAGTGCGGCTGCCTCTGACCACCCCATCAAAAATAGCACCACTGCCACCATCAATCACTTACAGTCTTTCATTTTTATAGCACTAATCACGAATTGTGAGTTTAGAGCTGGTTTAGAGTCCCTCTTGCCCAGAACCTAGTCCCATAAAAGCACGGATTTGTCAGTCTAGTCCAGTGTTACATGGAGCAGTGTCTTGTACAAGGCAACAAATACTTGTTTTGGATAAGTGAAAAAGTGAATTTTACTTTGAAAAAAATAAATATATTCTAGCAGTGAAATGAAAATCAAATACACCAATCAAGAGTATGACAGATAGAAAAGTTTTGAAAACCACTAGAAAAGCATTGATCTGATCATTTTAAATAATCATTTTCTCAATAGTACTAGTAATAGATCACATTCCTGAGGCCCATTAGTGAATTCGTAGGGAAAATTTCACATAGGCACACAATCCTAAATTTTGGCAGTGTGCCATCTGCTTAAAATCACCTGTTTTTAGAAGAGCACTGTGATTAAGAGCATGGCCTTCAGTTCAGCCTGAGTTCAATTATGAATCTGCACTGAGATTTGAGTAAGTTACCTGCCTCTATGCCTACTTTCTCATTTGTAAAATGGAGCTATTAATAGCTATTTCATAGGGTATCTGTGAAAGTTTTCAAAACATCTAGTTGTGCCTGGCATGTAATAAGTGGCCAGGAAATTGTTGTTATTATGATGAAAGCTGAGAGTAGAAAAGTCCAAACAAATAGGAGAGCTTAGATGAGTCAAATAACCAAACACCTTCAGCCTCTAACAGAGGTGGACAACTTATTTTAAATGTACGAAGAATATATGCCAAGACTAAATCCTTTTCTCTCCAAAAGGAAACAAATATACACAATGGTAACATATAAGAATGGACAAAGCACTTTGAGAACATCAAGAGACTCTCTTCACTAAGGAAGTCAGCCACACATAAAATTGAGTTGCAAAAGAGAGCCACAGGATTTCCTTTAATAAAATAAATAAATAAAGTACATGTAAAGGCCCAAATAAATAAAAGTGAGAAATCAATGTAGTATTTTTGCTATAGAGTGTATAGAGTGTAGGGCTGGAAGATAAAGATGGGCTGGTAGGACCAGATAACAAGAGGTTATGGTCTTCTGTTTAAAAGTTTGCACTTTATCCTTCAGGTAATGGGAAGATGAAGAAGAAAATTTATCAAGTTAATTTGATACAAATAGTTCTAAAGGAGGCAAAATACCTTTATGGCTCTAAACACCATACAGGTCCACTATCTGTTAACCATAATTTGCTTATTAATAATAACTGGCATGGAACCTATTCTCACCGCTTTTCATTACTTTGATGACCATTGCTATCATGCTGATCATTGTTACAACAGTAGATAAAATCTGAGTTTACTATGTGCCTTGTATTATGTCATTTTACATGTGTTCTCTCAGTCAATTCTCACAACACACATATGAGTGGTACTATTACTAACCCCATTTAACAGATTGAAAAACTAAAGCAAAGACATTATAGTTAGATGGCTAGTGAGTGAAAGATAGGATTCAAATCTAGGTTGCCTGACTCCAAAGCCCTAAAATTAAACTACCTGCTGAAGTGATATTGCTCAATTCATTGACATAATTTGTTCAAAAATTACATGTATGTACCTTCTGTAATTTAAAGTATCAGGCTAGTTCAGTGATTCTTAAATTTTACTGTACAGAAGAATCACATAGGCAGATTCCTAGATTTTAATTCAGTAAATGTAGGGTGGAATTTTCAGAGATCTGTAATTTTAACCATACATTCAGTCAATTTTGATTCACTTTGTTCATAAATTATACCCTGTGCTTGTTGTCCTAGAGATTCAAGGATATTCGATCTTCCTGTCCTCTATAAATTTACAATCTAAAGGGAGTTAAAACAAAGTATACGAACAACACATAGTAATTCAGGATAAGCAATATAGAGAATATAGGCAAGAAAGACTTAAGAGGAAGAAGGGTAATCTGTAATGATATAAAGATGAGTAGTATTTCATGAAAAAAGGAAACATGTTTCCTGTAGATTCTCAGGAATAGCATTACATCCAAAGGAGAGTAGGATGAGTAGACTGGTTGGCAAGGAGAAGATCTGCATTTAGGAATGGAAAAATAATGTCAGGAAAAAAAGCAGAGGCTGTGGAATGCCCTTAATGTCAACCTGAACAGTATGGCCTTTATTCAGTGCTGGCACTGTGAAGCTACTAATGGTTTTGAGGAAGAAAATAATAAATGACAGCAATAGTCTTTGGAAGAGAATACTGATGAAGCTATGCAAGGTCAAGCAGAACAAGAATAACAGACCAAGGAAATATAGTTAGGTTGGTTAGCATTCTAATCTCAAAGAAATAGGAGTCAGAAAAGGGTAGTGAAAAGTTAGAAAAGGGAGGAATGGTAATTCTTAATGACTAAATTGCAAAAATCACAGCTAAATGATTTCTTCACCTCTTAAAGCCAAAATTGTATTATTATCAGCTTGTTACTTTTTAGAACTTTTTCTTACATAGCTAACTAGGCACAAAAGATAGAGTTCACTTATTTAAAACACAGCAAATAAGTCTCTGAGTAATCAAAATATATGTTACAAAGTTCATACACTAAAAAACTCTAATAATTTACATATTTTATATAATACATATATATGTATATAAAGTATATATAAATGAACATTATTCAGAGCTACACAATCTCATTTTACACGAAGTTCTAACAAATGTAAGCATCTAATTTGTAACCCACAGCAAGGGGAAAAGAGATATATTTAAGAGTCTGAGATTAAAAAGAAAACTATAAAAAAGTACACACAATCACTCAGAGTAAATGCTCCACAACTGTTTATTGATAAATATACATAATTCCCAGAAAAAAAAATGAAATTAATGAGAATCTTCCTTAATGTTTCAAAGATCTACCACAAAAAAATCTTTTAAACATTCATTAAAGCTAAATATTTTAAATATTTGCCTAATGATAAATTTTAAAAGATGGCTGATACATGCCAACATAGTCCTCTCATCAATAACTAAGATATAGTCAATAGATAGTTAAAGGCAAGAAACATATTTCACAACACACAAAGTTTGAAGATGAAAAGAATGCTTTTATAAGGCATCTAATCAAGAATGTGGCCCCACTGATGAAGTTTAATTTGAGCAATCCTTTTCTGATGACTCTGGCTTTAAATTTCATGTTCCAATTAATATGAAAGCATCCTCAACAAAAATTAATATTATTAAACTGATTTTAAATTTTTATCCTACAAATCATTTAACTCTTAACATCCTATATCAATAGGCTGTGTGACAACTTTAAAAAGGACTTTTAACATAGCAATACATGTAGGCCTCTCAGTTCACCAACCCTTATAATACTATTCATATAAGGACCTTACCTATTTGTAAACTGATGAAAACAACATTTTTGTGAGGGGAATTAAGATGTTAACTGACTCAAAGTTATACTTAAGTTTAAATATATATACCAAAGCCATGAACATATACCTTTAATCATGTAGAAGTGTGCCATATATTAACTATTGGAGTAAGAAGAGTTTAGGTTTCAGCCTGAGGGTTTTTATTTTTTTAATAGCAGAAAAGCAAATCTATGTATATTTACAATGCTGTAATATTAAAATAAAATTACCTAAACTATGTTGTAGAGATAAATCAACTAAATTGAACTAGGCCTCATATTTCTCAGATACAGCAAAGAATAGAAAAAATTAAAGCAATCATTTGAAAAATTTCATCAAATGATCAAAAAACATCAAGATATCAAAGATTAAAGTACAAAACGCCAGTCAAATATGCTGTTACATTTAAACAAATGAATCAATCAAATGCACTTGGTTGCCATCATTCCCCACCCTCCTACACACACACACAATCTATATGTCCTTGTAATCATCCTTGCTCTCTATAGACACATAGAACATGAAGACACCAATTCAGCCAAAGAAATGTGCCTTGGAGACAGTGTTCTTCAAATGCAAGTTGTGACCCATAAATAGATTTAATGGATGTCAGTCAGCATTTTTTAATGAGAGTGGAATATAATAGAAATTATTAGACTGCATCACATGTAATAAGGGTAAATATTGTTTTGTGAAACTTCTCATTTACATATGAATTATGTGCTACATCATGATATCAAATGTACTTCTTACAACAGACTCATAGATGTAGGCAACAAGCTTATGGTTGCCAGGTGGCGGGGAGTTGGTGGGCCGGTGAAAAAGATGAAGGGATTACGAAGTACAAACTGGTAGTTATTAAACAGTCATAGGGATATAAAGTGCAGCATATGGAATATAGTCAATAATACGGTAATAACTGTGTATGGTGCCAGGTGGGTACTAGACTAGTCAGGGGGATCACTTCGTAAATTATAAAAATGTCCAATCACTATGCTATACACCTGAAGCTGATATAATATTGAAGTTTAAGTGTAATTGAAAAATCAAAAAAGGAGGGAAGGCGAAGGAAAATAGAGGTTCAAAATTCCAAGTATAAAACAAGTAAGTCATGGAGATGCGGTGTACAGCACATGGAACATAGTCAATAATGTTGTGATAGTGTTGTATGGTGTCAAACAGTTGCTGTACTTATCAAAGTGATCACTTCTTTATGTATATAAATGTTGAATAACTACAGTGTACAGTTGAAATAATACAGTAATGTATGTTACCTATATTTTAATAAAGTCTTTTTTTTTTTAATATGCTTCTTACTGTGGAGAATAATTTTTAAAAAGTTTTAAAGCGCCTACCCTGGAGATCTAGGTCTAATATCTCAAGACCCACAGACTAAATGTTTTCAATAGTCCTCAGTACCTACACATAATCTCTTTGCTCAAACTGGACTCCTGGAAACCAATTTAAGAATTCCAGGGCAGCACAAAAAAACTGGGACATGCCTCAGCTCAACTTGTATTTGGACTAAGATTATTAGCAAACTTTCCCAAACAGCCCTAGAGGGTGCCAACAAACTCCTTGTAGGTTAGCAACCTTCAGAGTAGAGCTCCTCCTTCCTCCACTGACTGTAAATAGTTCAACTTCCTTAACTCCAACTTCCAGAATCGCTGTGTCCTGAGACAAGACAATCGCTACATCAATTCCCAGTAATGTCTTTCTAAGAGAGGTCCTAGAACTCTGTACTCCCCATTCAGTGCTCTCCACACAGAGCCTATTCAAGCCCCCTCCACGATCCCAGGACAGCGTACTCTCCACCCAGGTCCCATCTTACTCCTGTCCTCTCATTCTCAACGGTTCCCAACTTGGGGGCAAAATGATTCTCCCAAAAGCCTTCACTAAACTACCGCATCCTTTTAGCAGCCCATGGAAGGCGCAGGCCTAATGTCCACAGAGCCTACGAAGGCCCGTACGCAGAACCTCCCAGTGGACATGTCTACTAATTTTTATTTATTTATTTGATTCAGTGGTTCAGAGACAAGTTTCCCATTTCCCCACCCACCAGCCCCAGACTCTTCTCCATCTCCCGCAAGCCAGGGGGCATCTTCCCATCCGCCAAGCCCCCGGAACTCAGTCTGGCTCCCCGACCGGAGGCTGGACTCTCTTTCCCAGTCCCAGGCCCTTCCCGTTCCGGCCAGCCCAGACGAGGCCCATTCTCCCTGGAGCCCCAGGCTGGTGTCCCATCCATTCCCTTCTCCCAGACAGGCCTCGTCCCGCTCCGAGGTCCTCCCGGTGTCTGCTCACACTGCGCCCCGCAGGAGTAGCCCTCCGCGCCTCGGGCCGCGAGAACCCGACGGTGCCGGCAGGCCCGGGCTCCACTCACCCCCTCAGCCCGAGAGGCGGGGAGCTGCTGCGGCGGCTCCTCGGGCTGCGCCTTTCCTCCCCCCTCCCGGCCACCGCCGTGGTCGCCGTTCAGCCTCCGGCCTGCTCCCGGCCGACCCCGGACCCGCTACGCTTCACCTCGTCCCCAACTCGGCCCGCAGAAGCCCTGTGTCCTGCATTGACCCGGAAGCAGCTTTCATGGCCCAACAACAACACGCGACCCTGTCGCACGTGTCACGTCCGCTGCGTGAATGGGAGGGGGCACCGGAGGAGTGGGTCCTCCCCCACCAAGCTCGGGTTGCCATAGCGACGGGATGTCTGTGTTGCCTAATAGTCACTAGAAACCTACTTCATCTGCTCTTTTTCTTTCTTGTCATGAGGGGACGCCCTGGGTGCAAAGGAGGAGTACAGATTGTCACATCAGAGTGAAATTGGGGCACGTCAGAGCACAACCTGGACTGCTGAGAGGTTGCCGCCTTATAGAAAGGAGCATTGGGCTGAACCTTTCCAGATATACCTGGAATTTTGTCCTGATTCTGTCATTAATTTGCATTATGACCTTGATTAACTTACTTCCTGTATCTGGCTTCAGTGTCTTCACTAGGTGATCTCTAGGCTGTAATCTAATACGATCCCAAGATGCTTTTTGCATGAGGATGTGGTAGCACTCTGGCCTTTACTCTGTGTCCCCTTCGCAAGATCTGTGGCACCCTGCGCTTTCAGTGCTCTAGTACCAACGTAGTAATAGCAGCTTCTGTTTATTGAACCCTTTCTTGGTACCGTATGCTATTTCTAATTTTACAACTTCCAAAGTAGGTATTTTATGAATTTAAAAATAGAAGTTCACAGAGGTTAAGTAATCTGCCCCAGACCACGCCAGTTAGTAAAAGTGACCAAGCTAAAATCTGAATCCAGGTCAGTCTGACACCAAAGTCAAGTCCATCCCTTTCACATTATGCTATGTTATTGCTCCAGCTCCATACACATTATATCTGGCTTTTGGGTTGTGATTGCGTATTATACTTTTGTCCATTTCTTTTGCAGAGATGTGCGTGGAAAAGGGACAGTGCTGGCTGATCCTGAAGAGAATTCAGTTTTGTATGAATATGTTAGCTTAAATGTTAGGAGTTAAAGAGGTCTAGAGAGCAAGTGAGGGCTTGTGATGTACATGCATATGTATTTATTGGTTCCTAGAAGCAAGGAGACAAACTCTTTAGGAAGGACCCAATGGCAGTTCCTGAGGACTTACTACTCTCATTTTGTTTTGTTTTGTCTTACTCCATAAGTAAGGCTTAAAGGGGTCGAGGCGGAGGACCCTGAAAAATCTGGTTAAAGAAAGTGCTCTCAGAATCAAAAGGAGGGTGAGCCAAGCAGTGTGGCTTAGTTTGCTGAAGTGGGGTCATTCTTTCTCTTCCTGCAGAGAACAGAGTATCTTTCTGGCATTTTAGGATTAATGGCTTTGGGAGCATCAGGGTCTTTGACATTGACAATCATCAAAAATAGCCTCAGTGGCAAGAACCATGAGAAGAGCAGAGTGAAATACGCACAGAGGAGGAAGAACAGGGTGGATGCTGCACAGATATTTTAATGGTGGATCTATCTGTGAGCTTGGGTACTCTTGGGGGCACTCTGAAACACTTAGGAAGTCCTGTGAGCAACTAAGAAAAAAGACAATACTGTGTACAAGGTATGTAAATATGTGTGTAAGTATTTTATATCACTGAGTGTAATTAGTTATATGCTTTGTTTCTTTGAGATATCATTGAGTCACTTTTCTGTTGTTCCTTTCTCTCCGCTTATAGAGCAAACTCCTAAAGACAAGTCAATGTCTCCACCCATCTCCAGTCCTCACAACACAGACAGAATTGTCTTTCTACAACTGATATCTGATCATGTGATTCCCTGTCTCCTCTTATTTTGTACCTGCCCTGTTCAAGCTGGTAGCCACTAGCCACACATGGTTATTTAAATTTAAGTTAATTAAAATTAAGTTAAATAACAATTGCATTTCCCAAGTCACATGACACTAACCATATTTCAAGTGCTCAGTAGCTGTGTGTGGCTAGTGCTATAATATTGGACAATGCCAATATAGAATGTTTTCATCATCCCAGAAAGTTTTATTGGGCAATGCTGCTCTATACTCTCAATTCCTCATGTCTCTATTCTTTGGAATTTGCTTTGCTAAGCCTTTTGATTGAAACATTCCTCTTCCATCTTCTTGAGACTAAAAATTATACATAATTGCTATTTTCTTGTCTCTTTGACAAGCATGTGAGCCTCTCTGAAGGCAGGAGCTAAGTTTATCTTGTATATTATCTCTAAAGGAGTATCATATAGAAGGAGAGAGTAGATGATCAACTAAAATGAGAGGAAGTTACAGAAAAGCAAATTTCTGGTCATTTTTATTAGAACTTGTTGATAATTCGATCATTTTGACCTATAAACAGCAATTTTGTATGATTCAACACAATAATAAAGAACTTTGAAACAACTGAAGCTGCTTCACTCAGTTTTAATGAGTTCCCTGTCACTAGGATAGGTTAAACAAAGGCAGAATCTGTTAGAATAATGTATAAAAATTTTCTGAATCATTTGGACTGGCTGACCAGTCTGATTCTAAGCTTCTAAGTCTGTGTTCCTCCAACTGTGTCTTTAATTCAAGGCTGATTATGCTATAACAACAATCAAAGCTACTTCCTGGGTTTTTACTATGTGCCAGACAATGCTCAATATATTCCACATAAATTAGTTTCTTTAATCCTCATAATAATCTTATGAAGTATGTTTGGTACCATACCAGATTTACTGAATGAGACGCAGGTTAAGTAATACACCCTGTAACATACAGCTAGTAAACGACCGAGGCTGAATTCATGTTTAGGTTAGTCTGATGCCAGAATCTGAGTTCCTAATAACACTATAACACTATGATAGGATATAGTTCTATCATGAAGATATTTGTTCTTTTAATTCAATGAATGATTATAATGAATGTATTCCTTGCACTTAGATAGGTGGTTTGGGGAAAACATAATCCCTAAAATATTGTTGGAAAGATAATGCATATATTCAAATAACAATGATATGGAGCAATTAAAGGTCTATTATCTTTGTCAGAGTAAAGAGGAATTTTCCACTCAAATGGCTAACCTCGTAATCAGCTCTTTGTTCTGTTTCTATAGACATGCTTGCCGCATTAGCTGAAGGTCAGGGTAAACTGGAGATCAACTGAAGACTCATCCTCCCCTTTGCTTGTTCTGTCTAGATAACAGATGTATTGCCTAAGTTCCTGTCTGAAAATCTCATGCTCTGTAACTGCCCTTAACCCATAGCAATTCCCTCTCTCTGAAACCACCTGAGGACAAATTAACCAATAGGCCCATGCCAAGTGTAACTGCGCAGATAAGCCCTAAAAAAGTAAGGTTACCCCTGAGCTCGGGGCCCAGATTTTCAGAGCACTAGATCTTCTGGGACCAGCGGCATAATGAACTTGAATTCTCCAAGTCTCTGAGTGGTGTTTGGTTTCTCATCAGTCTGATTTTTCTTCAGCAAGAGCTGTAAGATTTACAGTGATATCTCATTTTTTTCTAGGTTATAGTTACTTATGACATGTTTTCTTTGGTTAGTCTCACCAACTTTGTTGGTCTTCTGAAAGAATCAATTACTGGTTTTGTTGAATCTCTGTTATATTTTTGTTTTATTATTTTTGACTTTTAATCTTTATTATTTCGATTCTTCTGCTCTTATTGGATATGATTTACTGTTTTCTAAATTTTTTTTATAATATGTATTTAGAATTGCACATCTCCCTCGATGTACAGTTGACTGCCATAGTTTCGATATGTAGCTTTTTCATTTTCATCCAGTTGTAAGTATTTACTAATTTTTTAGCCTATTTATATGATAGATTACATTAATAGATTTATATTGAGATGCAATTAACATAACATTGTGTAATTGTTGATTTGATACATTTATAATTGCAGTATGATTACCACTATGGTGTTAGCTAACACCTCCATCACCTCACATAGTTAGCATTTCTTTTATGCAGTGAGAACAGTTAAGATCTAGTCACTTAGCAACTTAAAAGTTTATAATATAGTATTGTTGACTACTCTGCTAAATATTAGATCTCAAGAACTTAATCCTTTTTTTTAATGCCTACAGCACCTGATATTCCTAGGTGGTCTCCCATCCAAGTGCTAACCAGGCCCAACTCTGCTTAGCTTCTGAGATCAGACGAGATCAGACATTCAGGGTGGCATGGCCATAGACCTTAATCATCTTATAGTTGCAAGTGTGTACCCTTAAATAACACCTCCCCACTTCCCCCATCTCTCAGCCACTGGTAACCACAATTCTACTATTTCTACAAGTTTGGCTTTTTTAGATTCCCATATAAGTTATATCATATAGTATTTCTTTCTCCTTCTTAGTTAACTCATTTAGCATAGTACCCTCAAAGTCTATTTATGTTGTTGTAAATTGAAGGATTCCCTTCTTTCTCCTGGCTGAATAAAATTTCTCTCCGTGGGTGTGCACGTGTGTGTGTATTTATCACATCTTCTTTATCCATTCATCTGTTGATGGACACAGATTATTTCTGTATCTTGACTATCGCAAATAATGCTGTAATAAAAATGGGAGAGCAGATATCTTTTTGATGTCCTGTTTTCATTTCCTGAGAAGTAGGATTGATGCAGGATAGAGGAAATTTCCCAGTGCAGGGGGAGACCAAGCCCTGCACTGAGATAAGAAGGTCCTTTGGCAGAGAGTGAAGAAAGAATTCAATGCACACACCAAATTTAGAGTCAAAAGGAAAGTTTATTATAAAAGGGGTAACACTCCACAGACAGAGTATGGTCTCCTCTCAGAGGCAGAGTGAGAGGGACAGTGCGAAGGACAGAGAGAAACATAGTGTAAAGGCACTAAGAGAGACAGTGACAATAGAGAGAGACAAGGACAATGAAAGAGACAGAGAAAAGATGAGAGAGACTTCAGGGAATTCAGTTTTTATGTCATTCTTTAGTTCCAATTTCCTTTGATACCGACATACAGTGAGGAAGGGAAAGAGTAAAAAGGTAAGAATATGTAAAGTGAAAGGCCTGCTTGCAGTTCCCAGCCTTTAATCTATAGGTTCCCCCTGGTTAGCCACAGGGAATGACTCTTGGTTCTTGTTTCCTCTTTACAGATCTGGGGAATGGGTTGTTAGCAATCTCAGTAGAAATCTTCCTTTGTTCAGAAGGTGTCTTTCTGGCCTGGCTGCAGGATTGATCTGCATATTGCAGTATCTGAACTTGGCTTGATTAACATTTTTAATTTTCTTGCCTCCTCCCTATGTTAGGATTGCTGGATCATATGGATTTGAATCCTGGGTCAATTTTTTGAGTAACTTCCATACTGTTTTCTATAGTAGCTGAACCACCAACAGTACACAAGCACTTTCTTTTCTCCACAGTAAAAGGTTGAAAGATTTTTCTCTAAGATCAGGAATAAAACAAGGTTGACCACTCTTACCAATCTATTTCAATGTAAAACTGGAAATTTTACACAATCACACAAAATAAAGAAATAAAGGAATTAACATCAGAAAGGAAGAAGCAAAATTATCATTGTTTGTAGATGATATGATCTTATACATAGAAAATCCTAGACTCATCCAAAAATATGGTTGGAACTAGTTAACAAATACAGTAAAATTTCAGGATACAAAATCAACATACAGAAATTAAGTGTATTTTTATACATTAACAATGAAATATCTGAAAAAAAGAAATAAAGAAAACTATCCTATTCACAATAGCATCAAAAACAGTAAAATACTTAGGAACCAAGGAAATGAAAGAAATGCACAATGAAATTTACATTGATTCTTGAATATTGAACCAGCCTAGTGTAGTTGTAATAACCCCACTTGGTCTTGGTATATATTCATTTTTATACATTATTGGATTAGATTTGCTAATATTTCATTGAGAATTTTTGTACCTATATTCACTAGAGATATTGATCTAAAATTTTATTATCTTGTAATGTCTTTGGTTTTGGTATTAAGGTAATGCTGGCCTCAGAATAAGTTAGGAAGTACTTCTGTCTTTATCTTCTGGAAGAAATTATCAAGAACTGGTATAATTTCTTCCTTAAATGTTTGGTAGAATTCATCAGTGAACTCATCTAAGCCTGGTGATTTTTCTTTTGGAATACTATTAGTGATTAATTCAATTTCTTTACTAAATATAAGGCTATTCAGATTATTTATTTCTTCCTGCATGAATTGTGGAAGATTGGGTCTTTCATGGAACTGGTTCATTTTATTTAGGTCATCAAATTTGTGAGCAAAGAATTGTTCATAATATTTTTTTATTTTCCATTTCATGTCCGTAGGGTCTGCAATGATGTCTCTTCTTTTGTTTCTGATTTTTGTAATTTGTGTTTTTTCTTTTATTCTTAGCCTGATTAGAGACTTGTCAATTTTGCTGAAGTTTTCAAAGAACAAGTTTTTGGTTTTATCGATTTTCTCTATTTCCCTGTTTTCAATTTCATTGATTCCTAGTCTAATATTTATTTATTTGTTTGTTTGTTTGTTTATTTATTTATTTATTTATGCTTAGTTTAGATTTGCTCTTTTTTTTCCTAGTTTCCTCAGACTGAAGCTTAGATTATTGATTTTAGATTTTACTTCTTTTCTAATACAGATATTCAATGCTACAAATTTATTTCTGAGCACTGCTTTCACTGTATCCCACAAATGTTGATAAGTTGTGTTTTTACTTTTCTTTAGTTCAAATTTCACTTGTCTTAGTTCAAGCGACTATAGCAAAAATACTATAGACTGAATGACTTAAACATCAAACATTTATTTCACACAGTTCTGTTATCTGGGAAGTCCAAGATCAATGCACTGGCAGATCTGGTATGTGGAGAGAGTCTTGGCTTATAGCTAGCTGCTTTCTTGCTGTATCCTCATGTAGCAGAGAGAACAAGCTATTATCTCTTTCTGCATATGGACACATGCTATCCTGTGGGCTCCATCCTCATTACCTCATTTAAACTAATTATCTCTCAAAGGCCCCACCTTCATTCCAAATACCATTTCATTGGGGGTTGGAATGTTAATATACAAAGGTTAAGGGTACACAAATAACACTCATGATTTCTTTTGTGACCTATGTGTTATTTAATTTTCAAATATATGGAGATTTTAAAGGGATTTTGAAATTAATTTCTGGTTTAATTAAACTGTGGTCAGAGAACACAATCACTAGAATATCGATCCTTTGGAAATTATCAAGCTTTGCTTGCTTTATGTCTTAATGTATGGTGAATTTGGGATGAAGTTTTCGTGAATGTTTGAAAAGAACATGTATACTACAGTTATTAAATTCAAAGTTCTATATAAGCAATTAGACCAAGTTTGTTAATTGTGTTGTTCAAACTTTCTGTATTCTTCTTGATTTTTTGTTACAAATTGTATTTCTAACAGCTGTTACAAGCAAATCGATTGCTTGTATTAATTACTGAGAAAGGTACGCTATAATTTCTGACTTTGACTGTAGATGAATCTGTTTCTCCTTGTAGCTTTGAAAATTTTTGATTCATGATTTTGATACCATGTTATTAGACACATGCCAATTTAAAACTGTATTCTCTTTCTGACAAATTTAACTTTCTCTTATTATGAAATATCCCATTTTTCTCTAGTAATGCATATTGCTTTAAAGACTATTTTGTCTGAGTTTTTCTTTATTGGTAGGTTTTTATTATTAATTTAGCCATCTTGCTAGTTACAGGTCTCTTCACATTTTTCGTTTCTTCTTTGTTCAGTCTCAGTAGGCAATAAATTTCTATTAATTTGTCTATGTGTTGGTATCTATATGTTGGCATACAGTTGTACCTAGTAGTTTCTTATAAGCTTATGCATTGCTGCAATATCAGTTGTAATGTCCCCTTTTTATTTCTAGTTTTAGTTATTTGAGTCATCACTCATTTTTTCTTACTTGAACTAGCTAAAGGTTTGTAAATTTTGTTAATCTTTTTGAAGAACTCCCTCTTGATCTTACTAATGATTTCTATTTTTCTATTTTCTATTTTATCTTTGTTCTAATCTTTATTATTTCCTTCCTTCAGGTAGATTTGGATTTAATTTAATTTAATTTATTTCTAGTTCCTTAAGGAGTAAAGTTAGGTTATTGATTTGAGTTTTTTTTTTTGATGTAAGCATTTACAGATATAAATTTCTCTCTTAGCACTACTTTCACTACATCTCATAATTTTTGGTATCATATAGTTTTGTTTCTAATTTACCTTGTGATTTATACTTAATTCATTGATTGTTTGAATATGTTATTTAATTACTACATAGTTATAAATTTTCCAGTTTTCCTTCTGCTACTGGTTTCTAGTTTTATTCCATGGTGATAAGAAAAGATACTTTGTACAATTTCAATATTTTAAAATCTATTAAGATTTATGTTGTGGCTTAATATATGATCTATTCTGGAGAGTTGTACACATGTACTTGAGAAAAATGTGTATTTTGCTGATGTTGGATAGAGTGTTTTTTATATGTCCATTAGGTCCTATTCGTCTATGGTGTGGTTTAAAACCTCTGTTTCTGCAGTGGGCTGAATGTTCATGTTTCCCTAAAATTCATATATTGAAATCCTATGCCCCAATGTGATGACATGAGGAGGTGGGGCTTTTGGAAGGCGATTAGGTCATGAGGGTGGAGCCCTCGTGAATAAGATTTGTGCCCTTAAAAAAGAGACCTCAGAGAGCTTCCTTTCTCTTTTCACCATGTAAAGACACAGAGAGAAAATGGCTGTCGATGAAAAAGGAAGCAGCAACTTACTAGACATCAAATTTGCCAGTGCCTTGATCTTGGACTTTCAAGCTTTTAGAATTGTGAGAAATAAATTTCCATTATTTATATGCTGCCCAGGTTATTGTATTCTGTTACAGCAGCCTGAATGGACCGACGGTCCTTTTTTTTTTTTTTTTTTTTGATTTTTTGTTTATCCACTATTAAAAGTGGGGTGTTAGAGCCACCTACTTTTACTGTGGAGCTGTTTATTTCTCCCTTCAATTCAGTAAATATTTTTTTTCACACATTTGGAGCTTTGATATTTAGTGCATACATATTTATAATTGTTATATCTTCTTGGTGAATTGATCCTTTTAGTAATATATAATATCCTTATTTATCTCTTGTAATGGTTTTGAACTTAGTATCTATTTTGTCCAATATTACTATAGTCACTCTTGCTCTCGTTTTTCCTTTTAACCTATGTGTATCCTTAGATCTAAAGTGAGTCTCTTTGAGAGAGTACAATTGGACTCTTTTGTTTGTTTGTTTATTCATTCTGGTAATCTACATCTTTTTATTGAGGAGTTTAATTTATTTACAGTAAAGTACTTATTGATAAAAAAGACTTAAATTTGTCATTTTATTTGATTTCTGTATGTCTTATAGATTTTTTTTTTTTGTCCCTCATTTCCTTCATTACTGTCTTCTTTTGTGTTTAGTTAACAGTTTGTAATACAATATTTTGATACCCTTCTCATGTCCTTTTGTGTATTTTCTTTGTGGTTACCATGGGAGTTACATATAACAATCTATTTGGAATTGATACCAACAGCTTCAATTGCATACAAAAACTCTACTCCTTTACAGGTCTTCCTCCCCCTACATTTTGTTACTGATGTCACAAATTACTTCTTTTTATGTATTTGTCTTTTAAATCTTGTAGAAAATAAAAAGTAGAGTTACGAACTAAGATAACAGTGATACTAGCTTTTGTATTTGCCCATGTATTTACCTTTGCCAGGGATCTTTACATCTTCATATGGCTTTAAGTTGCTGTGTAGCATCCTTTCATTTTAAACTAAAGAACTCTTTTTAGCATTTTTTTTTAAGGGCAGGTCAAGTGGTAATGAAATCATCTGCTTTGTTTATACAAGAATATCTTCATTTTGTCCTCATTTTTTAAGGACGGTTTTGCCAATATATGATTATTCATTGACAGTTTCTTTTCCTTCAGCATATTGTGAATATATTATCCCTCTGCCTTCTGCCCTTCAAGATTTCTGATAAAAAATAGGCTAATAATCATATTGAGGGTTGCTTATATATGATAAGTCACTTCTTCCTTCCTTCCTTCCTTCCTTCCTTCCTTCCTTCCTTCCTTCCTTCCTTCCTTCCTTCCCTCCCTCTCTTCCTCCCTCCCTCTTTTCTTTCTTTCTTTCTTTCTTTCTTTCTTTCTTTCTTTCTTTCTTTCTTTCTTTCTTTCTTTCTTTCTTTCTTTCTTTCTTCTTACTGCTTTCAAGATTTTCTTTTTGTCTTTGCAAGTTTGATTATAATATGTCCTGCTCTGGATCTTTCTATGTTTATTTTACTTGGAGTTAATAAGGTTCTTGGGTTTATAAGTTCATATCTTTCATCATATTTGGGAAGTTTCTGGTCAAAGTTATTCTTTAAAAATGTCTATCTACTTCTATTTCTCTCTCTTTCTGGGACTCCCATAATGCATATGTTAGTCCCAGAAGACTTCGTTCACTTTTCTTCATTTTTTTTTACTGCCCCTCGTACTGAAGAATTTCAGTTGTCCTAAATTCAAGTACACTGATTCTTTCTTCTGCTCATCTATGATGTTAAACCCCTGTAGTGAATTTTTAATTTGTTATTGTACTTTTCAACTGCAAAATTTCTGTTTTGTTCTCTTTTATATTTGATATATTTATTGAAATTCTCATTTTGTTCATATATTGTTTTCTTTATTTCTTTTATTTCTTTGTATATGTTTTACTTTAAGTATTTGGGCATATTTAAAACAGTTGTTTTAATGTCTTTCTTTAGTAAATCTGATATCTGGCTTCCTTAGGGATGATTTCTGTCAATTTATTTTATTCCTTAGAATGAGCCATATTTTCCTGTATTTTTTTCAGTATGCCTTATGATTTTGTTATTGCTGTTGAAAATTGAAACTTTGATGATTATAATGTGATAACTTGGTTTTGTTTTATTTTTTAATTGTTGAAGGCTATAGTAGTCTTTTTTGAAATTTTTACAGACTATTTTTGGAAAGGCTATTTCTTGTCATGTGCTCATTTAAGTCTCTTCTTTTAACTCATATTTAGCTAATATTTTAGCAAAGATTTCCTTGATTTCCAGGAGCAAGCAGATAAACAAAAAATAAACAAATAAACAAATAAACAGAGAGAGAGAGAGAGAGAGAAAGAGAGAGAGAAAGAGAAAGAGGGAACATAACCATATTTCCCAGTCTTTGCAGACTAGCTCTGTGCTAAGGCAGTCCTTCACAGATTATATATGTTTACTCTGAGCCTAGAGATCAGCCTGTGATGAAAACTTCAGGTCTTTTCAAGACTTTTCTAAAAACATCTTATCAGGGTATGTGTGTGACTTCTAACTTTCTCTGTATACATGATTGCTTTTGAATGTCCTAATTTCTCAAAGAGTTTCATCTAAGTTTCTCCTCTGATCCTTAGATGTTCTATTGTATGTTTCTACCTGAAATCTCTTGCCTAGGTCTGGGAGTTTGTAGTTTCCTTACAGATTTTACTAGCAATATCCACCAGTTTTCCTGTCTGCATTCTAAGTTATACAAGACAGAGACAAGTGAGTCATACATGTCAGAACAATGTACACAATTATTTTCACATTAGGTCTGTTGTGCTTCCTTTGATTCAAGGCAGGGAACTGGGAACTGGCTTGCTTATGTTAAAGACCAACACTGTTACCACCACTACATCAGAAAGGTGGTGTGGCAAGGATGAATAATAGCAACACAAAGGTTACCTACAGTTTTGAAGATGGTTTTTCTTCATTATGCATGCTTGCTTGTTATTAAACTTTATTTGTTCTCAAAGCTCCTAAAAGTTTCCTTCCTTCCTTCCTTCCTTTCTTTCTTCCTTCCTTCCTTCCTTCCTTCCTTCCTTCCTTCCTTCCTTCCTTCCTTCCTTCCTCCCTCCCTCCCTCCCTCCCTTCCTTCCTTCCTTTTTTCTTTCCTTTCATTTTTATTTTTTGATGGTTTGTGGGGAAACAAGACCTTGGAGCCCCCTAGTCTCCTGTTTTCCTGGCATAACTCTAATTTTTATTTCTTTTTATTTCTTCCTCAATCTTATTTCTGAAATCAATTTTTTTTTCTGTAATAAACACCCTTTAGTGTTTCCTTGTAGCAATGGACTAGAGGTGATTCATTTTTTCACTTTTGTCTTAAATAAAAGTCTTTATTTAACCTTTGTATCTCAAAAAGATATTTTTGTTCAGAATCATAGATTAGCATATATTTTCTATCAGCATTTTGAAAATATTATTTCACTATCTTCTAGCTTTTATTGTTTCTTTTGAAAGTTCATCAGTTTTGAAAGTTTTTACCAACTATATTTTCAAATATTCCTTCTAACACATTTATTCTTCCCTCTGAAACTCTAACTAGAGTTTGTTATACTTCCTTGATGTGTCACTTATGTCTTTTATACTCACTTAAGAATTTGTCATTTATTTGTCTCTCTGAGATTTAGTATAGATATTTTCTTCTAACTTATCTTCCAGTTCATTAATTCACTCTCAGGTACCTGTAATCTGCTAGACAATCTATTCATTGAGTTCTTAATTTTTAAGTTTTACACTGTGCAAGTTCACTGCCCAAATGCTCACTCTTTTATCTTTTTTGAACATTTTAATCAGTTATTTTAAAGTCTGTGTCTTATTATTTGGAGTCCTTCTAGGTCTGATTCAATTATACATTATTTCTCTTGGTTTTATGTCATTTTTTTAAAATCTCTTCACGTGTCCCATTAATTCTGATTACATGACATGTCAGTTAAACATTGTAATAATAATTTAAGGCCTAATAAAATGTCTGTTTTCCTCCAGAGAGAATTTATATTAGCCTTGGGCAGGAAACTAAGACACCAATAATCTCTGGATATGTTAATCCAATTTCAGACATTATTTGGAATTGTGCTTCAAAATCTTTGTGAGTTAATCTACTTCCAGTTGATCCTTTCTTCTAAGAAGTAGTCTTTTAGAGATCTTACCAAAACATGGTGGATTATCAAGGCCTTCCTTGTCAGGTCTTATAAACTGCTATGTATAAGCCTCTCAATTGTCTGTTCTTGAATCAGCAGACACTAGCCGGGACAAATAGTCCTGTTACCTCTCTGGTTTCTGTCTTTCTTTGGATCTTGATTCCTTTCCTTGTTTTACAAAAATTTTTTTAAAATATATTTGTTCAGTTTTTTTTTAGTTGTCTTTAAATGGGCTCTTAGTTGATATTATCTAGTTTATGCTAAAAATAGAAGTTACCAATTCATTTCTACTAATTTTTTTTAATCCATGACATCATTCAAGAATATAGTGAGATTGGCTATGAGAACTTGAGAGAATTTTAATGAGCATTTGGGGCTTAATAATAATATTAGTTAAACATGCATTGAGCTCTTGCTAGAGCCAGATATTGTTCATATCTTTTTATGCACTTACTTGTTTAGTTTCTAAAGATAAATTTTAGGCAAAGCCAAGGCATTTTTTTCATTAATCATTAAAAAGGTAATCTATCTAAAAAAAGACATACTTCTAGATCTATAGTTTGCTGATAACATTTGGAGACTAGCTCAAGACTTGGTCATAGTAGTTAATCAACAAAATTTGTCAAATAAATGAATTAACAAATGATATTGGAACGTAATTGAACTAGTAATTGTATTATTGAGTTATACTTCAAAGAACCATTTTTAGGCACAATTGAAGATGCCCAGAAGCATCTAATCAAGCATTCTTCGACATATTTTGATTGCTGGCTCACATTAATGCAGCTGCTTGGCTACACTATTTTTCTCCACTCTTTATAAATATTTAGCTCGGCAAAGTTGTGTCACAGTAAGCATTGGCTCCAAGCCAGGCATTTGTCATACATAAACCTGTCTTGCCATTAAGATTAAATATTGCTCATAGTTATCCATCTGTCTTGGGAGGTATAGCTGTTCACATACCTTGGGCAGTTCCATTGAGCTCTGTGAATATGTCATATTTTTTTTTCTTTTTTTCTTTTTTAAAAATTTTGTAAGTTTATTGAGGTAACATAGGTTAATATAATTATATAATTTTCAGGTGTACATTAACATTTGACATCTATATATCCCATTGTAAGATTACCACACAAAGTCCAGTTTCTTTCAGCTACCATACACTTGATCCTCTTTACCCACTTCACCTTACTCAACCCCTCTATATTTAACCCCCTTTACCCTGTCTACCTTCTCCCTCCTCCCCGACCCCCTACCCTGTGGTAACCACTAGTCCATTGTCCCTGTCCGTGAGTCTCTGTTTGTCCTGTTAATTTGTTGCTTTTAGGTTTATATCCCACATATAAGTGATATCACGTGATTTTCAACTTTTTCAGTCTGGCTTATTTTGCTTAGAATGATTACCTCGAGGTCCATCCAGGTTGTCAAAATGATAGTATTTCATCTCTTCTTATAGCTGAGTAATAATACATTGTATATATGTTCCACATCTTCTTTAGCCAATCATCTATTGTCGGACACTTCAGTTGCTTCCATGTCCTGGCCAACGTGAATAATGCTGCTACAAACATCGGTGTGCAAATATCTTTTTGGATACAGGTTTTCAAGTCTTTAAGATAAATATCGAGTAGAGGGATTGCTGGATCATATGGTAAATCAATTATTAGTTTTTTGAGAAACCTCCATACTGTTTTCCATAGTGGCTTTGCCAATTTGCAGTCCCATCAGCAGTGTATGAGGGTTCCTATTTCTCCACATCCTCTCCAACATTTGTTATAACTTGTTCTGTTGATTATAGCTATTCTAACAGGTGTGAGATGGTATCTCATTGTGGTTTGGATTTGCATTTCCTTAATAGCTAGCGATATTGAGCATCTTTTCATATATTTGTTGGCCATTTGTATGCCCTCTAGGGAGAAGTGTATGTTGAGGTCCTCTGCCCATTTTTGGATTGGATCTATGTGTTTTTGTTGTTGTTATTGAGTCATATGAGTTCTTTGTATATTTTAGATATTAGGCCCTTATCGAAGGCATTGCTTGCAAATATTTTTCCCATTCGAATGGTTGTCTCTTTACCTTGTCGATGGTTTCTTTTGCTGAGCAGAAGCTTTTTAAAAGTTTGATGTAGTCCCATTCATTTATTTTAGCTTTTACTTTTTTTTGCATTTGAGGTCAAATTTATAAAATCCTCTTTAAGTCCAAGGTCCTTGAGCTTAGTTTCTGTGTTTTCTTCTTTGCATTTTATTGATTCAGGTCTTATATTCAGGTCCTTGATCCATTTTGAATTAATTTTGGTGTGTGGTGATAGACAACAGTCTACTTTCATTCTTTTGCAGGTGGCCTTCCAATTTTCCCAGCACTATTTATTGAAGAGGCTTTTCTTTCTCCACTGTATGTTTTTGGCTTTTTTGTCAAAAATTATTTGCCCATATAAATATGGGTTTACTTCTGGACTCTCGATTCTGTTCCACTGGTCTGTGTGTCTCTTTTGCTTCCAAAAGCATGCCGTTTTGATTACTGTCGCTTTGTAGTATAATTTGGATTTGGGCAGAGTGATGCCTCCAGCCTTGTTCTTATTTCTCAGGATGGCTTTTGCAATTCAGGGTCTTTTGTGCTTCTATACAAATCTGATGATTTTTTGTTCTATTTTTTAAAAAAATGCCTATGAGATTTTGATGGGGATTGCATTAAAGCTGTATAATGCTTTAGTAATATGGTCATTTTAATTATATTGATTCTTCCAATCCAAGAACATGGAATATCTTTCCACTTCTTTGTATCTTCTTTAATTTCTTTTAATAGGGTTTGGTAGTTTTCATTATATAGGTCTTTCACATATTTCGTTAAATTTATTACTAGGTATTTTTGTTGCAATTGCAAAAGGAATTGTTTTTTTCCACTTCTTTTTCTGACACTTCATTATTACAGTATAAGAACGCTATGGATTTTTAACATTGATTTTGTATCCAGAGACTTTACTGTATTTGCTTATTGTTTCTAGTAGTGTTCTTGTGGAGTCTCTATGGTTTTCTATATAGAGAATCATGTCATCAACAAATAGTGACAGTTTGACTTCTTCGTTTCATATTTGGATGTATTTTACATATTTCTCTTGCCTAATTGCACTTGCTAGGATCTCCAATGTTATACTGAATAACAGTGGTGATAGTGGACAGACAGCCTTGCCTTATTCCTGATCTTAGAGGGAAGGTTTTTAGTTTTTCACCATTAAGTATAATGTTGGCTGAGGGCTTGTCATAGATGGCCTTTATTATGTTAAGGTACTTTCCCTCTATACCAATTTTGTTAAGTGTTTTGATTGTAAATAGATGCTATATCTTGTCGAAGGCTTTTTCTGCATCTATTGATATGATCATATGATTCTTATTTTTTAATTTGTTTATGTGGTGTATCACATTGATCGATTTGCATATGTCGAACCTTCACTGTGCCCATAGGATGAAGCCCACTTGATCATGGTGTGTAATCTTTTTAATATGTTGCTGTATTCAGTTCGCTAGTATCTTATTTAGGATTTTTGCATCTGTGTTCATGAGACATATTGGTCTGTAGTTTTCTTTTTTTGTGTTATCTTTACCAGGTTTTGGTATCAGAGTAATATTAGCCTCATAAAATGAGTTGAGAAGTATTGCCTCCTCTTTGATTTTTTGAAAAAGTTTGAAGAGAATAGGTATTAAATCTTCTTTGAATGTTTGGTAGAATTCACTGGTGAGGCTCTCTAGTCTTGGACTTTTACTTTTTGGTAGGTTTTTGATGATTGTTCCAATTTCCATACTGCTGTTCAGTCTATTTAAATTTTCCAGTTGTGGATTCAGTCTAGAGAGGTTGTATTTTTCTAAGTACTGATCCATTTCTTCTAGGTTATTAAATTTGTTATTATATAATTTTTCCTAGTATTCTTGCATGATCCATTGTATTTCTGCTGTGTCTGTCATAATATCCTCTTTTTTCGTCTCTGATTTTGTTTATTTCTGTCCTTTCTCTTTTTTCTTTAGTGAGTCTAGCCAGGGGTTTGTCAATTTTATTAACCCTTTGAAAGTACCAGCTCCTCATATTTATTTTTTCTATTGTTTTTTTGTTTGCAATTTCATTTATTTCTGCTATAATTTTGATTATTATTTTTCTTCTGCTGAATTTAGACTTCATTTGTTCTTCCTTTTCTAGGTTATTAAGATGAAGTGTTAGGTTGTTTATTTGGGCTCATTCTTGTTTTTGGAGATAGGCCTGTAATGCTAGGAACTTTCCTTTTATGACGCTTTTGCTGTGTTTCAAAAGTTTTGATATGCTGTACTATCATTATCATTTGTTTCTATGTATATCTTGTTCTTTCTTTTTATTTTTTTCCCTGACCCAGTTGTTCTTCAGTAACATGTTGATTAATCTCCCGGTATTTGTGGTTCTTCCTGATTTCGATCTCTAGTTTCAAAGCATTATGATCAGAGAATATGGTTGGTATGATTTCAACTCTCTAATATTTCTTGAGGCTATTTCTGTCCTAGTATGTGGTTAATTCTTGAGAATGTTCCATGTGCACTAGAGAAGAATACACAAGCAGCTGTTTTGAGATGAAAGGTTCTGTATGTCAATTATGTCCAGTTGGTCTAATGCGTCTTTTAGGGATGTTATGTCCTTATTGATTTTCTGTTTGGATGATCTGTCTACATCTGACAATGTGGTATTTAGGTCCCCTAACTATGACAGTGTTTTGGTCTGTTTTTCCCTTTAGTTCTGTTAGTAATTGCTTTACATATTTTGGGACTCCCTGACTGGGATCATAGGTACTAGTAAGTGTTATGTCTTCTTGGTGCATGATTCCCTTTATCATTATGAAGCATTCCTCAGTATCTTTCTTTACCTTTTTTATTTTGAAGTCTATTTTGTCTGATATTAGTAATGCTACTCCCATTTTTTTCTGAATACCATTTGCTTGCAATGTCATTTTCCACCTGTTCACTTCGAGTCTATAATTGTGTTTGCAACTGAGATGTATCTCCTGAAGGCAGCATATAGCTGGGTTTTGTTTTTTGATCCATTCTGCCACTCTGTGCCTTTTTTTTGGTGAGTTCAATCCATTTACAATTAGGATGATTATTGAAATATGAGGTCTTCTTATAGCCATTTTATCTTTTGCTTTCTGGTATTTGATGTTTCCATTGCTTCCTTGTCCTTGTGCTTCTGTTTTTTTTTTTTTTATTTTGGTTGAGTTTTGTGGGTTTTGCCTCTATTTCTTCTTGTTTTATGTTATATATTCAGTTCTGAATCTTTGGTGTGTGATTACCACTATGAATATGAAAAAGATATATATATATATATATATATATATATATATATATATATAGTCATCCATTTTCTTCTGTGTATGCCTATCTCCTTTCCCCTATACAAATTTGGATCTTGGAATCCTCCCCTTTTCAGTCACTGTTATCTCAATTTGTTCTTATGTATGCTGAACGTTCATTACCATCTTGCTATAGCAATTCTCTTATTATTTAGGCTTATACTGCCCTGTTCTTAGTAAGGGTTGCACTCCTCTGCTTCTATTTGCCTGATAGTCACTTTACTCCTAATTATGTATTTGTTTTGTTTTGTTTTGTTATTTTGTTTTAGGTAAGCTGACCCCTATCAGTATTTCCTGTAGTGCAGGCCTCGTAGTGGAGAATTCCCTCAATTTTTGTACATCTGGAAAGGTCTTAATTTATCCTTCATATTTTAAGGAGAACTTGGCTGGATACATTATTCTAGACTAGTAGTTCCTTTCACTTAAAATTTAAATATTTAATTCCATCATTTCTGGCTTGTAAGGTTTGCGCCGAGCAGTTCGATGATAATCTCATGGGGTTTCCTTTATAAGTTACTGTCCTCTTTTCCCTGGCTGCCCTGAGAATTCTATCTTTGTCATTAATTTTTGATAACTTTAATACAATGTATCTTGGTGAAAGCCTTTTTGGTTTGACAGATTGAGTGTTCCATTGATTTCTTGAGTTCCAAGCTATAGCTCATTCCTTAGATTTGGAAAATTCTCGTCAAATATTTATCTGAAAATGCTTTCTAGTCTCTGCTCCTTTTCCTCGCCTTTGGTAATGCCCATTATTCTTATGTTTCATCTACTGATGGTATCTGCTAGTTCTTGTATTTTTCTTCCTTTATTTTTCATTTTTCGATTTCTCTCTTCTTCCTTCTGATTTATTTCTAGATTTCTGTCTTTAATATCACTGATCTTTCCTCCATTTGGTCGACTCTATTTTCCAAGCTTGCTATTTCATTTTTCAACTCTTGCAGTGTGTTCTTCATTTTCAGAAGTTCTATTTGGTTTCTTTTGAGGGTTTCAATCTCCTTACTCTGCTCATCTAGTTGTTTTTTCAAATCTTGAAATTGTTGTTTTGAGTTGTTTTGGATCTCACTGAGTTTTTTCAGAAGGACCGTCCTGAATTCTCTGTTATTTAAGTCACATATTTCTATGTCTGTAAACTTATTTTCTGGAGATTTTCTCTTTCTTTCTGAGATGCCTTGTCACCTTGGCTTTTCATGGTGTTTAATGTACTATTTCTCCACCTGGGCATTAATGGAAGTGTATTCTGTTGTTTTTCTAGAAATAAGATTTATTATATAAAGATCTCTCTTTAGCCTGCTTCAATGAAGGCACTTTTCTTTTAGTTTCCAGTAGGTGGCGACTATACCTCCTGGATCCCTGCTTTATATAAAGCCTAAATGTTTTTTTTTTATTCTCTTGTAGATATTTAATCATACTTGCTACTCTCAGTTTCAGTTCCTGTCAGTGTTAGTAACAATTTCTGTAGCATTTGCTCAGATTCCCTTGGGGTCCATGGTGTTGGTCTTGATGGGTATGGGGGCAGGGGCCCTCTGGGTTGTGAATTGGGGGCAATGGCTCAGCCTCGGTTTTGTAACTGGGCCAGTAAAAATCACCTGTGGTTTCTCTGCGGTCCCATCCCGCTTCTCCGCTTTCTGCTCTGATAACTTGGCCCTGCTGCTGGCTGTGAAGAATTTCCGGCACTTCCCTCCCGGCAGGCTGATCGGGGAAGTCGTCGCACCTTCACCCCTGCCCCTCCTCCTGCAAGGATCTCCAGCAGCTGCGAGAGGAAGCTTTATTTCTCCCAGTCCACAGCCTGACACCGAGGATTCTGACCTTGGTGGTTCTTATGCACAGATCCCACGCTGAGACATGCTGGTGTGCAGTTTGGGTGCAATTTGGGTGCTGGGGTACAGTTTGGGTGATTTTTGTTGAGTTTTAGTTGAGTTTTTGTTGGGTGATTATTGTTGTTTCAAGGGGAGATACCTGAGAGCATCTCTCACTTCGCCATGTTTTTCCAGCTCCAAACACATATAATTTCTAAATTTCTAATGGTCACATTTAAAATACTCTGAAAGTTGTTGAGAGCACTTCTATGAGCAAGGCACCGTTTCAGGTATTTGGAATACAGTGCCCAACAAGCCATACAAGGTCTTGGCGCCCAGAAATCTTGCATTCCTGGTCTTGCTAGCCCTGTGACAGTGGTTGCTGCACCAACCTGTGCGGCCACAGGCACAGTCACAGACATAAGCAGGAGCCTGCTGAATATGTCATTTTTTAAAAAAATTGCACCAATTTTGAAATAACACTAAGTACAATTAAAAATATTATATGTAATGTTAGTCCAAAAGCTTCAGCCAAATGTCAAAGCACTGGGAAGATAATCCTCTCCAATGTGTAATTCTTCTATTGCATTTTATCGATCGATCGATCGATTGATTATAATTTTATAGCTATTTTTCTTTAAAAATATTTAAGGCACTCCATATGACTTCTTTAAACTTGGCTTTTCTCACATAAGGTTGTTAATGAAGGAAGAAAGGTAGACTACAGAAAGAAAAAAAATGAGAGAAAGAAAGGAGGGATTTTGGAAGAGCAAATAATAGTATTCCATACATTTTACATGAAGAAGTTATATAGCAAGTAATATCACCTCAGTACTGGTAAAGTATCTTTTCATTAAATTAAAAATCTCTTCTTATTTAATAACTTGATTCTCTGACTTTGTGGTAGTTTTAAAATATGTTACAAATTTGTTGACGCTCCTTCCACTGAGTGTCTCTCTTCTTGAACCTGAAAGGGCCTTTGTGACTGCCTCAATCAGTTGAGTAAAATGCCAGGTACCACTGCCTTGTTCTCTTGGGACATTTGTGCTTAGGAATCAGTCACTGTGTTGTGAGGAAGCCAATGTAGTCACATGGAGAGCTCATGTGAAGATGTTCCAGGAACCCTGGCCAACAACCTTAGCTATTGGCTAAGGTTTCAGCCAACAGCTAACATCAATGAGTAAATAAACCTTCACATGTTTCCAATCCCCATCATTCCAATCCCCCAGCTTTTACTCAAAGCTAGGGGTCCCAGACATTATGGAGTGGAGACAAGCCATCCCATTGTTTCCTCTCTGAATTTCTGACCAAAACTATGAGCATCATAAAATGGTTGTTTTATGCCACTAAGTTTGGGGTAGTTTGTTATATAGCAATAGATAACTGACACTCACTCATAGTTGAAGACTGAAACCTGGGCACAACCTGATTTTCCCGGTTCATCTTCCTTTGTTCTTCCTCTCTCCACCCCTGCCATACTCCTCTATTCTCTCCCTACTTTGCCCCTTCCCAGTCTGCTCTTCCTTACACAGACATCTCATGGACTTCACATTCCCCAGGACTTTGCTGGTGCTAGTCCATACCTCTTCCTGGCCTTCAGCATCAGTAAGACCTTGGTTTGAGTCTCATTTGGGCCTCTTGGTAGCAAAGTAATCAGTCTCTCTAATCACCAGAAAAATAGAGAAAAAAACATTTATAGATTAAATGGCTAACACATGTAAAGTGCTTAGTGCCTGGTACACAGCAAACACTCAATAAATGTTAGCTATTACAAGTTCGTTCTATTCTCTTAAGTGAATTTTTATTGAATAGTCAAGTTTTAAATGAAACATTTTGTATTTTAAATCAGTTCATATGTCAATTCTTCTGTGAAGACATCCCCACCTACCAGGCAGAATTAAATTGCTCCTTCCGTTATGCTTCCAAGTGCTTTTCACATTCTTCTGTTATAGCTTTTGACGAGAAACTTATTGTATTTGTGATCCTCATTATACCACACATTCCGGAAAAAAAAAGCCTCACAGAAGTAAAGGATGTTTGTGTGAGTATATATGTGCAAATCTATGTGTGTGTGTGTGTGTGTGTGTGTGTGTGTGTGTGTGTATTGCCATAATGAAGAAAGGAAATGAAGAATTGGTTAGGTGATTATAACAAGACAAAACTTAAGAATTTACAGAACCTAAGTCTTTGCCCAAATACCCTCCCATCAACTTTGTTGAAGATATATAAATGAATTGTGGAAGTCATGTAAGGGAAGATATATATTTTTCATCAGTTTATTATTGTCCACTGTGTATTAGCCACTGTATTGGGTGCTATACAATTTAGACTCTATGGTCCATTGATATGTTCACTCCCTTGCAAATACCCCCAACTGCAGTGCCCTTCTTTTTTCTTTGTCCTTATTGCATGGCAAGGCCAAGGATGAACCTAACTGTACCAGTACTAGAGGAGCTGAGTACTGTTCAAGAAAATCATATAACTGAGTTGATTGGATGCATTTTAACTACATCTCTAACTACAAATGGTCACTCACTGTTCACTCATCTGAGTCTTTCTAGTTTACCACTCCTTAAGATGACTTTTTCTCTCCTCATACTTCTTATATCCTTTTTCTTTCCTACTGAATGGATGAACTCATTTTAGACTTCATTAGGAAAAATAAATACCGTCAGTGTGAACTTATCTTCTTATACCCTGAAAGTCAACTTCCACTTGCTTCTGTTTTTTCTTCTGCTAAAATAG
This sequence comes from Eidolon dupreanum, assembly GCA_028627145.1. NCBI lineage: Eukaryota > Metazoa > Chordata > Mammalia > Chiroptera > Pteropodidae > Eidolon > Eidolon dupreanum. Next base: position 75,195,048 of record CM053510.1, read on the forward strand.
AGGATGTGCCTATTTATTTATCAAAGGCTGGTTCCTCCCTTTGTGTTCTAGATTTCTTCTTCTCTCACCCACTCTTGGTCTTCCACTCTGATTTTCTCTTTCTATTTATGCTTCACCAATCTCTTTCTCTCTGCTAGATCATTCCTATTACAACATAAATATGCTCTAGTATTTCTCATCTTCTTGACTTCACATTTTAGATCCTTTACTACAGCTCTATTATTTCTGGTCCCTTCTCAGCAAAATTTCTACACATGTTGCTTCTGCTTATTCTCTCATCATTCACTCTTTGATTTTCTCCAGTTAAAATTCTTTTTCCACCACTACTCACTGAAGCCATTCTTGGGAGCGTCACCAGTGGATACTTCTGTTTTTATTTAAATTCATAGTAGCATTTGGCTCACTTTACCTTTCACTTCTTTCTGGCCACTGTAACATCATTTACCTCTGGCTTTCTGCTTTCACACTGGCTGTTCCTTCTCAGTCTTGACTGGATTATCCTCCTCTACCCTACCTCCAAGTGTTAGAGTTTATTAGGGTTCAGTTCTAGTGCCTCTCTTTCTCTTTTCTTCTATTAAGTCTTCTTAGGCCATATCCCCTATTGCCTTAGATTTAAAAAACATTTCCATGCTGATATATCCGATTTACCAGCCCAGACATCTCTGAGCCCCCAGACTTGCATATCTAACTGCCTTTTAAATATTTCCATGAAGGAGAGTTGGCCTTAGCTCTTTCCCCATTAACCTCATTCTGTGACACCTTCCCTGCCCCCCTCCACCACCCATGTTCACCCATCTTCTAATTAGAAAGCTAATTAGGATTCCAAATTTAAATGCAAAATGAAGAGGGAGTTCTGGTGCCAGGCCAAGATTCCTTAAACATCAGACACCCTCCTCCTTCTCCCTTAGTGCAGTGAGCAGTGGGAAGAGAGCTGGGCCAACAGGACTGGTTGGCTAAATGGCAGTGTTTACTTTCAGTTGTTTGAAATTGCAAACTCTGAAAAAAATAAAGTTAAAAAATTATATATATTTCCATGTAGATAATCCTTAGACATCTCAAACTTAACATTTTCTTCAGCTGAGTAAACAATACCACTTCTCACACCAGTTGTTAAAGCCAACAACATGGAAACATTCTTGACTCCACCAAATGCTCTGTCTCCCCAAAATAAACTTATCTCTACCTCAGTGGATACATGGCTCAGACAAGCACTCTAAAAATATGTGTTTAATGAACAAACAAGTGGAAAAGTTTTATGTTTTCCCACTTGAGAAATTCTGGACAGGTTGCTGGGAGTCGTATGGTATGAGAAGTTGATGTTCTTGCCAGTAGGGTAAGAAGACACTGAAATTAAAGCATGGTAAAAAGAAATGGAGAAAAGATTTCTCCAGCTTCTGGGATATGAAGGAAACTTACTTGGGGTAGATAAGAGTCAAGGTGCCTTTATTATTTTGAGTCTCTGTATTATGTTGCACAGAAAGGACTACTCATATAGAAGAGGTATTAAACCCCTCAAGGCCACACCTTGGGAACTTTCTCTAAGTTTCTTCTTAGAAGAGTTTGTAAACTCATAGAGTGAGGCAACATTTTGGGGAGCCTATTTAAAAGCTATCGCATCTTAGGAAGAGCGGGATCCCTGAAGTAGGTTGCATGGAGGTCAACAGCAGTGTTCGTGGTGGTAGAAACCTGCAGAGAAAGTTTATAAGCAATTAAACATACATGAGCTGGGGGCCCTGTCACTGAATGGAGGCCCAGTAAAGGTGAGTGTCCAAGCTCTTGTGTTCCTAAGTTGCTCTAAGTGCTTTTACACAACACACACACACACACGCACGCACGCACGCACGCACGCATATACACACAGAACTTTTGTCAAAAATGTCTGGGAAAAGCAGCATTCTATAGCACCATATTAGTGAGTAACTATGCATATTTGCATTGTAAATTCTGCAGTAGAGAAAATTGTTTAACTTTATCTCATGCAGTGTATTCCAAACATGTCTGGCCTCAGAACACTTTGTCATGGAATTCCTTATAATGTGTCACTGAACCCTATTGTTCCACAAAACACAATTAGAGAATTGAAGGGAGGCAATGTTTCCTTAGCCATGGACCCAGATTCTGTGGGGCCCAGAGAGTTATTTCTAAGGAGTTTCCAAATCCTGAATAAACAACAGTTTAAAAATATACATGTACTACTAAAAAATATTTGTCAATATCTGTAATTTAAAAAATCTTAATCTCGATACTAAATGTACAGCCGATCCTATTATGTGGTAGCATGAAGAATATTTTCTCATTAAAAAGGAATATTATTTTGGTGACAGAAAGAAATCTAACTGTGGGAGGTGAACACACAGTGTAAACCTATATATGCCTTACTGTTAAAGTGTACAGCTGAAACTTATCAGAGTTCGTTAACCAATGTCACCATTAAATAAATAAATAAATAAATAAATAAATAAATAAATAAATAACATTTTAAAAATAAATAAAATTTTTAAAAAAGGATATTTATAAGTAAAAGTTTGCAAATCAACCATCCTTAAAATGATTTTGGACCTATAAATAATAATGACTGACATATTTTGGTTAACATGCTTGGGTACTGTACTAAGTGATTTACAGATATGTCTTATTTAATCTTTAGAGCAATCCTATAAGGTAGGTACTCATATTATCATTCTCATTGTATAGTTGAGAAAAATGATTTAGTGAAATTAGGTGCAGCACTCTGTTGAAAGTTGTAAAATACAAAGTGTAGAGTTAGGATCTGAACCCAGGAGCCTGACTCTAGAGCCTACATCTTAACCATTAGGCTGTATGGTTCTTATCAGGGCAATGTGTTCTGAAGAGAATAAGGCACAAGCCACCTGTTTGAGCTTTTCCAGGGAAGAATAAAGATTCCTGTGTTCTATTTCATGAGAGGTAATTCTGTTCCTAAACATTTCTTAGAAACTTCTCTATGGACCTCTCCTCCATAAGACCATACTCTCCCCTTTTCTTCATTATTCTTCAATTTAAAAAGAAAGAAATGCAATTCAGCATTTTGAGGAAAACGAAGATGTAAAAGAAGGGACTGTTCCTCATATTCTTTTTTAAATTTTTAAAATTTTCTAATATTTTATTTTTTATTTACAGTAGCTATATAATATTACATTAGTTTCAGGTCTATAACATAATAGTTAGACATTTATATAACTCACAAAATTATCTCAATAAATCTAGTATCCATCTGACACCACACATAGTTATTACAATATTATTGGCTACATTCCCTATGCAGTACTTTACATTTCCGTGACGATTTGTACTTCTAAATCCCTTTACCTTTTCACCCTAAAACCCCTCCCACCTGACAATCGTCAGGTTGTTCTCTGTATCATTGAGTTTGTTTATGTTTTATTTGTTTATTTTTTTAATTTAGATTCCACATAGAAGTGTAACCATATGGTATTTGTTTTTCTCTGTCTGACTTATTTCACTTATCATAATACCCTCTAAGTTTATCCATGTTGTTGCAAATGGTAAGATTTCATTCTTTTTCATGATTAATATTTCATTACACGCACGCGCGCGCGCGCACACACACACACACACACACCAGATCTTCTTTATCTAATCATTTCTTGAAGGACACTTAGGTTGCCTCTGTATCTTAGCTATTGTGTATGAAATGTTCTTCTTTGTCTTTTGTTATAGGCTTTGTTTCAAAATCTATTTTGTCTGATGTAAGTATTGCTACCCAACATATTTTATTTCTATTTGCATGAAATGTCTTTTTCCCTCCTTTATTTACAGTCTGTGTGTCTCTTAATCTAAAATGGATCTATGTATAGATTTTGTTTTCTTCTACATTTAGCTACCCTCCTTCTTTTGATTGGAGCATTTAATTCATGCACATTTAAAGTAATTATTGATAGTTATGTAGTTATTGCTATTTTATTATTCATATTTTTATCTTTTTATATTCTTCTTCTTAAAGAAGACCCTTTAACATTTCTTTTTGTAAGCATTTTATTTTATTTTATTATTAGTTTCAAGTATACAGTACATTGGTTAAACATTTATGTAGTTTATGAAATGATCTCCCTAATTACTCTATCTTCCCTTTGGCTCTACACATCGCCATTACAGCATTGTGGATTATATTCCCTATGCCATACTCCCCATTCCCATGACTATCTATCAACTACTAATTTGTACTTCTTTAATCCTTCACCCCTTTCTTCCAAACCCCCAACCTCCCTCTCCTCCAGACGTCACCAAATTGTTCTCTATATTTGTGAATCCTTTTTTGATCACTTTGTTCTTTTTGTTCCTCAGATTCCACATAAAAGTAAAATAATATGGTATTTATCTTTCTCTGTCTGACTTATTTTGCTCAGCATAATACCCTCTAGGTCCATCTATGTCATTGCAAATGGTAGAATTTCATTTTTTTAATGGCTGAGTAATATTCCATTATATATATGAATCATAACTTCTTTATTCAATCATCTGTTGATAGGCATTTAGGTTGCTTCCATATCTTGGCTATTGTGAATAGTGCTGTCATGAACATAGGGATGTGTAGATCTTTATGAATTATTGTTTAGGTTTTCTTTGAACAAATACTCAGAAGTGCAATTATTGGGTCAAAATGTAGATCAGTTTTTAATTTTTTGAGGAAACTTCAGAGTATTTTCCATAATGACTTTACAAACATTTCTTGTTATACTTGGTTTGGTGATGAACTTCTTTAGCTTTTTCTTGTCTGGAAAGATCTGTATCTCTCCTTTGATTCTAAATGATAGCCTTACTATGTAGAGTAATCTTGGTTGTAGATCCTAGCTTTTCATCACTTTAAATATTTTGCACCAATCTCTTCTGGCCTGCAAAGTTTCTGTTGAGAAGTCAGCTGACAGTCTTATGGGAGCTCCCTTGTAGGTAACTAACGACTTTCTCTTGCTGCTATTAAGATTCTCTCTTTGTATTTAACCTTCGGTATTTTAATTATGATGTATGTTGGTGTGGGCCTCTTTGAGTTCATCTTGTTTGGAACTCTCTGAGCTTCCTAGGATTGTATGTCTATTTTCTTTACCAGGTTAGGGAATATTTTGCCATTATTTCTTCAAATAGGTTTTTAATCTCTTGCTCTCTCTTTTCCTTCTGGTACCCTTCTATGATCTGAATGTGGTACACCTGATGTTGTCCCAAAGGTCTCTTAAATTATTCTCATTTTTAAAATTCCTTTTTCTTGTTACTGTTCCTATTAGGTGTTTTCCACTACCTTGCCTTCCAAATTGCTACTTCAACCTTCTGCTTCATCTAACCTGCTGTTGATTACTCCTGTTGTATTTTTTATTTCTAATCTGTTCATTTTTATGGTTTCTATCTCTTTGTAAGTTCTCACTGACTTTATCTATCCTTCCCCTAAGTTCATTGAACATCTTTACAACCAGTGTTTTGAACTCAGTATCTGGTAAATTACTTGCCTCCATTGCATTTAGTTCTTTTTCTGGAGTTCTGTCCTTTTCTTTCATTTGGGACATGTTTCTTAGTCTTCTCATTTTGGCTGCCTTCCTGTGTTTCTATGTATTAGGTAGATACGCTATATCTTGCAGTCTTCACAGGGTGGCCTTATGTAGCAGGTGTCCTATGGGGCCTGTCGTACAGATTCCCTGGTCACCCAAGTCGGGTGCTCCAGGGGTGTCACTTGTGTGGGTTAGATGTGCCCTCCTATTACAGTTGAGCTTTGATTTCTATTGGCATATCAGTGAGTGAGATTGATCCTCAAATTGCCTGTCTGTGAGGACAGGCTGAATGAGCAGTTGTGTAGGGGCTGACCCCACATAGTAGAATTTGCTTTAGTGGGTTTTCCATCTGGGTGAGAGAGAGGTTGCTGAGTCCATCCTTTGGGTGAGTCATTTGTGGTACTAATTGAGTAGAGCTCATATGTGGTCTGAAGCTGACCACTAAGTGTGTTGGTTCTGGGGCCTCTTTAGAGGGGATCTGGGGCAGGCTTAGGTCAGCTGCTGCCTGTGCTCATGCCAAGGCCACCTTGTAGGAGATACAAAGTTATCTATGGTTCACAACTGCCTCTGCTTAACTTAGAGGTTCCTGGGAGGGACTATGCTGTGAACTGAAGCTGGTTGCCACTAGTACTGGGCTGGAGGCCACTTAGCAAGAGGTGCAGGGCACATCAAGGCCAACTACTGCTTGTGTGGGTTTTGTGGACCTTCAAAAGATTTTAGAAAAAATCCTCACAGTGGGCTGAGATGGATAGCTGGCAAGCAATAGCTGCTGAAAGAGGTTCAGGCTGGTGCTAGGGTTAGGTGGTTGGGGTCTCAAGGAATCATCAGGGTGGGGTAAGCAATTTTAGCCAAGCTGATGGAGAATCAAATATGGTGCCCACCTACACCTGCCAGCTGTATAGGGGGAAGGCTCAACAAAAGAACAATGGCACCTGCCAGCACTTCTGTCTGGGAGAGAGATGCTTCTCTAGCCCTCACCCTTAAACCATACAATTTAATTTCTCCTCATATATCCCTGGTACTTTTTGAGCTGCTCTTCCTTGCTGGAGCTTAGGGCAAGTGTTTGTGGGCAAAGGAGTTTTTGCACAGACCCTTTAAGAGAATTTCTGGGTTTCTAGCAACCTCTCTCTCACCCAGATGGAAATCTCACTGATTTTCACAGCCAGATGTTGTGGAGACTCTTCTTCCTGGCACTGGCACTCTGGGGAGGGAATCCTAGTGTGGGATTGGGGCCACTTGATTCCTCAGGGGGGAATCTCTGTAGCCAAGATATTCCTCTTGATTCTTAACTACCACATGTGGTTGTGGGACTTGCCCTTTCACATCTCCACTTGTCCTACCCGTCTCTACATGGCTTATTCTTTATATGCTTAGTTATAGCAGTTTTATTTATCTAGTCTTTAGATGAATCTCAAGGGTAGTTGTTCTATAATTTAGTTGTAATTTTGATGTGGCTGTGGGAAGAGGTGAGGACAGCATTTACCTACTCCACCATTTTAACTGAAAGTCCCTCACCTTCCTTTTAGTCTGCAGAACTAACACTTTTCAATCATGAAATCACATTGATCTCCATAGTACCTTGCCAGGATATGGCCCAAAAAGAATTTTTAAAAAATAAAGAAAGGAATTACCATGGAACTTATAAAACAAAACAGTCCTAGGGAAACATCAACACGCCTTTCCTAAAAGACGGAAGTATGCATAGTTCAGAACTGAGGCCCATCACTTCACTTTTGGTAATAATACTGAATTATGTGCATTCTTCTTAGCCAGCGACAAAGCAAAACCTAAGGCAAGGCAATATATAATATGTATACATACATATATATGCCTATGAAGACAAACTAGAAAACAAAAGGAATGCAAAAAGTGTAATGGTGGTTCTTCATGCATAAATATAACAATGATTACAAAGATATCAATCTTTGGCTCTCTGCTCCTTAAATTATCTGTTAAGTGTTACTGCTTAATATCTTAAATTAGACTTGCTTTTGCCCTTCTTTCAGCATATAGAATTGATTTTTGCTTACATATAAACACCCCATCCCAGATAGTATCATACCAGGAAAATAGACCACAAAATTGCTTTCTTAAACTGTTTTTCTTCCAGCAAGTTATTTTCCAGAGTTTTCCCAGCATGTCTCAAACAGTATTTCAATACCTCAACTCCTGAGGTGCAATAGTGTATTATAAATGATGTATTGGAAAAAATGCTTATTTAGGATCTAGGTGGGCATTAACAATTTAACTGCTATATTTCAACATATGTAAATGCAGGTTCTATTGGAGAAAGAAAACTTTAGACTAGTCTACTTTATATTAATATATGCTTAGACTACTTAGAGTGACAACATTGGACGGTTTCCTTTATAGATTAGCATGATGCACTATTATGTATATAAAGTGAGTTTTCTCTGGAAGCATGGTGAAGTGGACACTGTGTGATGCAGTGAACATCATATTCAAAAACATTCTTTACAATAGAGTTAGTGAGGTTCATTGGGATGTTTCTAGTAAAGACCCTCCATCTCAGCTAATAACATCTCACCAAAGGATAATTTCATAAGAGTAATTTTACAGTAGCCCAGTACAGTTTTTATAATCAGGTCTCTGCTAATTACTAATGTGCAAACAATAAAGTAAAATGAAACCAGAAGATACTACATTAATAAAATAGATCTAAGAGTAAGAAGTTACATTTTGCTACTAATGCTTCACTGACTTAAATTTTGATCAGATTGAAAAATTTCCTGTGCCTTTCTCATGATCATTACATATATGAGGAGGATATAGCTGATAGCAGTGAGTAGTAGCAGCCTGGGAAAGGTAGTCATCATCATCGTCATCACAGCTCTATCACTTCTTGGGCCTTTCTTATTTATTAAGTCCTGTACATACTCACTTTACATGTGTTATCTCTGTAATCCTCCCAGCAACACCAAAAGAGGTTCTATTTTACAATAAAAGGCATTGGATATTATAACCATTAAACAAGTTGTTCAAAGTGTCACCAGCTCATAAGTGATAGAGCCAGATTTTGACTCCAATTCTGACTTTCCATCGTACCATGCTACCTGTATATTTCTACCATTTAATTAGGAGCTCCCTCACCCCCAGATTTCTTGCAATCCCTTTCTATTTTGTATGACTTCCTTCTAAATGACACATAGGACTAAAACTCATTTGAAAAAAATCACTTTCAATCTTTGGAGTATATTTAATACTCTAGGAGAGAGAGAGAGAGAGAGAGAGAGAGAGAGAGAGAGAGAGAGAGAGAAGTAGTTCTTCATCTTTTTATTCTATCCATAGTAACAGGCAATGTGAGGTCTTAAATAGTTTAGTCCACATTACTGTTGACTAACATATTCTCATTAATAACTACTTATTGGGGAGAGAAAAAAATGGCGTAGATGACAGATACTCTGTTCATCCCTCTGGCGACTAAATCAAAGTTGTGATGGAAACAGGGAGCAGCAGCAAGGAAAAAATCGCCTGGGATCTAGATGAACAGGCCATACAACTACAGAGATATCCAAGAAATCATTTTGCAATGGCAGAAGGTAGGACGGGGCAAGGACGTGGGGCTACCCAGTTCTGAGCAGCTGAATGAGACAGAGGCAGTGGCAGCAGCAGATACTTCTTAAAGGGACTGCATCTGGGAGCAGATTTTTTGTGGTAACGAACCTGCTTGCTCTGAGCACCAATTCCCATTTGGCTGCGCATAGGGGGCATCAGGGGCCTACAGGGAGACATTGTCAGAATGAGGGTCAAGGTGAGACTAGCTCTGTACTGAAGTACTGGTGGTATCCATTGTTTTCTGTTGAGCCCTGCCCCCTCTACCAGTGCACCGGCATAACTGCGAAGTCATCAAACTGGATAACAGAAGTCACTCCACCCAGAAGATTCCCTAAAATCCTTCCTACACCAACTTGGGCCCCATCCAAGCCACTCCAGGTATATCCTCAGAAGTCAGGTGCCCCCTACTGAGCAGCGCCTAGACTCACACTGGAGGCAGCTGGCCTCAGTTTCAGGTGTGGCCTTTTCAGGCAACTATAAGCACAGTATCTGTGGATTGCTTGCTGAATCTTAACAGGTGGCCCAGGAGGGGTAGAGGCTTGGGTTAAGTTTGGCCTGCAACTGAACTCCTCTCAGGACTGTGCCACTGGACACCTACTTCACAAATCCACACTAATAAGACTGGGAGACTTAGGAGCTTTGCTTAATACATAGAAACAGACATGGAAAAGCAGCCAAAATGGGAAGACAAACTGAAACCATATGAGAGAAGAGAACAGAGATCCAGATATAATGGAGTCAAGTAATCTAACAGATACAGAGTTCAAAACACTGGTTATAAAGATGCTCAATGAACTTTTGGGAAGTGTAGAGAACTTAAACAAAGAGAAAAAAATGGAAATGGAAATTATAAAAGGGAACCAGTGTGAAATAGAGAACACATTATCTGAGATGAGAAGTATATTAAATGGAATAAACAAAGGAATAAACAAAGTGAATAAAAAAAAGAATCAAATGCCCTATCTAGAGGACAGGAAAGTCAATCAGGACACTCAATTAGAATGGCAAGAAAAAAGATGCCAAGACTATAAAAATAATTTAAGGAGCATATGGGACAAATATTCGTCTGATTGGCATAACAGAAGAAAATCAAGATGTTGAAAAGCTGTTTGTAGAAATAATGTTAGAAAACTACCCTAACTTGTTGAAAGAAATGGACATAACACCCCAGGAAACTCAGAGAATTCCAAAAATCAGGGATCCAAAGAGGCCCACATCAAGACACATCATAATTAAAATGCCAAAGTTTAAATACAAAGAAAGAATATTAAAAGCAGCAAGAGAAAAACAAATAATTACATATAAGGGAACACTCATAAGACTGGCAGCTGATTTCTCAAGAGAAACTATGCAGGAAAGAAGGGCTTGGCAAAAAATATTCAACAGGATAAAGATCCAGGATCTACAGCCAAGAATACTTTATCCAGCAAAGCTATCATTTAGAGTTGAAGGACAGATAAAGAGCTTCCCAGAAAAAATAAGCTAAAAAAATTCATCACCCCCAAGCCAGTGTTACAGGAAATGTTGGAGGGACTTCTTTAAGAAGAAAAAAACATGTATCAAAAAACTGGAATAAAGAATGGTAATAATTACATTCCTATCAATAAGTACTTTAAATAGAAAAGATTTAAGTGCTCCAATCAAAAGATAGAGTGGCTGAAAGGATAAGAAAGCAGGTCCCCTACATATGAAAAGGAAGGAAATGGAAAAAAATATTGTTTTGATGGACCTAGAAGGTATTTAAGTCAGACAGAGAAAGATAAACACTTTTGATTTCACTTATATGTGGAATCTAAGGAATAAAAAGAATAAACTAATCAAAAACACACTCACAAATATAATGTACAATTTCGTGATGGACAAAGGGAAGGGAGGTTTAAGGGGCTGGGAGAATGATGTGAAGGGTTAAAGAAGTACAAATTAGTAGCTGATAAGGATAGGGAGCACAGCATAGGGAATGCAATTAGCATTAATACATTGGCTAGGTGGAGAGTCAGGGGAGGGAGGGAGCAATTGGAGGGATTATTTCACTAACTATATAGATATCTAACCAATGTACTGTATACTTGAAACAAATTAATTAAAATTTAAAAAAAAAACACTTATCTGCATCCCTTTAATGGGGGAAGCTTTTAAGCATTTTGATAGGGAGTTACTTTTTTTTTTTTTCTGCTGGCATCTGTTTTATTTCACCAGCACACTCCAAGTCCATGCCAGTACTAGTACAAATGGCCCTCCATATATTACAAGTACACTTAAATCATGAGACCTTAAGGAAAAGCTTTCTTGTTGGCATAAGATCAATAGTGAAACCTCTCAGAGTACCTAACTGAGGCCATATCCATATAATTTAGAATATTGCTTTAAAAAAAAATGGTTGAGCAGTGTTTCTTTTCAGTTAGTAATCTTGAGAGACGGTTTAGTTTACCTGAGATTCTGGATTTTCACTGAACATTATGTTGTAAAATCTATCCATATAGAAATATGTAAAACTGATTCATTCATTTTTACAACTGTAAAATGTTTCATTTCATATTGATTGAGTCATAATTCAAAAAAATCTATCCCTTCGTCGATGGATATTTGCATTTTTCTTAAGTTTAAAAAAATCTGTGTTTTACTGTTACAAACTGCTGCAGTGAATATTCTTGTTCATGTCTACTTTAAACATTTGCAAATTTTTTTCTAAAGTATATGCCAAGATATGAAATTGATGAATCATAAGATATTCTTCATCTTTACCTTTACGAGATATTATGAAATTGTTTTCCAGTTTACACTCCTACTAACAGTGAATGTATGAGACTTTCTTTTACCCTAAATTCTCACCAGCCCTTGGAATCATCAGATTTTTATTTGTTTACTTTCCCTATCTGATGGGTATAAAATATCACTTAATTATTGTTTTGAATGTCTTCAACTGTTGGAAAAACAGCTGACTTGGTAGTTCTGTAAAAATATAGCCTTGTTCTAAATAAAGTGGGGATTGCCTGAGAAGAACTTTTTCAATAAGGTCCTGGTGACTGTGGTCAAGGAAATCAGTTGCTGCCAGTGCTTTGAACAAGTTGTATTTAAAATAAAAATGTCACTGGTATTTACATTTTGACAAATTATAAAAAATTCTTCCCTGTTTCTTGTGCTACTTATCTTTTTTATTCAGTTTGGGTTATGAGTTTGGCATTAACAATAAATAAATAAATCAAGATTCGTTCCCACTTGCATGAGGAAAGTAGTTGCTTAGATATTTGAAAGCTGCCAGTGGGCTGAGTGAACTTCCTTAGACATGCTTTGGGATGTTCCCAGTTACTTGAAGTAGTATGAAGGATTTGGACTCCACCACACAGAAGCAGGTTGGAATCTTGGTACCGTGTGAGGATGGACCATGCTCTGGGGAGCAGCTACAACTCCTGAGTCTCATTAATTAGTTAATTTGTCTCTTAATTTGTGTTTATTTTTACTTTGTTTTCTCCAAACCTTCAGTTTAGTGTTGTATTATCATTTGCCCTTGTTGCAGCTCTACTGTTACTGGAGAGTGGGATTCCCCACATGGCACATTGTCCAGGCTCTTGATGTCTCGAACAAAGAATTGAGCAAGACACCAAAATACAGCAGAAAAGAATAGCTTTATTAGAAGGAAAAGTAAAGCAACAAACAGTACACTTCCAGACGTGGAAGCAGGCTGAGCAAGAGAAGAGCGGCTCAAAAGTCTCAAAAGGCGCAATAACAAAGTCTTTGGGGATTTTATCCCTATTTGCTGTGGGTGGCAACTTTTCCTAGAGGAGTAGGCTTTCTTGATTGACGACTAAGAATGACAGGATCCAGTAATTCGTCATTTCTTTTCTGAGCATGTTCATTCCCAGAATTCTGTCTGTTATAATGATATTAATTAACTTCTGGGCACATGAATCATATTATAATGATGGTATAACGAGGCTCAGGAAAATTGAAGGTCTTTGGGGGCTTCATTGCACAGGTACAAGTGACTGGCTGAAACTAGTACCCAATTATCTGCTTATTTGTTTCCTTGTAAGAGTTACTTTTAGCCCCTAAATGCCTTCTGGCTTGCTTAATTGTGGTCGCACTAGAGAGGACCCTTTCTAGAATAGGATGATCTCAGTGTCTTTGCGAGCAGACCCGAAATCCTCTATCTAACTTTCCTGCCTAACCCTTTTCTAAGCACTATGAACCCCTTTTTATTAGTATGATTGTTGAGGGATGGGAGGTCTCTTCTTCTGTATCTGCTTCCTGCTGAGGAGGGTTGTAGTCCCTGTGTATTGGAGTTTCATGGAGCTCTTTATCTCTCTGCCTTAGTTAGGATGGGGTCTTGGGTTTCCTACCAAAGTGCCACCTCTGTCCCTAGACAAGGAAAAGCAAAAATACAAACTTGTTACATGAATCATATATCTAGTTACTTTTTTATAATTGATTTGCCTAATAAGTGGGTAAAAAAAAAAAAAAAAAAAAAAAAAAAAAAAAAAACCACAGGCTTGGTTAATATATTTCGTAAAAGAAAGAAAAAACTTGGGTTAAAGGTCCCCTTCCTTCTTGGACTCTAAGGGCCCAGTTTTGGCCTAAAGCCATTCCTGCCTTACAATGGGCCTAGGAGAATGCTGAGTTTCAATGATCCTTATCAATAGCCAGAGGACCTGAGCCACCAGTTTCAAGGTAATTATCTAAGTCTGTGGGAGAGGGTCTTTCTTCAAAGAAAGGAAAACAATGACTTAACTAGGTTTACTAAAATGGTTAGGAATTTTACAAATGATGGCCTTTATCACTACTATAGGGAATTAAAGAATCCTAAGTCCACCTGAGTCTGATTTGTGAAATAGTTCAAAGTGACCCTGAAGACAAAGGTGTCAGCAACAGTGATTTGTGACAACACTCCAAGGAGAAGGTAAAACTTGAGGAAAGAGAAACCTGGGTATCAATCTAGTCTCCCCTTCTCACATAGAAATTCTACATCACTTCTAATTTTGGAAGAGTTTATTAAGAGAGATGGTGGGATTTCTTACAATTTCCTACATAGGCTGCTGGAACAGGAGAATCCTGGTTGACCCAATTGTGAAATAAATCCCCTATTCCTTAATTTCCAGGGACTTGGCATGATGTTGCAGAAAGAACATGATCTTTGAAGCCAGAAAACTTAAGTTCACAGCCATCTGGAAGAAGTTTGTGAACTTGAGAAAATTACTTCAACTCCCTGAGCGGCCAACTCTTCAGCTCTAAAATGAAGGTGAGAATGACTGTCTTAGAGAGATACTGTGAAGATTCAATATGATAATTTATATAAAAGCACTTAGTATACTGCCTGGAACACAATAGACTAAAGAAATATTAAATATTAGTTTCCTTCCTTCCTTGCCCCTACCCTTACCCTTCTGTCTCTGAAACCAGCTGGCCCCCAGAACCCTAGGAGGTAGATGTGCTGGCACCAAACCTTACTTGAACCTCTGTAACCTTCATAAAAGTTGACCTCTCCCTGGTCTTGCCACTGCTATTGGGTAACGGTTGACTTACACTGATTAACTCAGTATTATACTTCCTTAACCCAAAGAAATCACTTCATTGACAATTTCAGGTACCATGGCATGGCAGGAAGATGCAGTATTTAAGTACAGTTGTAATCTTGTAGTAATTAATAACTAACCTCCAAATTATATCACCTCACTTCAGGGCAAGCCTTAGTGTTCAAGCCTTGGCTTTGAAGGGAATGTTTTTACTGCTCTTAAAGTAACTGATTCTCCAATAGCTGAGATTATGATTATTCATCCCAATTAAATTAAATCTTTAATTTAAGACACTTTTTGGTCTTAAATTAAAATGCTTTCAATGATTGGTGGCTAGCTTACGTGGTTGCCTATGGAACTTTCCTTCTCTCAGTTACCATTACCAGTTTGCTCCTGCAATAGCATTCCTCCAAAAAGACAGCCTCTGATAAAGATTTGAATGGGGTCTCAGCCTTGTTGCTTAGCTGGACACTTAGCTGGCTAGAAACATCCTTCCCTCTGGCAAAATGGCCCTTTAGTGATGTCTCAAGGGAGAAACTGAAAAATCAAACAAATTTAATCTCTGATCCTGGTCACCTAGCAGGGTTTTGTCTTTAGGGCAAGAGGGATCTGAAATAATTCATGTTCCTCTCATTACAATATTTTTTCCCCACAGGAGCTGCTTAGGGCTATCAGTCCTACATAATTCCCTAGTATGGAGACTAAAATACTATTTAAGTCTTATTCCAACATTTCTCAAATCATGTGGGTATTACCTGGCATGAAATCATCTAAAAACTCAATTTTAAAGAGTTGGTTCTTTGAGATAAATAAGAAAGAACATTTCCTTCTGTTTATACCGAGATTTGCTTTTTTTTTTTTTTTTTTTTTTAATAGTGTGGTTATTGTGTCTTTCTTAATCTTTGGAGATTAGTCTTCAGTTTTTCATCTAGACTCCAATTTGCTCATAAATCTCTTCATTTTGCTTAATTTAAATGTTTCAACTAACTTCATGGTTTAATAATAAGAAATAAAATCAGAGCCTTAATGACTACTAAAGAGGAACTTTTCATTTCATCTGGAATTAAAAGAGTCGTTCCAGGAGCAGGCATCCCGCCAGACAAGCTGCCACAGCCTTAGCTGTAGCATGCCAAATGCAGCTTGATATACATTTCTTTATACTCTGATAATTCCCCAATATGATAACTTGAAATCCTTCAAGTCCAGCCCTGCATACATTCACCTGATTGCTATTCCCCTATTGATTAGCTGTGTACTATTAATTAAATTCAGGCCATATGAGAAGCTTGGGGTTTCTGAAGTGCCTCACAGATGCTTCCCATTGGAACCAAGACACGTTATTCAGTTCCAATACACTTCAATACAAGCTGTATGATGGGGGCCCTGAGACCACAATTACTAGATACTAGGCAGTAGAGAATAAGTATGTTTTCCACTCTTTTACCTGAACTGATGAACTTAAAAGAAAGAAAGAACTATAAGTTTATCATTGGAGAAAGGTCTCCATGGCATAGCTATGTAGCTTAAAATTCCCTCCATGTCCCAGAGTTGAGCAGAAACTCTAGCTAGGTAATTTCCCTCATACAAAGAAATGCTTGTATAGACTTCAGTGCATCCTCTCAGACAGTTGTTGGAGTCTTGTTGGATGGTCAGAAAAAAATAATCTCAGATTCTTCCATGCTATCATTAAGGTATTCCCCAGGCCATCTTTTCTCATCACATATTACTTTTGTCTAAGAAGTACCCTACAATTACTCATTTAGCATTAATCATCTATTGACTTAGGTTGGACTTCTTCGTGCAATTAAATTTGACTTTTAACACAGATTGTAAATATCTCAAGGACAAGAACCTTGTTTTAAATATTTTATTTAAAATAAATCAGCAATTAATCCACTCATTATTCTAGCACCTACTACACTGAGAGCACTGTGTAAGGCTTATCTGTAGGTACTCCAGGGACTCCAGGGAAGTGTGGTACTTAATTTCTGTCTTCCAGTAGTCCAAAATCTTGTTGGATAAACTCAAAGTGTATGGAGAGAAAGTTACATAATAGTATAGGAGCATACAGTAAGATCACAAAGATTCAAAGCCAAATAAAAATGACTAGAGGACAAAATGTTAATAATATACTGACAGTTGGGATGTTTTATTTTTCTCCTACTTTTTGGATTTTCCAAATTTTCTATCATGTATATTTATTACTTTATTAATTATAAAAAATAAGCCTTAAAGTATGAATTAAATGGCAATACAATAACAGAAATGTCACAAAACCATATTAAGATTCGAGGCAAAATGAGTGATCGAACAAGTGACTTCCTTCAGTTTTAAATGCCTTATGTTATGTATCCTTCAGTATCTAGGACAGAACTATGCAAAGAATAGATGTTGAAGAAAATTTTTTTGACTATGTAATAGTAAATGCTTGCTGAATATAAATTCTGTTGATTACAAAAGTACTTATTATATCTTTTGTAATCATGTCCTTCATTATTAATTAAATTATTATATTATTTTTGCAACTATGCATTTTATATCTCTTCAACAAGATAATAATGTTTTGTGTTATATATTGTTTTCCTCTTGTATTATAGTTATGTACATTTGTCTCTTTAAGAGAGGATATGTTTAAAAGAATGATACTTTGAAGGCAGGCTCCATACCTGACAATTATGGGATCTCAAGGACTTCACTAAATGAATGAAAAGGACTTCACTAAAAATAGTAGACTTTGTAGCTAGGCAGCTGTGTTCAAATGCTAGTTCTGTGATTGGCTTTTAAATTGGTGTTGGCAAAGTAATATAGTTTCCTTTTCTGTAGCATGAGGAAAATAATCTACTTGTTCTGAATATAAAAATAGCATATACAAAACACAGAGTATATTATCTCATGATTATTAAGTATATGAGAAAAGTTAGCTGCCATTATTATTATTATTATTACTCCTCTATAGTCATCATCATAATAGGTCACCTATTCTGACTTCCCATAAAATATAAGTATCTTCTCTAATATACTTAATTTGCAAAGGTATCTCTGATGTCATCAACTTGCACAGTTATAGGAAACTCATTGCTTTGTTTAAAAGTTTTTCTTTTTATTGATCTGCATTCTGTATCACAGAATATACTCCCAAACCTCAGTTGTATCCATAAACCTTTCTTCCTCCCCAGCAATGAAAATATAGCATTTAATAAAGGTTTACTGATTTTAATTGATACATTGATTCGAATTGAAATGATTTGGGCATAATATCTTGGATATAATCCTAATGGTAGGGAAATGAACTAAAAAGAAGTACTGACTACTAGAGAGCCCTTCCAGATTTACAAGTCTAAGTGGTAAACTTCTAGATCTATAAGGGCCTTATATATACTTTCCCTCATTTAGATTGTTATCTCTGATCACTGAACATGACTCTCTTCCTCTGGAATAAAACACAGAACAGCTAGATGCTTACATCTTTAAGTGATTGTTCTGGTTCATCAAGGTGTGCTATATTAAAACTATCAATCTTCATTGTCATTAGTAAGAAACACTGTCAGAAAACCTAATAAAAAACTTCTGGTAATAAAATTCCATCTCTTGAGCAGATTGTTTCAAAACTAATGCAAAATATTAGGAGTGAACAAAGTTACAGAATAAAAATAATTTATCTTCTTCAATAACAAAAAACAAGAGTATTTGCTAATAAAAATCAAGTACATGTGGAACCCTGTTAATGTTCTATTCATTCTGGGGCAACACCCCCAGAAGGGATTAAGTGGTTTGACACAGCGAACAATATCCTGGCAAGGGAGACGGAGAGAACTGGGTTTGAATCTTTGCCTTTTTCTGTTACAGCTTTGTCTTTTATTAGCTGTGGAACTTTGAACATGTTATTTAACTACTGGAAGCCTTCATTTTCTCTCCTGAACATGGTAATATTTCACTGAGATTGCTATCACGTGGATTAAATAAACAAATGTTTGTTGTGTGTTTGACATGTAGCTGATATTGAAGAAATGCTGGTTCCTTCCCTCCACTCCCTTCCTTTTTCTTTGATCTAACTACTAATGCTTAGAAAAATGCAGCTTCTTTCTAAACTCATCAAAACTGGCTAGATTTCCCAGTGTGGTAATAAGTTCACATGCTAGAGGTATAATTTATTGATCTTCAAACTGTTATGGTATTTTCAAATTCTAAAAGCAAGCCATCAAGGGGAAACTTTTTCAGTTTTCTTGGAGAGTTAGGAGAAAACTAAAGTTAATTTTGATTATTTTGGTCAGTAAGGTTGCATGTATTCTGAACTAGTATCACCTTGATGGACTTATATTGAAATGGATAGCCCTTAAACCATGTTTTGTTAATTTTATTTTGGAGCAGAAATCACTTTTTGAGGATATGAGGAGAGAAGGGAGAAGGCTGATTGAGTTTTTAAAAAACTGGTGTGGGAGTTGGGAGGCTGAATTCCTATAACCTGTATAGAAGGCATGTAGATGACCAGAAGAAAACATTTTCTCGTGCCTAGCAGTTGAAGCCGGCTCTCCACCAGCATACAAATATTATCAACCTGCTCTCCCTACCAGGTTCATGCCCAGTAAAATAAATGAAATTGTATTTTTGCTGGTATAAATTATTAAGTTGTTTTATGCACAGTTGCTTTAAATCAAAGGTATATTAATATATTCTTGCCTCTCAGTTTCACACGTGCAGCATTTTTATATACATTTGCCTTCAGTTGAATTTGCCTCACTCAATCTTGGGAACCAAATATATGCAAGGAATTCTACACACTGTAAAAGAATAAAAGAGGAAAAAGGCATTTTCTCTGCATTTTAAGGGCCTTATTCTGGTAGTGGGGGTAAAAAGAACTGCATACGTGTCAAGTACATCTAATTCAATGTAAAAAGTGGTAAGGGCCATAAAGAAAGATTGGGAATGTTCTGGAGAGAGAATTTATTTCCTTACTCCTTTGTGGAATGGGATCATTGAAGACTTCACAGGGGAGATGATATTTAAGTTGGTCTTAAATATGAGTAAACTTTGGCCATGCAGAGATGAATAGGAAAGGCATTTCAGGGAGTGGGAACTGCCAAAACAAAGGTAGAGAAGAAAAGCATGAGAGAAAGAGGATCTGTACAGAGTAGCAACTGGTGTGGTCTGACTGCAGGGTGAGATTAAAGGTAGATGAAAAAAGTGTCAGGAGAAGGTTGAAAGATCAGCAGGGGCTAGATTGCGGAGGGGGCCTTAAATCCTCTGGAAATAATGGTAGCTTCAACAAATCTGCTGTTTTATCTGAAACAAAAGATATGGTAGCTGACTAAAAATGTTGTTTCTGAATTCTATAATTTATTGGCTTGCCTAATCACTCAAATTTTAACAATTTCATCTGACCTTTCTGAAAATTATTTTCTGCCTGAAATGGACAAGGCTGTTGCTAAGTATGAAGTAAATAAAAGTTGAATTGCATTGCTTTTGTTCTTGCTGAGAGAGTTCAACAACAGTATAGGCAGGAGGCTTTGTCTGATCTTCTTAATAATAGGAACTTTATTTTGCACCTGATAGGGATGGAGGAGAGAGGTTTTAAGAAGTCACTTCATGCATCTTATCAATCAGCTGGAAGTGGAAAAAAGAACACCTTTATTTCATGTATTACATATATATTTGGCTTAGAAATAAATTACATTAAAGACCTTTCAAGTGAGAACTAAGCCACTAAAAGCTGGAAGACTAAACCCAGCAATGTTATCTAGAAGCAGGGAGAAAGGCTGAAGCAATAACGGAGACTAGACTGTCTTCTCTCTTTTGAAGTGAACATAAGGACCACTGACAGGCAACTGCAGGTCTATGCCAAACTGTCCCCCTCTCCTCCATATACACTAGTTTAGCTTATATAAAAGAATGGGGGAGCAGCAAACAAAAAATAACTTAAAGTCTCTCTGTACAGAACTATTTTTCATCTGATCCTCTTTAAGCTAGTTTTTAAAACCCTGTCACATTTGAGTGTGTGGGCATGCACTGGCTCCTGGTAATACTGCCCTGTGCTATTCACCTACTTGTGACTTCTTTCCTTTGACCTTCACATTTGACCAAGTTTTGGTGATTTAAAATGTTTTTATATGCTTACTTCCTGCTATAGAAATACAGATGATGTAGAAATAGAAGTTATATACTGTTATTTTTAATGAAGAAGCTACTAAGAATCTAATTAGAACAATCCAAGTAGAATCACTTTCCAGGCTTATTCCATATGCTATGAAGAACAGGGTGGTTTAAAGGACTGAAAAGAAAAGCTTTCCTAAATGTTCCTGTATGTCAGAAATTTGGGGGTTTGATTCTGTATTAATTTTTCATATTGGTTACACACCGTCATTCTGTATTCACACTCCTACCTAATTTTAAAATTATGTGATTAAAAAATAATTTTTTTTTAAAGAGCTCTTAATCTACTTTGGACCACTTCATTGCTATTTCACTAAGTTTTTCTGTATCCTTTAGGGCTAGTCTTTTTGTCCCTGCAACTAATCTCACTAATACAACTTAAAGAAGCCCACGAATGATGGGATAGTGATGAAAATCTCTAATCAGTGTTGGCAGCAAACAAGAAGATACATATTAGGAGAGCCAGAATCCTGGGAGGAAAAAAACACCACCAAACCCCCACTGTGGGTGAAAATAAAACAACCATTACCACCAACAACAAGTTATCTTATCAGCAGAGTGTAGAACTCATCAACATGAATTAACCATATTTCACTCAAGGGAGATGAAGCAAATCTTGTTTTTCTACACATCAAAAAATTTTTGTTTATGTGTGTCCAATTCTATAATGCATCATTTGTATATTGCATTGTGTGTTCACCATTCTTTCAAAAATATTTTTAACCACCACAAGACACAATCCTGCTTCTTCCACTAAGGCCTATCTCAACTACCTAGAATTTTTAGCCTCTCTGAATTTTTACGTGTTTTATATTCCAAATCATACAGTCCAGCACTTTGATATTTTGTGGTTTACTTTCACTGTTTCTTACAGGTAAGTTTTATCTTCCAAAATAGAGTACTGTTTCTTCCTAATTTTCCACAGAATCTAATGTGATGCTGTGTGTTAAAGAAATATCTTCTTAAGATCACTCACCAATGTATAAAAATGTGCCAACAGGATGAGAGGTCCTTTAGTCGCTGTTCCCCTCTTACTTTTTTGACAGGGTCAAGAGAGAACATTAGATTGGGCGCAAGAAGTGGGCAGAATTTTTTAGCTAATTTTCTAGCAAAAGGATCATTACACTTATGTGTTTGACCTTCATCCTTTGTAATACAGACTCTAAACTTCTAACTTATTAATGGGGTTAAATCCTCAGACATATCAGTCATAATGCACCAATTCCCTGACACACTTCAGTAAATCCCAGCCATTGAAATGTTTATATACATTCTCTTAGTTAATTTATGGGAAGATTACATGCTCAATTTCTTTATGCCCTTTCTTAGGGCCTCAATTCTCCTGCCATTTTTGTTCAGAGAGGTTATTTTCCACTTTATTTCCTTCATAGACTTCTTTCTTGATTTCTTGATATCGGCACTAGTTCTGCTATTTGTGCAATGAGAACATGCTCATGCCATCTACATGCTCAATACTAACAGTATTAGTATTTTTCCATTCATTCTTCAGATCTAGAAATTGGTATGAAATTAATAAAATTTGAACAATAATATTCTATCAGTAATGACAAGCTTCTCTTGCCTGGTTGTACTTAAATTATAATGAGATTGTTGACCCTTCAGTTCTAAAACTTGGAGATATTTTTCCTCTGAAAGCCATACAACAACAATAAATTTTGTATATATATACATATGTTTCCCCCTATGAGATGAGTTTTCTGAAGGCATAACATCACCATCTTTGAGGACTAAACTGTAAGATGGTTGGGTTGTCAGCCCCTTAAGGTGTTCTGTCTGAGTAATGGTGGAGGACGTGCCTGGAGGGAGAAAGTCACCTTTTACAGAAAGGCACTGGGAAAAACTCATAGCTTGTGGCAACTAAAGGTTTAATTTTTCTCTTTGAGAAGTCCCCATAGGAAGCACTAGCTTAAGCAAAATCTTTATGAAAGGATTCCTTCTCTGAATTTTCCAAACAGGCCTCTTTGTTATTACCCCAAGAGAGCTGACAACCAGTCATGGAATCAAATCTTCCTTATCATTTCCAGACTATTTTACCTTTCTATACACACTCCATTGGCCACAAACAGTTCTCTCAAAGCTTCAGTCAAACCAATCTGCCGAGTCTGAAATGCCCAAACACTTTCTGGCCTCGTGTATTTGACTCCCACACCGTGGGGAAGTCCCCTTGGATTCCAAAAGAAAATTAAACTCCCTGGAATCCAAAACTAATAAACTTTCACAGAGTGGCCCCAGGTAGATTTGTTATCATGCTATTTCGTTCTCACTTAACCAATAAGAGGGCTGGCTGGCAAGTTCCCAGGATGGATATTCTCATATGAGCATTGGATTAGAGGAAGCTAAAAGATTTTCAGCCATCTACATACTCAACTTACACCCCACCTGAGTTCTAAGGTAGAGATCTTGTGACCATTGGGGCTTTGCAAGGCAATTAAAAGAAATAAAGCAAAGTATTATATTTTAATTGATGTAATCTTCAAGCTCCCAGTGGAATCTGGGTGGATATCTGACTAGAGTTACCCTAGGTATCAATAGATGACTATTCTGTGAAAGTGCAGTTAGGAAGACAAAACCTTACAAATACTGAACTTCATTAACATGTGTATCTGTTTGGAGGGGACTGGCTCAGACTTCCAGGATTACAATTGAAAGAAGCCACCCAGACTTTCATGGGATTTGAAGAGAGTGCCAAAGGGGGTAGAGGAGTGGGGAGGGCAGTGTAGAGAGGAATAGAGAAGGGTAGGTAGAGGGCAAGACACAAAGTGGATTTATATTTTTATTCGCTTTTAGAGTGCCTGGATATTAGGCACACCAAATCATTCTTTCCAAACCAAAGTAGCTTTCATCCATCACTAACATTTCAGGGCTTGTTTCTGTTTTATTGCAAATATTTCAGTCAAAGAAAGACAAACAGACCCCCCCCCCAAAAAAAAAAAAAAAAACTGTTTTATACAGTATCCAGAGTAAGACAGAAAATACAGAATGGAAAAGGAAGCCCAAGACTAACAGATAAAACATAGAAGACAAACCGAGGAAGAGAACTAACTAGTTGCAAATTCACTCACCAGCTTCAGTGAGGTGCAGTGATGGTCTCAGCAGCTAATAGAAACTGTCTAGCACTTTCAGTCTTATCTTTAGTCCACATGGTGAAAGGAACAGACTTTATAAATGATTCATGGAGACATTTATTTCACTAATCCATTTTAAAAAGTATGTTATTGATCAAGATATCCTGCTTATAAAAATGAGTTTTTTAAAAAACAACCCTCTTACCCCAAATGTGACCTGACAGTAGGGACCACATTTTTAGAAGCAAGGGTTGGAACTGTGGGTTGGAGTAGTGTGGCACCATTGGGATCTGTGGTCAGTAGGCCTCCAGGTGCCCTTCCCACCAAATCTGTGTTTCTCTACAAAGCTTGAGGCAAGGTTTAAAAAATACTCATGCCCTGCACAGCTTGCTGTCATTTAGCGGTTAAAAAGGAAAATAAATTGAGAGGTCAGCCTAGGACAAAACTGGCATCTGTTATAGGAATAATCAAGGAACCATTTGACCTCCAGAATGGTAGCTCTAATTGTCTTGGCACAAAGAGGAAGTTGACCTACCCACACAGCAAAACCATAGAATTAAGCTCATCATCTTCCAAATATGTCTTTATTTTAGTACATTCAGAACAGAAACAATGTGAGGACAATTTGACTCAAGATGATTGTGGAGGTGGTGGTAGAGGCTATTTATCACTCACTGTGATTTTTTTTAAGTTTACAATCAGAAATTGCATAGAATTTGTTTTCTATCTAAAAATGAAAACTCTGCATGAAGCTCCCAATTGGCAAAGGCAAGCAAAGATCAAACAGCTGTTGAAAACTTCACCTCTTCCATCAGATGAGTGCCCTGGACCCTGCAAACATCTGACAAACAGAGTGGTGACTATTAGCCATCTGAGAGCCTAGAAAGCATCCGTAACTCTGATTTTGTGGATGGAAGAGAAGTTTAGTGCTTTACTAAAGGGGGCTACCACCCAAGTTAAGGTTAAGACTCAAGACTTCCTAGTTCCCAGGCCTGTGTATTGTCTAGGAGACTCCTCTCACTCCCTGGAACATGGCAAATTCTTGATTCATTAAGGTCTTGCCATTTAATAAGCACACACACACATACACAAACTTGCACCCAGGTCTGATGTCTAGTAGCAAGAAATAACCCAATCCATGATAGCCTTGGGGTCTGGCTTCACAGACAGCTACTGAGTTTGCTTAAAAAGAGCTATAGCTGACAAAATGTGTACCCCAAACACAGGGTGGCCCCCTGCTTCCTCTTCTGTGAACAACACATTCCATCTGAAGCCAAGGCCCTGGTTTGAGAAGTCGTATCTCTTCTCTCTGCTTCTTTGACAAGGGCCCAAACTGTGCA
Source organism: Eidolon dupreanum (assembly GCA_028627145.1). Taxonomy (NCBI): domain Eukaryota; kingdom Metazoa; phylum Chordata; class Mammalia; order Chiroptera; family Pteropodidae; genus Eidolon; species Eidolon dupreanum. The sequence goes on from CM053510.1 coordinate 75,220,217, forward strand.
CTCTGCTCTCCTGACCTGTCTCTTTTCTTCAGAGATCACATTCAGAAAAGACCAAATCCAACCCAATAATAGGAAAAGCAAAAAGAGAAAGAAAGAAAAGACATTAACCCCTGAAACCCAAGGCATTTCAAAGTCTTGAGTAAACTATGAATTAACTGGTTTTTAGCATTTTAAAAATTACTTTAATGGACTTTTATTTGAGACTCTCAACCTCATTCTTCCTAAGACCCTCTCCTACACTCATGCCCCCAGTCACCACACAGAAAAGAGAGTTCAGCACCTGAAATCTGATGCATTGACCGTTCCATGTCCCAAAATTTAGGAAAAAGAATTAGGTATTACTTAGACTTCCATTCCCTAACCCAGCCTCCCCCTCTAAATAAACAAAATAAATGAATAGAATTGAGAAGACTACAAAGAAGAAAAGGGGAGAAGGAGAGAAAAGGGGAAACAAAATAAAAAATTTAACAAAATCATATAAATCCAGAAAAGAAAAACTTCCTTGTTGAGTTTATTATTATTATTAATTTTTTTTCCTGTAAGAACTAGACCCAGGGTACAATGGCCCCCTCCTAAGGGAAATTCCACTGATGATTCTACCAATTCATTGGTCCTGTCTGGGCAGGGACCCCACCCCAGATTCTATCATTTTGGCCGGAGGGGAAAGCCCACTGAAGATGGGTCCTTGTGGTTTTGTGGTGGGAAAGGAGAATGTCCCTTCCCCACTCGGGTGCAATGTTCCTGGGTGGACCCAGTTTCTGGACCAGGGCGCTGTCTCTGGCTGGGGGCGTCAGCTCTTTGATCCTTTTGTAAAATTACTGGATCCAAAATCTGGAGAGAAGTGTGGACTCTGTACGATTCCGGGGTCTGGACAGACAGCAGCGCCCTCGCGGTCCTCCCACCTCTCCCACCTCTCCCGCCTCCCCATCTAGCTTCAGAGCATCCTGTCCGGTGGGGGCTACTCAGGCTCGCTGCTGTTGGTGGTTTTTTCCCACTCCAGACTCTCCTCGCTGCGGGCTGGCGACGGCCGCGCCCGCAGGCCCTGAAACCTGCGGCACTCGGGGCAGACCCGGATGTGTGTGCAGCCGCGGGCCACTAGGGCGGCCTCTTGGGCCAGTCTCTGCGCCAGCTGGTCGGGCTCCCCGGCCCCGCACAGCTTGCCGTTGCTGAGCGTCGCTGTGCCCCTGGGTCGTCGCTCTTCGGGGATAGGCGGGCGGAGGGGCACCACCCCAGCGCTCCGCCGGCGGGGGTGGACGCTGTCCTGACACAGGATGATGCTGCGCAGCTCCGTCACCATCTCCTGGCAGACAGACACCTGGAGAAAACGAAGACGTTACAGCCCAACCTCTTAGAACCAGTCCCCATGGGTCCCCTACAGGCCTGTTCTGGTGGAGGCTTAGGGAGCCGTGTCACAGAATCATATAATCTTGAGCGTAAAGATTATATGAAGGCCTCTCAAGTCATCTCCTCACTCCCACCTCCCATTTAATATTCATATGCCCTCTGTACCATAATGTTCAACAACCCTGCCAACTGGTTGCCCAGTCTTTGTTTGAACACCTTCAAAGAGCATGGGAAAGAGGCCTACCATTTTTCACATTTCTATTAAATGCTGCTTCTATCTACTGAGTTAATAATTCCTCTCCTTGATTATTTCATCCATTGATACTAGTTAAATTTGGACCCTGAAGCCCACTAAATAAATAACCCCTCTACTGTATGTCAGTCTTTCAAGTATTAGAAAAAGCTACCATATCTCCACCAACATTTTGTTTTTAGGCTACAGATTCTCATTTCTTTTACTCAACCAGTTAGAGCTGGAGATGATTCATTCTAATAACTAGAACAAAAGCCCCAGCAACACTACTCCCACACATCCATAATATCCTGATATGAAAACTTTGGGTCCAGCTATGTTTCAGAATATTTTGGATTTTAGGAAGATAACACAGTACACATACGATAATTACATATCACACCCTATGGAGTTGGGGGCAGATCCTATATTCAAATACATTAATATTTCTGTAGCAAAATGTATGTACCTTCACACTTAGTAAGATAAAGACCATAAACATTAGTTTTATGCCAATTCGAGTTTTGTTACCAAAAGTATTTGCATCAAACTTATAAAACTTTCCAAGCTTTTTAGATTTCAGAATTGTGGATGAAGAATCATGAATCTGGACTGCTACCACTACTACTACTGATATTGCTACCGCTACTGCTACTATTGTATCCATTTCACAGATGTGGAAACAGAGGCTCAGAGGTTATATATCTTGCTAAAAATTACTTGACTAATAAATAGGTGACCCATAATTTGAACCTAAGCTTATCTACTCCAAAGAGCATTCATACTCTGTTTAGTTCTCTACCTTGTGCTAGAAAGGACACTTTCCCAGACCATGATGGGAGAAGAAGCCTCTGCTCTTTTATGTTCTTTCTTCCAGACTTCTAGTCCTATTAACTGGCTAATGTAGCCCCTATTCTTCATTTTAGCTATTGGGGGTCCTCACTAAATATTTTAAGGTACCTTCAGACTATAAGTGAGCTCATGGGAGAGTAACCAAATGTGTACAGATCCTCTGCTTGAAGCAGGTACAGAGAGGTAATATCTTCTAAAACAATAAAACCCAAGTTAAGAATTGAGACGTGGATTCTATACAAACTATTGTTTTTAAATAGCAAAGACTCTAAGTGACTTCTCTGTGCTTCTAATAATGACTATAATAGCTAAAACACACCTTCCTAACTTATTACATGTGAGAAGAATGTAACAACATATATTTATTGACTATCACCTATGTACTAAGCACATGCTTACAGTGGAAATAAAAAGATAAAATACATAGTTCCTAATTGCACCATAGTGTATAAGTACTCTTTGCACAGGTTACAATGATGTTGGAAAGGAGGAGGAATAACCAACTCTTCCAGCCCAGGGAAGAAGGCAGGGAAGTTAGGAAGGTCTCACAGGGAAGGGAGCACTGGAACTGGGTCTTTCTTTCTCTAAGTAGTACGTATAAGAAACAAGTAAATAGCACTCATTTAAGGACTGCACAAAGATAGAAAGCCAGTAAAGCTGTAGAGAGAAGTAGAAGGGAAACTGAAAGAGCTTGGTGCCAGGCAAGGCAAATGAGAAGAGAGCATCTGGAAAAAAATTTCCACTTTTTCAAGGTACACACCAAAGTCCAATAAAGCCCAATGCATTCTCTTTGGTTTTGTCCATTAAAAGGGATCAGACCTCTTAGCAAGAACTTTCAGTGCAGAGGTGGGGTGAAATCCTGGATTGAGGGTTGAATGAGAGGTGAGGAAGTGGAAACTAAAGCAAGCAGATCACATTGGTTTGGGAAAAGAGATAGGGCAACAGCAATGGTAATATTGCTATTATTTTAAAATACAGAGTAAACTTGAGTATAATTTTAGATTTGGGGGAGAAAGCGGACAAAAACTAAAGGGGAGAAAGAAGCTAATTCTAAATTAGCTGAGGAGAGATGGATAAAGGCAGAGATGGAAGGGTGACTGGAGCATCTGCTGTACCTACAAGGGTGGCTTTAGCTGTGGGTAAATTTTTAGGTGGGGGTTTTCATTTAGGGCTGATCACTCTTGATTTCTCAGTGATGTGGAAGTTAAAATTAACCTCTATGTATGAAGGAGCAAAGGGGTGTGAGGAGTGGATAATGGCATGAGGTCCTGTTGGAAATGGGAAAGAGGCTGAGTGCCAAAGGGTCAAAGGACGGGCAGGCAGTGTGGTACTGAGGCCCTATATAAGGCTGAACTCCATAAACATAGAGGGCACTGTATACTTATGCACTATTAGGAGTTGTTTATCCAGCATCAATGAGTAAAGGAGGTTTTAGGAAGATCCAGAATTGGTAGATGAGATAGAGGCTAATGCATTTTAAAACCAAGGAATGCAATTAGCGTGTAAGGATTTCTGCACCTTTTTTTTTAGGTAGAATGGAAGTAGAATGGGATAAAGTCATCTTCTTCTCAGACTCTTCAAGTTTCTGTTTGAAACTCTTATTAGCCCAATTTCTAAGCCACAGGTTTGGGAATTAAATTTATTTACAATTCCTGAGAAGGGAGATCTAATGCGTGGGCTCACCTGAATTTGGGATATCTCTAAGCATCTTTACTTGTAAGGCAAAAACATACTTTAAGATGGAAGAACTAAAGGCATGTTTTCCATTAGTAACCTGGTACTTTTGCCTATTTTTCTTTACAATAACATTTTAAATTATAGTTGTATAAGACTTTGTTGTTCATAAAACATTTTTCACATATATATTTGCTGGGCTGTTTCATAGAAGAATCTGAAACCCAGAAGTTAAATGCCCTTTCTGTGGCTGCATAATTAGCAAGTGATAAAACATTGACCCATATCTTCTGTGCTCAGGTCTGTTCTGTTGGTGCTCCACCCTCATGTGGTATTTCACAGGTTGTCTGAAATTACTTTTACAGGTTCATGAGCCTGTAAACTTTGCCCCTTCTGTCTACACTATAAGTCATACCCTTTTGGAGGTTTACCTCAGTAGCTTCAGCGTGTCGGAGAGTCCACAAAAACTCTAGCATAGCCATAAAAATGGCCACGATTAAGCCACAAATAAGAACCACAAAGATTCCACCAATATTCTCCATTCCCAGTCCTGTAAGAGAAAATTGTGTAAAAGCTGGAGACATAATCATTATACCAAAAATGCTACAAGTCACTTAAATGACAAGAACTTGAGTCTTGTAGATGCTCTGCACACAAATTCCTTGAAGAGAAATAACTAATTTTTTTTGGAAAAAAATGCAGCACAGCCAGAGTAAAAGAGGGGAGGGAGATCTCATAAGTGGAGGAGACTGGTGAAAAGCTTTCAAACAGGTATTGGGGAGTGGGAGGTGAGTGTCATTTTAGAAAAGGGCACAAAAAATTTTAATTTAGCCTATGCGGTCATGATACCAAAATACTTGTACATTCTAGAAGTTTCATATATAATTTAGTTAACGTTACTAATTAATATGTTTACTTGATATAGATCAATTGTTTTAAACAAATTATGGATAGAAAAAATATGTTTACCTATCTATGTCAACATATTACTAAAATACTAATTTGGAAAATAGATTTCTAGTCCTTCCTCCAGACCTATTGAATCCCTATCTCTGCACATGGGGCCCAGGAATCTGTATTTTAAAACACATTTTACAGGTAACTCTTCCAGCCAGGCCTAAAATTAATTTGTATATTGGTATTTTTGGAAGCATTGTACATGACTGTAAGTTATTTGAAGTCAGGCATAGTTTCTGATTGGATCTTCATTACCTAGCATGATACTTGGCATATAGTAAATGTTCTATAATTATTTGTAGAATAATATGGTTGTTTCATTTCCACAGTGTTAAACCTTGAGTTTAAATGTGATAACTAGATACTGTTTTTGGTATTTAAGAAACCTACACTGTAGGGGAGTGTCATAAACACACAAGCCCCTGATTCAATGGGGGCCACAATCATAAATTAAAAAGCATCTTTTATCCAGAAAGATGCCAAGAGGGTCACTTATGTCTTGTGTTATTCCGGAATATTTACACATTTGAGTGTTCAATCAGTAGTGCCATTGTGGGACACGCTGCTAAGTCAGGGTTAAAGAAAGCCAGCTTCACACAATAGTAAGAAATGAGCTATGGTTCCAGAGCAGAAATACAACACTATTCCTGCACCTTGGAAAGCTAGAAAAGAACCTTAAATAGCCATATCAAGATGCCTTGGGTTTCCTCTCACAAAGCCCTCAAGTGGATGTCTATTGTGCCTGCCTATACTAATAATCCGCCACCATGGCTCCAAGAGCTGACAAAATGACTATACAAAACAGACTATACACGCTGGTTTGCAGGTGTACAGAGTCAACTCTGGAGTACTTATGTGAATGAGAGCCTCTATTTTATTATTTTAAAACTCAGTTCTAAGGGAAGGCATGTAGATTTTAGAGTAGGTCTACCTTCCAGGCAGAAGGTGGTTGGGGTTCATTTAAACACTTGTCCTGGGACAATTTTGGCAGAAGGTTTTTGAACATAGAAACATAAGGATCCTAGGGGGTGAGGAGGACAGCAAGGACACTTAAGAGGGAATGCATCAAGGATCTGGCTGGGGTGTGCAGGCAGATGCTCCAGCCACAGGTTTAAGGGTAGTGAGAACTGGAGCATTGGGATGTGCATCTGAGCATTGAATATGAACTAGTTTCTCTAGCTAACTCCTGTGGAGAAAGGCTGAATGGATATCCCCAGTGAATGGGAAGTGACCAAGGATGCCCTCCTACTCAGGTAAACAGTTCCCAAATGACTGTTGAGGTACTATATGTCTTCTCTTACCACCTTAGCATAGTTCTGCCTGATACAGAAAAAAAAGACTAGAACCCCCTTGAAGGGCCTCAACCTTCTCTCGTGTTTCTGCAGAGGAGGTGTTCTGCCCCATCTCCATGTCTATTTCTGCCCCGTGGGCTCTAGCTTTCTTTGCCTCTCTCACTCACCACCTTGGCTCTCCTCAATCTTTTCCTCCCCACTAATTCTCTTCCTCAGCACATATACACACATACACACACTTCTTAAAGAAAAAGAAAAAGTTCTCCCTCTAACTCTGTTCAGTGAACATCCTTTCTCTTTCCTTCCAAAGCTTTTTGAACATTATCTATATCACAACTATTTTAAGACATTTTAAAGCCCTTAAAATGCTTATCACCTTACATAAAAGCTAATCAAAGAAATGCACCCACATCTTCTGTTAAATGCATTTTTAAATTTTTTGCTTCTGATGTAATTGAAAGGAAAGAAATGGTTAATTTATAAATGGTGTAATTTCTCAGCAATCATTGTGCAAAATGAGAAAAATCTAACCAAAAAATTGTTTCTAAATGTAATGAAGTTTTTATGAATATTAAATTTAAAAATTAATGAAGTTGAAACAATGTCACATTTTTTGAGATATTTAATTAAATGTGTCTTAATTCAATTTTGTAGATTTCTTTTTGAATTTTGAAACTAATAATTTTCTTCAGACATCAAACATAATTTTGGATGCTGAAAAAACTTTTCAGCCCTAGGCCTAATTTTGTCTATGGTATCTGAAAGAGTAAATGTTTATGTTCTGAATTCACTTTTGTTTTTCCTATTCACTCCTCATCTCATACAATTTTGTCTTGCACCACTAAAGCTTCCCTCACCATATTCATCACAGAACATTTTATTTCTAACCTATCGGAAAATTTCCAATCCTAAGTTTAAGTGACCTCTTGTAGCACTTGTCATTGTCAACCACATCCCCTTCTTGGCTTTTATAAAACCAATGCTCTTTGCTCTCTTTCGATCTTCTCAATCACCTGTGAGGCACATTCTTTCCTCATTTTCTTGCATTTGATCTCTTGCCTCTCCTCCATGTGCTGGGCTATTACCAAATCCTGTTGATTTTATCTTGAAAATGCTTTTCAATTTCTTACCCTTATTTCTATCTCTCCTACCACTTCCCTAGTTAACCCCCATTGTCTCTTGCAGTATCCTCCAAAATGACTTCCATTCTTGTAGCTGTGTCCTCCTCAACTCTACTCTTCACATAGTTGCCTGGGTGATATTTCTGAAATGCGAAATCTAACTGTAATACATCCTTAGTAACACAGAACTGTTTACAGATCCCAGCATACATCATTGTTGTTCCTACCTTCTGTAGCTTTACTACTATTAGCACCTCTGCCCGGAACTATCCTCAATCCCCAGACATACACCTGGCTAACCTCAATCTCTCCTTTATATTGCTTTTGTGTTTCACTGATAATGCATCATGTATTACTCTAATAACTGCATAAAATAATTCATTATTTTAATTTTATATATCTGGATTTCCCCTCTAGACTGTGAATTCCATGAGGAAAATCCATATTTTGTTCAACTCTGTAGGTCCACAATCATGGTGCCTGGACTATAATAAGAGCCCAATAAATGTTTGTTAAAAGAGTGAACAGAAAGGATAAAGACATACCAGATGTAGAAGCCTGAATTATCATAAGCTTTGGATCCATACTGTGATATGTAGTCATTTCTAATTAAATTTTGTTTGAAATAATAGTAAAGTGTGACAACCCTTGTGGAGTGCTCCCAGCCTGGCTACGGAAGCAGATGGCTCAGACTGTACTGAGTAGCTGGCCAAAGAGGGAATAACATTACCGGACAACACACAATGTGGCAAGTGTGAGGATATGTGAGAGGGTTATAAGCAGACAGGTGATCTGCGCTGGGATAATTTTGATTAGATTAGGGAAAGCTTCATGGAGGACTTGAAGTTTTAAAGTTTCAACAGAATGCTGGTGGAAACCATGAGTCACTGAAACACCCTACAGTCTTTCTTTCACAGCTTGTTAAGCATGGGTGTTGGCTCCAGCATGCTGATTCTTGGCTGAGTACTGTCTTCATTTTAGGAGCAAGCCTTTTATACCCCTCATGCCTTTAGGAACTTACTGGATAGTGGAAGCAGGAATAGATTGCTGGCAGAGTCAGAGCTGAGAAACAGATGGCGTGAAGAATGGGACGTGAGTGTAAAGAGAGTGCAGCATTTCTGTTTAACACTGTCATCAGTTACTCTCCTAGAAGTCAAATGCCTTCCACCACTCACAACAGAGCAGCCTTCGATGTAGACTCCCTCCAGCCTGACTACGGCCCCCACTGCACTCACATATGCTTCAGCACCTATAAGAGGGGAGCCATCTAGTCACACCCTCCCTTCACTTATTCAGATGGGAACACACAGAAATTATCTAGACAGATGGCTCTTAAACTGGGATTTTCTCCTGACACTTGAGTCTCTGAGCTTCAGTTATGCTCCAGACACAAAACTGTATTAATTGAAACAGAACTGAACTCTCCCTACAAACTCATGGTTAATTAAATGCTAACTTTGGTGTCATACACAGGTTGCCCACAAATGATAGTTAACAAATGAAAATGAATAACTTTGTTTCTAAAACTGCAGAGGGGAATGAATGGCAGCCTTCCAGGAAGGTAATACCTTTGAGTAGATTTTAATCTCCACCTACCTATCTCCTCTGCCTACAGTTCTGACTGGTGAATAATCACCTCTTGGATTCAGGTGCACATATGTCTCAGGCCTTAAAATCCTTGCATATCTCCAGGTAGTACTGTGCAAATTTTTGACTGAGATATAGGAAAGTTCTTTTTGAACAAGGAAGGGGTAGCTGTAGCCTGGGAGGCAGAGACAGAGGCCACAGAAGCCACTGAGGCAGGTGAACAGAGAGGAAAGACTGGTGCCACAATCTCATCAAGGGACAGCATATTTGTTTTTTGACATCCATCAATAAATCTTCAGGAGTTTCCATGAACTGAGAATTATGCTAGGTGCCAAAACACTGTGCAATGTTCACCACTGGAAACATTTGACAAGAACATGAATGCTTTGACCAATATGACTTTCAAGCACTTTCTATTTTGAAGTCACATTCACCTACATCACCTACACCTACATTCACTTACTATGTTAAGTGGTCCTGAAGGAGAGCCTGGTTGGGACCCCTGTAGTAGAGGCCTTCTCAGCATCACAGCTTCACTTTTCTATGCCCTATAGCTTAATAATAGATTGTCCCCAGTGGCTTGACCCAGAGCTTGGACCATCCCCTGCCATACAAAGTTACCCTGAAACTAACAATTCTTCTGGTCTAGCATTCTTTCCAGACTACTCCCATCTTTGTTCCTGGGTTGCTAACGCGACCAGAGGACCATGTTGCCAGAGGAACGGCTCTATGAAGCATAACAGAACACCTCCCCGCCCTGTAACCATCATGTAACTCCTGGAATAATGCCCTGATTTTCTCCTAAATTCCCTAACCTAGACTGAGAAGGCAAGGCAATTTCTGAAGGTGTTAACCTGCTGCCTTCTCAGATCACCGGTGCTCTGACAATAAATGCTTATTCTAAATATCCCAACTCCTATGTCGGTCTATTGGCTGAGCCCAGACTCAGTTGCTCTCCAGTTTCAGTTCCATCTCCACAGACTTATTTGTTATAAATAGCAACTTCACATGCCTATGTGTGAGCTGACCTGTATGATCTTCCTAGGAAATATAAAGTAACTCATCATGTTTGTCCTGCTGAGAACTGTGAATTAGGAAGCTTGCCATTTCTTCTTTCATTCACTATGACATCTGTTGACTAGATCTAGCAGATTCTGGAGACAGTGATGGGGAGGAATAGGAAAGGAACACAAAATAAAAGAGAGATGGAAGAAGCATTTGATAAATTTTGCAATTTATCAAAACAAGTTATGGGAGAGGCACTTTATAATTTATCAAAATATGGGTTCAAGCACTTCATTTTTTAAAACATTTCCTAACTCATTCAATTATCATTAAAACACTGCAAAGAAGGTCTACTGTCTGAATTTTACACTTAAAGAAATGAAAATTCAGAGAACTTAAGTAAGTTGCCCAACTTTTCACACCTAAGATGTGAAATCTAGATATATCTGACTTCCTGACTAATGCTCTTTATAAAAATCAAGCTCACCTTTTATGAGTGTTTACTATGAACAGAATTATCATGCTAAACACATTAATTCAATCTTATCAGTTGCCTTGTGAAATCAGCTCTACTCTTACCCCCATTCTTACAGGAAACTCAGGTCTTAGAGTCAGATAACTTGCCCAGGGTCCTATGCCTGGTGAGAGGAAGTGTCAGATTGTAATTGAGGCCAGAGCCCGAGCCCTGATCCATACCCCACACCACCTCTCCCAGAAGATTGGATCCCTCAGGTACAACTGCAGAACTCAACCTGGCACTCTGATGACTGAATTCATTCCTGTGACACCCCTATTCCCAGAGTAACCAGGAAGAGGGACCTAAGCATGGGGCTATTAGTTCCACTGATAAAATCCCTTTCTCTCTTTGAGAACATTACATAAAATGTTTAAATCATGATTTATTGACTTAATCTTGTCTCAGTTTCCAAATAAAGTTGGGCCGCTGTCTTAATTGCTGACCTTTGATGCAGGCACACTGAGTCACTATTTGCCTCTGTTCCTGATCATGCTTTCTGGCACTCTCCTGGAGCTTCTCTGTCTCTTGGCAGAAATCTAATTTGATTAAGGAGTAGCTTCCTCTGCAAGCATCTCTCCGGAACACTATCTAAACTCCCACATTTGGGTTTCCAGTCTTGGCTCTCCCCAGAGAAATCAGAGAACCAGGATAATCAGCCTGGGCCCCCTGAGAAGAAAGAGAGAGGAAAAAGTCCCCAGAATTCCTCTCTCCTGCCACTCCCTGCATCGCACCCTGCATCACTCACCCCCACTCTTGCTAAGAAGTCTCACACTTTCATTCCTTGCTGTGCCAGACAAGCAAACTTTCTGCTCTCTAAGGATTTTGTGAGTCAATGGCAACCACCTCTTTTTTTTACCCTGGAAAGAGGACCCTGATTTTCACAGCCTGGTGGTGTATTTATATTTCCTTGAAGCTTGATTGTGAGCTTGTGGTTTTTCAAGATAAAGGTATTTAATTTCCTTGGAATTCACCGACTATTGTTATGTCTAGCAATTGTTCTGTAAAACCTTTGGCAATCCAATCCCTTTCAATTGGAATGCTTGCATCTGTGAGTGACTATCTATCTATCTATCTATCTATCTATCTATCTATCTATACATTATACATACATACATACATGAATTGAGCGAGAAAATAAATAGACAAGTGTTTTGGAAAAGAAGAAGAAAAAAATAAAACAGCTCGGAATGAAGCCTGCTTCTTCCATAATTCTCCAGTCTTCCATAGGAGCTGCTATTTCATTTTTAAGCTGTGAACAAAGGTAGATAGATGGTCACTGGGCTATAGGCAGGGAAAGAAATAGGAAGAGATGAAGCAAGGGGGTAATGCTATGGTTCTCACTGGAGCCATGTAAAACCTGGCAAAAAGACTCAGGATTGGTGGCATCATCCCAATGTTAAGATTCTTCTCTGGAATTTGGAAATGATGCTTGAACTGTAACATTGGATTAGAAATGGGATAGCAAACTCACTTCTTTGAAATTTCTTGCATTTTAATAGGATAACAAAATAGAAAAGAATTATGTTAGGCTCTACACATTGTCTTGTACTTTCTAACTAAAACCAAGTGCTTAGAGCCACTCTTACTTTCAGGTTTCCCAAAACAGGACTCCTCTCATAGTTTCCCTTCACCTCCATCCTTTTTACCTGTTCCATATTTTTCTCCTTCCTTTAGGCATAAATGAAAGCCAACTGATTCAAATCATAAAGAAAAAGATCACATGAAAGCAGCTTTAAAAGGCAAATTAAAACAACTGCTCTGTTCAATTTGAGATATGAGGGAAAAAAAATGTTCTTGTGGCTCCATTCCTGACAACCATTTGAAGACTTAAACGAAGAGATATGTTGGGTCATGCTGGTCCTGTTCTTCAGCCACAGGAGGGATTCTCTTGAGCAATGAGTTATGTTCCATAAGTCTGATGACTAATTTCCCAGAGAGAAACCAAGCAATGGTGCCTCTCATACCAGGTAAGTGCTTCTCCTTGGCTTGAAGGAGGTCATGTGGACCTTCACTTGGCCAGGAAGCCTTTCAGCGCATCTCAGTAATGTTTCTTTGGTCTTCAGCCATGGTAGAAATGAGGCCATTGCATTAAACTAGCACTAGCTGCTGTGGCTAAGATAGGAGCAGCATACCTGGCTCTCGCAGTAATTTGTACATCTCCAGACTGCCTCCTCTTGGACAACACTGCTTATTAATACAACTCACCCTCTTGTTCCAAAGGATGACCACAGAGTGGCAACTTAACACTGGCCAATTGATAGAACCCTAGCATCTTCTGAAGCACTGGGACCTGGGCAGGATGATATCCACGGTTTATTATCCCTTTTCATCTGCTTGGTTCTCTTCTCCATGCTAGGGAATATTTGGCCCCCAAATGCAAAGTGGATTTTGTTCACTCCTTTCCATTTTCCCTGGGAGGCTGAACTTTCTGTCTGTCTCCCCTTTCCATCCATCCTGAAGTCTGCTATCAGTTTAGTCTTCCTAAATCTCTGGAATGGGGAATAATTTCTGAAGCCAACCACTCTGTAAAAATGATTATAGTTTTTCTATAAATGTACCTAATTTCTACCCCAAATTCCTATTTGATTGCCAAAAACATAGAGAATTCTCAGTCATTTTAGTTTTAAATTCAGTTAAATGCAGTGTTTTCTCTGCTTCCCCTTCAGCCCAGGATGTTTTTCAAGTCTAGGCTGGAAAGGAGATTATGTGTCATGGCATGGGGGTGGGGTTAGGTATCTGGTCTTAATGCTGGATTCCACTTAGATTTTCAATATTCTTATCTGGGGCCCAGGAAAATACAGACCTATTACTGGGCACTCCCTACCCTCATCCTCAGGTGCCATCTTTCATGACCTTAATCCACCAGGACACAATTCATATTTCTGAAGCTTGACAAGCTCGAGAAGCAAGCAAAAATCTTTTATCTGTTGGAATCCCCAACTAGTCTAAGAGTCATATCCAATACTCTCCATCTCTGAGCAGGGCACAAGACTCATTTTCAGGGATTCACCACCTTCAAACATGTCCTTTCTGACTCAGAAACTTTCTGCCCCAGTCAGGGCATCCTTTTAGTAACTGGTTTAGTAACTAGCCTGCCTTTTCTATTATTTTTTCACTGTCTAACTTCTAGTGTCAACTTTATGCCAAACTTCCTTAAAGTATTAGTCTTCTGTATTCTAAAATACTTTTCCAGCAAATTGAACACCTTGACTTCTAAGAACATTGTTTCTGATATTAATCATAAGACTTCTTTTAGACTGAAAGCCAATTTGACTCTTTATTCTTCCTGAGGCAATGACTGTCCCACGAGACCATGAATGCCACTAAGAGCTCAGAATTCTATCCCACAACACCTGCTTTCATCATGCCTCATCTCACCCCAGACAGAACCTTTGAAGTCTGTAGCCAATATCCTCAAACCTGGTCCAGTATGGTGTTAATGTGCCAAAGCATGTGCAAAACTCTGGGACGTTTATAGGGGATCTTCTTGGGATGCTGATTTTACTTCCAATTTAGGTGCAAAGACATTTTTACATTAAATAAACATGCCTATATTATGTTGTGAGATGCAAAATTCACATATTTTTAGAACAAAACAGTACAAGCATGTGGGCTGCTTTAGATTATGTCACTAGATCCCAAGAGTGCATGCTTGGTCTCCTCTGCTATTAATTCCTTCCATAGGAAAGTCTGAGACATATTGGTTTGAAGTCCAAATGTCTTTACTCAGTTTTTAATGCACTCTTAGCTCCAATCTCATCTTACTTACCCAAACCAATTTCTGAGTATAACAACTATTCTCCATAGCATCCTAAAACATTGATTCTTGATGAATGTTTCAAGGTCCAGGCCAAACATCTTTGCAAAGCTCTCCCTGATTTTCGCTCAGAATTAATCACTTTTTCCTCTGGGCTTCATAACACTTTACAGCTCTATTAAAGCACTCCCGTGGTACAACCATTATAAAGACTATTTGTGCCTCTCTCTAGGTTCTAAACCTCTTTAGGGCAGGGCCATGTCTTATTCCTTTTCATCATCTTAGAGCCTAGCACAGTGCCTGATGTTCATAGTGTTTGTTAGATGCAATGGGGACTATGTAAATACTTTCTATGCTAAAGCCCAGGGTGTCAGGGTTACTGTGTGGGAGGAATCAGACATAGAATGAGGGTGGAAATGGTACCAGGCTGAAGGTCCTTGAGAAGCTTGCTCATTCATTTACTCATTTATTCATTGTTTATCCTTTCACTAAATACTGATGTCAGATAATATGTTAGTCACTGGGATACAAAAATAAATAAGATAAAATACCTGTCCTTGAGTTTCTCATAGTACATGAGAGACAGATATCAAAAGACACAAAAATAAATGCCCTAAGTGTTGATTTTAGAAAAGCTATCTAGCCTTCAGGAGAATGGGATGGATAGGTACACTTGTGGCTGGTGGATACTATTTAGACCTCTTATTGTGCCTTATTGCTCCTTTAGAACTAGATTTTAGAATAAAATTATCACTCATTTCCTTTCTGCCAGGCACTGTGCTGAGTGTTTATCATGATTTAATACCTTCAATATTCATAATAGCCCTGGAAGGTGGCATTATTATTATTACCTCTGTTTTCCTATTTTCCACCGAAGGAGACTAAGGCTCAAGGAGATATATATATATATATATATATATATATATATATATATATATATATATATATATATATATGACTATCTATAGAGTGAAGTTCATTTGACCTAGTGCCCATGATCTTGAATTCTCTCAAGCCCATGATCTTGAATTCTCTCAAAACTGCCTTAGGGAAGAGAACCATCCTAGAGGCTCTCAGCAGAACAAACAGGTATACACAGTTTGAAGAGCTCCATTCTTGGAGAGTAGTGGATAGGGAAGATAAAAGGAGTCCATTGGACTTCGAATGACATCTAAAATGGAAGAGAGATAATCTAAATCAAGGTCCCTTGAGTGAAAATTGTAAGGTACTCAGATCTTGTGTCATCATCTCTATGTGTTTGCCAATTTTACTGTTCACTGACTGTTTCTCTACAAAATTAGCAGCATATATACATAAACACAAATAAATACGTAAGTGCATAAAAGAGAAGGACCTGTCACTGGGTTTAGCAGTCAAGGATGAAAGGGAAACTGGAGAGATGAGATCAACTCAGTAGTGACTCTCCAGGGTAAACCAGTTCCAAGAGATCAAACAGGTTCAGGTTTACAAAGGAAAGGAAAGCTGGGGAAAGGAGGAGAGGAGGGAGGCTTGCAGCTAGCTTGAGTTGGCAGCTTGGTGGGGTATCAAAGGAGACCTGTGGGGTTTCCTACACCACTCTGAGGCTCTGAGCCCTTGTGCCCTTTCTCTAGGACACCTCCTGCTTTGCTCCAGCCTCTGTCATCTACATACGTTCAGTCGGCTGTTCAGGATTAGGAACAACTGGATTGTGTGGAGAGCTGTGGGGGTGAAGGCTACTCAGGCAAGTAATTACAAGCACAGTTTCATTAGTCACTTTAGCATGAACCAGGAGAATGCAGTAATTGGTAGCTTTGCTAGCTATTAGTCAGTAGATTTAATCACACATCCCACATTTACTGAGTATCTATTGTGTGCAAGGCTCTGTAGGGCAGGCTAAGGACATAGAAGCAATGAGACTGGGTCCATGTCTAAAGTACCATTATCCAGGCAGAGGACACCAAGAAATGTGATGTAGTGTGTTGAGTGACCTGTCCAAAGTCATAGACAGCACCTGACCTACCATGAGACAGTGGGAGATAGAGGGGACCAAGGGCTTCCTGGGAGACTGATACTGTGACATCCGTCAGAAGAAAGATTCATGGTCCTTTGCTTTTAGTCCCAGGTACACTTCTCCATTTCTACTTTAGAGTGTTCCAGATCAAAAGCCAATACTGTTTCCCTCATCTCCTTGATAAAATCGCACCCTTTCCCACCACTCTCAAGTTCATTATCACAGAACAACATTAACATATATTGACTTATTAATAATATAATTTTATTTTGACTATTCCAGGCCTGGTCAGATTTATATTGTTTTCAATCAATGTGTCTTTTTATGGGGAGGGACTTACGAAGGAGCATTTTGCTACCTATACCTTCCCTAGTATAAACCCTCCAGGCAGCCTACCTCTTTCCATGGGAATCTTTTTCTGTTCCATGTGCACCACCTACGTACAATCCCTGCTCACAGCTAGGGTCCTTTCTATCTAAAAATAGAATTTCATTTTATCTGATCC
Source organism: Eidolon dupreanum (assembly GCA_028627145.1). Lineage (NCBI taxonomy): Eukaryota > Metazoa > Chordata > Mammalia > Chiroptera > Pteropodidae > Eidolon > Eidolon dupreanum. The sequence continues at coordinate 75,237,050 of CM053510.1, forward strand.
ATCAAAGTTTCCTGGTACTCTTCTCTGTACCTTTCCCATTCTTTTTTTTTTTTTTGGTCTGAGTTACCATCCTCCACACTTGGCCTTTGGGGAATGGAGAACCAAGAAATGTGTGGCCTCACTGGTTCATGTGATGAGATGGACAGCATTTCCTCTAAATTACAAAGGGTTTGCCCACATAGGTCCATATTCCTGAGACCTCTCCTTGCAGGATGGAAATCCATGCTTAGAAACACAAAGTCACTCATTCACTGTTTCATCATGGAGAATTATTCATGAACAGGGAGGGAAGCACATGGGATTATTATTAATTTTACTCCTCAGCTACCTGCCTAGAGGAGAGCATGTAATAGTAAATTTGTTGCATATTTTAGCAAGGCAGCAGTTGAATACTAGGGCCATCTATATGATTTATGTCCAAAACAGAGTATTTTGAGAATGAAGAGGGCTCTAAAAAGAGCTAACAGGCATTAACTGATCTATAATAGATATAATACAGGACCACCCTGGGCAAACCAGGATATGTTTTCCCCCTGTAGAAAATCCTGGGTGCTCAGGGACACTCAACAACACCTGTCAGTGTCTGCTTTCCAGTCAACCTGATTTAATATTCATTCATTCATTCATTCATTCATTCAATAAAATATCCATGTTCTAGGCCCTAAGGACAAGCCTGTGAAGAAGACAAACTCTGACCTCATAAAAATTGACATTTTGGTAGAGGAGGTGGGAATAAACAAATAAATGAATGGAAAATATAATATCAGATAGTGGTGAGGTTGGAAAGAAAAATAAAGCAGAGGTCACAGAGCAGAGAGAGATGCATGGGGTGGGGAGGGGAGATCTCTTTGAGGGAGCTTCCTTAAGGAGGCCAGGAAAAGGGAACAAATGCACAGGCCCAGAGGTGGCAGCAGCCTGGGAGATTTGGGGAACAGAAAGAAAAGGGCAAGGTTGAGGAAGGAACAGAATAGGTAGGGGTCTGAGGTTCCAGAAAGCTTGAATTTAATTCTGAGTGTTTGTGCAGGGGAATGTTGCAATCTTATTTCCATCTTAAAAAGAATCACTCTGGCTACTGGTGGAGAATACACTGTAGAGGGATAAGAATAGGAAAAGGGAACCAGGCTATTCAATTGTACAGTCGTGAGATAATGAGGCATGAGCCAGGGTGGAAGTGGTGGTGCTGGGGGTAAGAGGTGGCTGGATTCAGGAGACATGGTGGAGGCAATCTCTAGCACTTGTGAAACAGGTGGATAGTGGGTATCTACAATATACCAGGACCCTGAGATAAGACTGAAACCCAGCAAGTCCCATCCTAACCTTAATTTCCTTCCAAGGCTTATTCTCAATGTGTCCTAGAAGTCACTAGCTGAAATTTGGATACCAAAAACAAGCTGCTTTGGTCTTCTATGGTAGGAAGGGGAAGGCCCTGAACATCCTTACCTTTGGCTCTGTGATCTTCCTCCTTGGGGCACTTCCCCCCTTCCCACCATTTGCGCTTCAGAATTTCCAGGCGATTGTTCTCCTGCAGCTGGAGAATGGCCAGATCAAATTCATCCCGGAAAACTGAGCCTGTGGGGTCACAGGAGAACCCAGAAAACAGGATGTTAGTGCCCTCTTATGTATCACTTTGCTTCCTTTCCAGGGAAACCTCCTCAATACTCTGCCCTCTTCACCTTAGGGGATGAGTGTCAAATGTAGCAGCTGGGGTCAGGGTAGGGTTCTCTGTAGGAACACTGCTCTCTACTATGCTCAGTCTGAGTACTCTTAGTGGAGAAGAGGGATTCTGACTTCATGCAGGGCACTCATGCATTTCTACTTTCCTTCTCTTCATGCTGATTGGAATGTCTATCCCCTGGCCAAGACCCCAGTATGGGTGAAGTGACCGCTTTCCAGGTGGCACCCTGCCTACCTACATGGTGCCACTATTTTCTATCCATTAACTGCCATGCAAGAAGCTGGTTGCAAAGCTTCCCATCCAGGAGACCAAGGAGGGAAATATGTGACATAAACCTCAGTTGGGCAGTTGTCTATTTTCTACTTTATTTAAATTAATTTCTCAGGCATTTTTAATTCTCACTACATTATACCAAATAGTTGTTTACCCTGAGAAGCCACCAATGAGAGAGAGAGGCACCCAAGAGTGTGATGGAAGCTCCTCTCCTCTATCCATGTGGAGAATCCAGTCACCAGGCATCCCATACCTTCATAGCTGCCTGCCAAGTGCCCTAGACCCATGGCCCCACCCATCACCCAGCTCACACTGCTCCTCCTTCCCTCCTCAGACAGAAAGCTTCTGTTCAGTTTAATTTTTTTTTTAATTTTCTAATGGAATATAGTCAAGGAGCTTTGGTTCTGGAATTTGTCTTCAATCACAAAAACAGGCTTAAATGAAACTGTGGAAAGCCCAATGTTCCAGCTAGTCTCAGGTCTGAGATCATTAAGAAAAAGCTGCCAGGAGGCTGAAAATCAACTAAGCTGCCCAGTTTTCTTACCCAAGCTCTGTGAAGGCCTGATGTGGATAGATATCCCAGGGGAAAAAAGGCTATGTTGAAAAACTCAAGCAGAATCTTGGGAGAAGTTGTTTAGTGCTCTCAAACTTCCATGTAAATATGAATTACCTGGGGATTTTGTTGACCTGATTCAATGGGTCTGCATTTCTAATAAGCTCCAAGGGGATGCTCTGCTGCTGGGCCATGGACTGCACTTTGACAGGCAAGGAACTAGATAAGCTCCCAGGTCTTTTGGATTATAATAGCCATGACTCTACAAATAGAACCTTCCTTACTATAGGTACAACTATTCCTGGGCATGCAAACCCCAAGACTGCAGCACCAAATGTGTCTGTGTAACTGATTTGGGTAAACATCAACAGTATCTCATGAATAGTAGATACTTGATATACATCTGCAGTGAATGGCTACATGAACTAACAGAAGGTGTTAGGTGGAAGACTAATGAACATTCCAGTTTTGGAGACAACTGTCCAGCCCAATAAGGCATTTCAAGCAGTTTTCAAATCATTTTCAAGCCAACCTCAATAGTATACCAAGAGTCCCATGAAAGGATTATTCTGCTTATTCCATGTTTGTTTACTTAGTTCCTAAACCACCTGACTGATTTCCCATCACACTCTTTGTTCTGCTCCTCTTAACTTTCCTGAGTCCACTAACATTATTTGTTCTGTAGTTATCCCCTTAACCTACAGCTTAAGAATGACACACATGCTTGAATTGCCTGGACATAACCTCAGTTGGACCTAAATTCTATCATATCAATGGACTGTGCAATGCTCTTTCCAGCTTGATGTGAGAACCTGAACTAGTCCACAGCTTACATTCCTGCCTACCCTGTTCTGTCCAGCTGGTAGGACCCAATGAGAACATAGTCTGGTGAGCTAAATGCTAAATTTAGAGACAGGCATCCTAGTAGGCTCAAGCCCAGTTTGCTTCTCTACTTGTTCTATGACCTAGAACAAGTAATTTAGAGGCTCTGCATCTTAGTTCTATCTTCTTGAATGGAAGGACCTTGAAAGTGGGATGATCAAGTAAGATAGCACATGTGAAAATAGAATTATGTCATATACAGAATAAGTGCATTTCTCTCCTTGTTTCCTTTGTTATTAAAGAAAATTTCTAGAGTCAGTGTGCTTTATGTCAACTCTCTATTGGTTTGTCCCATGAAAAGTTTTGAAGTATATTTGAATTAAATTTGGTTTATTGCTAGATTATTATTGAGGTTCATTTTGTGGTTTACTCCACTATCTTGAAACAAAATGTTAGCCAATACATCTCTCAAAGAGGCCTATAATCTGCAATATTAATGACCTTCAATAAAATTTAATGGTAAGTGAAGGGTATGCAAGTTTGCGATTGTCTTGAGTGAGGCCTCCAGTTTAGAGTTTACAGAGTTCAAGGATGAACAATACTATCACCTATGTTCATTGGTTTGATTTTTGAACAGTCTTTAAGAAGTCATCTGCTTTTATCATATAACATAGGTAACTATGAGAAAGATGGAGAGGGCACCAATGTTTCCCAAAATAGGCTAAGTAAGAGACACTGTGGCAAGTTACCTGACAAGATTATTAAATTTAACCTTCTCAATAATCCTATGGGGTAGGTATTAGAAACCTAATTTTACAAATGAAATAACAGATTCAGAGATCTTAAATATCCTAAACAAGGTCCCACAGCCAGTAACCAGGATGCATTCTGAGTTCTGCCTGAGTTCAAACTAATGTTCTTCACATTTCACAGGTCTAAGTGAAGCCTATAATTTATAGAGCTCTGAGTTAGATAAAGATCAAAAGAAGGGATGTGTATGATAACAGCAAAGATGTACATACTACATATCAATTTTCCCACATGATCTGGTGGCCTCACTTCCTGCTTCTTCCTCTGCTGCCTTGTATGAGGACAGCCTTGTATGAGGTCAGCCCTATACGACATGGCTCTCAGTGATGTATGGGGAGGAGTGCATGTCCAAATCACCTGGGGAACATTTTTGGATCCCCTCCACAATCACAACAAGCAGCTAAAAGTGTTCCCCCTCACCTTCTGGAAGAGGTACTATCAACAGGTGAGCCCAAAGCACAAATATCCTTTAGAAAGGACAGCTTAGACACCTTTCTAGAAGCCAAACATCTCTACTTTCTTACGACAAACCAGATGGCACACAGTCAGCAAGCTAAATACTAGAGCTTTATCACCTATCCTCAATTATGTACCCTGACTTAGAGTAGATCCACAAATGGTTTGAAAGCCATCTCATATAATCAAGTCAGTCTCACTTTATAGTAAAACTTTCACCAGGGACACTAATAGCAAAATTAATTCATTTGAGTTTCACCATCTTTTCCTCCTCCTTTCTACTGCTAGTAGAGATATTAATAGACAGAGAAATGGCCAAAAGGCAGAAAGCAGCAGAGGGGAAAACAAAAGGCCTGAAGAATCCACCAAGGACATCAACAGGCCCTTTAATAATTAATCAACTAATAACTAATCAATTAGCCTTTCAATAATTAAGGAGTGAGAACTGATTAATGATTAGTGGAAGTATGTGGGTTTGCTTTTTTTTTTTTTAACCTCAACAATGCCTACCTAAAGTCACTGTTAAACTGGTTCTAGAAACAAGGGTTGTTGAGTTCACTGCTGCATTCAGTGGTTCTAGCTACTCTGATTCTGCCTGCATGAAGCTACCCAAGGAGGCTGTTGCTCTCCTGCATACCGACTGGCATGCCAATTCCATAGCCCTTGGTGTCCAGTAGGCCCCCAATCTGAGTGAGGTTGCAGTTTCGCTGTCGGTAATACTCATTCATGGTAGACTCCAGAAGGAAGGCATAGTTGGAATTCAACACCCTGGCAATTCCCTCTTCTGTGCTCTTCACAAACACACTTGGCTGCTTGGAATACATGTAATTCCACATGCGTTGGTAGGTCTGATAGCGAGAATTCTGGGAAAAGAACACAAGGATTGGGAAAAGAGAAAAGGAAATATTGGTTTAAAAAGGAAGGGAATCAAAGTAGGCCTTAAGATTCTGGCATTTCTACTACTCAACACCCCCATTATATTCAATAACCTTTCCCCTTTCCCATTATCTCTCAACTAACCCTGCATAATGCCTTTGATATCTTTTACAGAAGGTCAAAGAAAGAAAGGATCCTAAGGCACCGTGATCTCTGCATGATGGTTTGACGATATTTTGCCTTATCTACACTAACAATGTCTTCCATTGCCAATCCCCATATTCTGAAGAATGGAAATTCTGGTCGTGTCCTTCATTGTCCTTCAGATTGGGGGCAGTGAACTCAGGTTCATTCAGGGCTTCTAAAGATACACCATCTGCAGGAACAATACCAGCTCTTTTCTATCAATCCTAAACTAATAATCAGTCAAATAATAATAAATAATAACAAGACTAAGAGAATTTGGGGGAGTCTATCCAAATCCTGTGTTTGCATGATGCTATCACTGGTCCCTGTGCCAACAGGAACTTAGACTTGTATGGAAAACAGAAAACTGAAGGCTTTGGACTTGTTTCATGTGAAAATGAACTTCTTGGGTAGTAAGTTGGTTAGATACTTATTAACTCTAGGGGAAATCTGCTTCCTTAAGATTCTGCAGCAAGTGAAAACTACTTCTCTATCCAGTCAAACTCTGTCGATCTTGGTGATCGATCTCTTGTTCTGTCAGCCAGCACATCACTGTGGCAGGACCTTCTCCTGAGCCTTGCAAGGGAACCTCAAAAAAGCCATTAGGGTCCTGATCTGAGACATATCTAGTATAGAATCAACAAAGCCAGTTCATCTTAACCTAGTATTCCTTATACGTTGGTCATTTGTGTATTATTTTAATCTTACTTTGTCTAAGTACTACCTATAAAATTTAACTTAGAAAAATATTTAAATATATTTGTTAGCCTCATCCTATGCAGTAATTTAAGTACAGATTAATACTCATTAAAATAAATATAAAACTATTGCATTAAAAAACAGTTCTGCCAGAGAGCATTTGATATCTTGCTCCTATGTTGTCAGTTTGGCTCAGATGAACTCTTATAAAAATTCTCTACAGGTTTGGAAATTTTCTACAATGACATTTACTTGATGTAGTCCTCAGGATTCCTACCCAGGACCACCCTGAAGGCCTGGACGTGCTACTAGATACAAGCAATGGCCCATGGTGCCCCAGTGGCTCCCTGCTTTGCATCAGGTAAATTGGGGTCAACTTCTCTTGGAATTCTGGAGCTCCTTTCTTTAAGTAGCAGGCCATGACTGTGCTGCTCTTAGAAAGTCTTTGAGGTAGGTAAGCGTTGAGATAACCCAGGGAAAGGGGAAAAAATGGATTGCTCCTTTAATTTTGGTTTTTCAATTGGATTGCTTACTAAAAGTCTAAACAAAATCTTTGCAGGTTAAATGAGAGACTGAACTTCTTTAGCTTCAAAAGAGAAAGGACACTTGCTTACCCAATCCGAATAGCCAGTGGCATGACAAGTTGTTCAGATCCCTAAATCCAGAGTGGCAGAGATGGATGCTGGGAGCTATCAAGTGTAGCAGCACAGCTGATCCAAGGAAGGCATAGGAGCCTGGAGAGAAGGGCAGGGAACTCTGGAAAAGGTTTAACCTGGGAGAGAGGCCACCTGAGAGGGACCCACGCCTTGCAAAGAGTCGCAGTTACTGCAGCATCTGGTAAGCTCTTGCTGGCCCTTTCTCTGATATACTTAGGTGACCAAGAATCTTCATGGGGAAAATTTCCTCTAGGACTAAAGCAGTCCTATAAGAATATCTGCTGCATTTGGCTTGTCCGGAGACATGCAGGTAAGGGCTGATTTTCCCTGGAAGTTTGTGCAGACTCTATAGATCTCAAAATTAACATGGGAAATTGCGCCTCTGAGGCTGACAAGTTCCATGAGGTGTCAGCTTCTCATTAATACAAACTTGGCCAAGATGAGGATACTTTGATACCTCTATATTATTTTTTTTGTGCACACGATTACAAAAAGCTGGCTAAAAATTAGGCAGAATGAATGGAAAACATATTTAATTGGTCTCTCGAAGCTTCACAAAGAGGATTTAGATAAATGGATTAACCTATGATGTCATTTAGGTGTCAACCCAATTCTTTGAAGTATTAAAAATTGCTGTCTTTATTTTAAAAGGGGGAAGGTTATTTAGAACTTGACTTGTCAAATACAGATATAAATTATAAAAGGCCTCCAAAACTAAATTTGAATTCAATTGTTCTCTGTGTTTGTCTGTGTATGTCCATATGTGTATACTGTGAGTGTAAGATAGTTTTCTACCTCCGGATGGTATTATTAAAATTAATTTAAAGGAAACTGCTTGTAAACATTAGATATTCTAAAATTCCAAGAAATATAGAAACAAACTCAAATGTTTTTTAAGTTCACATGATCTAATAGTAACCCTTAATAAATGAAAGCTAGCTTAAGTTTGTTATTTAAGTAAAATAGACATTTCTTTATTTTACCTTGGTTTTACAAAAATAAGTCCTGGGAATAATTGACTTTTATGTCTATGAAAAATATTTCTAGGGGTTATAAAATGTGCAAGCTAAAGAATGCTAATTGATCACTTCTTAGTTTTCATCCAACATTGAGGTTTTAAGGATTAAAATTTCAATATATGTAGAAATAACTGTGTGATGTTCCAGAGGGCCCCTGGAACACCTCAAAAGATTTGAAATTACATGAGAAACATTGTAAAATAAGTGATGAAAACTTCTAGGGTATATTGTATAGGTGAAAAATGGTTGTAGATTAAATTAATAGTCAGGACTATGGGAAATGGCCACTTCCCTGCTCCCTGGTTTCCCATTTTTCAGTTTTTGTATTCCTTCATGCATCACAGTGCATTTAGGCTGAACTGAGATGAAGGAATTTATGAGCTGACATTACTGAAAGGAGACATCTTACACTTATTGTCAAGATTTGATAGAGTCACTTCAACAAAGTGTTAAGTTGGTAACTGCTCCCTTTCACAGCAAGCTCCCATGAGACAAAGACTTTAAAGACCATTGACCGTTACCTGGAGATTTTGTTTACCGGAAAGAGCATCAAATAAAACATACTCTCCAACCTCATTGGAAGGGATGTTATCAGGCACCTAACTGCAAATGGAAATCTACCCCTGTCTATGAACATCAAAGACTCCTTGAGAAGGAGACGCCACCAACATCAGAGGTAGAGAGCTATCTCAAGACCAACAAAGCTTGTATACCTATGGATTGATGTTGAACTCAGAATCCATTTTGTTTGATTGTCTTTACCTATCTGCTAATGATATTAGTTATAATAATAAGTTACACTTACTCTTTGTGTTTTTCTATATAGTCCAACTGTTTATGATTATTGAACAAGTATAGATAACTGTTAATACTCTTTTCATGGCTTATGTAAATATTACAAAGCATGCCAAATTCAGTAAAATGAGACAGGAAGCAAAACTCAAATCATGATAGTTTACAAGATAGAAATGATCCAGTGATTTTTTTTTCCACAATGAAGGCCATAAGACCTAAATGTCTTCCATTTTCCTTCCCTTCCCTTTTTGAAAAAAAATTAGTCTCAGCTCAGATCCCATTGTTATGGTATTGCCCTGTTCCTAGTGGTCAAGAAGACAATGTGATACTGAGACTTCCTAGGAATGATCCTTCCTAGTGCTGTGGGACCACATTATCTGATTAATAGTTTGGTCAACAATGCTTCCTTCAGACTGATTTATGACCAAACAAGAGAACTGTAGGAGAAAAAAAGGGGGTTCTGTGAAAAGGAACCTTATAGGGTGATCTGATCATGAATTCCTAACTGGACTGGTCATGCCTCAGGCCTATAATTTCCTTAGTAAAAAGTTTATCTTTAACTTAAGCAAGCCCTATCCATTGTTTCTGTGCATCTAGGTTAACACACCTTTGAAATAACCACTCTCAGGAGAGTACATAATCTTAACTATCCCATAATCCAATCGCCATCTTTCTTTTTTCCCATCTCCATGTAATCTTCCTTATGCTCCTACCTTAATTTCAAATGCATAAATGAAGCTACAAAACTGTTACTCTCTGGAGCATTTGAGATCTTGCTCCCCAGTATATGTCATTAGTTTTGCTCAAATAAAATCTCATAAAAATTTAAAGAAAAAATAATTCTGCCAAATTTTACCTAAAATCATCTCATCTACCACTAATCATTCATGTACAACACTTTGGGACAGGTTGATATTAACCCAAAGTGTTTTTAGGACCTTATTCCAGTGGTATTTTGTGGAGCAGGAGAAAAATGAACTCCAAATTTGATTTTCAAAAGAGATAATAGGATGAGGAGAGATGTTTTTTATCTCCAGTAGACAAATATCTCAACTTTTTTTCTGCTCACTTCCTGATGCTGGAAAGGAACCAAATGGTTTTACTTGGAAGAAGGTCATGCTGGAGCCTCCGTGAATTGTGCCGTACTCAATGGCGGTCTGGTCAGCCAGGTCATCCACTGACTCAATGGGCACATCCATGCGCTGCACAGTCAGGAAGGCCGCCAGGTTGGCCGTGTAGGATGAGATGATGATCAGCGTGAATGCCCACCTATGCAGGAAAAGACTAGGAAGTCATCATTGCCAGGGGCACTCAGGAGTCTTAGACCCCATCTCCAGTCCTGCTTAGAAGAGACCAGGTGTCCTGTTTCAGAAGGAGCTCTTAGCTTAGTGGGGGAAGAGAAAAGACATGGGACATATGATGTCAATGACCAGTGTTTGTGAGGGTTGCTTAGAAGAGGACAATTATTTCCTATTTCCTAAAGGAGGTGATTATTTGGTCATAACTCAGTAGAGTTGTGTCCATGCACTTGAGACAGTTTGGGAAACTGTACAAAATGAGCTATGGAATGAACTAAAGGTATAAACTTGGAGGGGGGGCTCTGTTCAGAGCTAGGGCTGGGATAGCCCCCCTTGTTTTTTCAGGATGAAGTCAACCTTCAGATGAGGAGTGCCATGTACTGAGGACCTGCCATGAGCCACAAACACTATCTCACGTACTCCTTACAAGTCAGAGAGGTAAAATTCTTATTCTGATTTTATAGGTAAAGAAACTGAGGTTCAGAGTAGCAAAGTAACTCTCCGAGTAGCATATTGATAAATCCATATTTCAAAATGAGTTCTACAAATTTTAACAGTAGAAATTATTTAAGAATAACTGTTGAAAAGCATCCTTGAACTGCTCGGAAGTTGGAATTAGAAAACACCCTTAAAATGGTCACAATATTTCAAAATAGAAGTTTGTTTTATGGGTAGATTGTACTCATTTAAAATTAGAGTAATTTTGCAACTCAGGCAGCAAATATACAAAAGCCCTTAAAACCAATTTGTTCACTTAAATAGGTGAAACAAACAGTGTGGATCTGCACCCCAATCCATTTGTTTGTAGGGATTCAAAGATATATCTAAGTACAAGGTTGGATAATCACATATTCTGAATCAGTGGGGTCTAAATTAATGACGTTTTACTCATTGTGAAGACATTACCAACTAAGGCATAGGGTTTGCCATGGGATTCAGCAGCTGGAAGCTTCCAGATGGATTTTTCAAGAGCAGGAAGTCCTGCCACTCTTTTATGTCCAAGACTCCTTTGGGTTGCCAGGAGAAGTGAAGTGACGGGGCACCCATCAACTTGATGGGAGCCTCCATATGCAAAACCACCAGTAAGGTGATCTGGTTTTAGTTCTGGCTTTGTTCTGTTCCACTTGTGATACCTGGGGGAAATGCCACCTACATCCTCTGAGCTTGTTTGCTTGTCTAAGAAACGGAGATGATAATGCCTGCCTGCTCTGTCTGTCTTCGGAGAGTTGTGGGATCAAATGCGATATCTCACTGGTGACTAATAATCTGTAAATGACTAGATGAATGTGAGATATAAAGAGATGTAGAGACAGACCCTCGCGCTGAATATGGAATGAAAATCATTTGGCCATCTTCCCTATTTGTTACCTATAAGTGCCAGGTGTCCCTCTCTTGCAAGACCTGCTTTCCCTGCTCCTGTCTGGGTTCTTATACTCTGTTTGAAGTTGTTTCTCATGGTCATCTCCCAGAGGCAGCCAGCGGGTGAGTGATCCCCAGATAGAAGTGAGCATTCTGAAACTGCTCAGCAATATTGGCTAGTGCTGGGGTTAAGGAGGCCTGAATGAGGACTTCACTTCAGAGTTGGCTGGGGAGGTTCCCTCAGGCCCATGGCTACACTCTGGCATCTGCTCTAGCCTGGGTGGCCATGTGGCTGTTTATGCTACTGATCATAAGGGAAGGGGTCAGAGATTGTAAGTAGTGCAGTGCAAGCCCATTGTCTCTGCTGAGAAAGCAAATCATGCCCATGCTCTCTCTGGAAGGAGTCAGTGGAAACTTGGGCCTATACAAAAGGGGCATTGTCAGTTATGAAGTTGGCAGTCTTGTCAGAGAATTGGCATTTTATGTCACTTGCTCTGAATGCAGAAGCTATACTAGCCCATGATGGCTCTGTCTTCAGAACTCCCACTCTCCTAAGAAGCTGATCCAACTGAGGCTCTGATTTAATAACCAAGAACTCTGAGAGGCAGAGGGGTGCACAACTCAAGAGTTGGGGCAGAAGCCCACTTCTACACCTGCTCTGGAAGAGAGTAACTGAGCCACCGGGGGCCAACTATTAGTGCAGGACAGAGCAGCCTGCATGACAGGGGGCCCTCTGAAACAGTGGACATTATTCCAGGAGGTGGGGAGCTGACAGGTGGATGAAGTAGGCATTGGGGCCCTACACACAGTACACAAGCATAAGCACTCTCTGTGAGAAAAAGCTCCAGGTAGAAAGAGATCAAAATCTGCAACTGATTTCTGCTCATCTCTAGAGCTCCTGCCCAGATTTCCTGGATTTTGAGACAGTTCTGTGACTGTCCCTAACAAAATCATTCCTTCTTCCAGGGAACATGAAACCCAGTTCTCCATGTTAATCTACTTGGTGACTTCTGGCTACTGTCTGAAAATGGCCAAGCACCTTGCCCAAATGTTTAAAACCCTCTGTATTTATCATTTACCGGGGGAAATAAAAACCCCAGCTAGGAAGTAGTCACTGTCCTAGCTGTATTTTCACCTCCCCATTAGCCCCTTTGGTAACTGTCCAGATGACCTGCTGTCCCCAGCACAGGTGCCCAGTGGTGGAAACATTTTTCCTTTTTCTTAGGCTTATACAGGATGGAAAGGGAGAGAACCAAGGTTGTAAGTCTTTTAAGCTGTGACAGCCAAATCTAACAATGGGCTTTTAAGTGAGAATGAGAAACTTACACTTTGCAAACTTGCCTCTCTAGGCTGTATGTATGTGTGTGTGTGTGTGTGTGTGTGTGTGTGTGTGTGTGTACACACGCACACACACACACACATATTTCATTTCCCCCGTGATGGTCTAATAGCAATTATTAGTCCATACATTATGTAGCACTTTCAAGTTTTGAAAGAGCTTTCGCCTATCAAATCGTTTCACCCTGTATTTTTTGCCCTGGATGAGCCAGGAGGAAGAGGAGTTTCAGGCAGAGACTGGCCGATTGTCCATGTAGAGCAGAGGCTGAAATACCTGGCAAATCACTCCTCAAGGTCCTAACTTTGAGTGACTAAGAGTTTGCATTTTCCCATATCTGCTGAAGTGGACAGGTCTAGCAAGCTTCCAGAGTCAGACAGTGGGAAAGAAGGCTGGTAGATGGGGTGTGATATGGCAGCTGGGCTTGGATTCCTCCTGCGGGGACTTCCTAGTACATGCTCATATTTGCATACATCTGCATATGCCTTAGCAGGCCCAGTCACTCAACCTCAGGTCACTTTCAGGTCAAGAAGTTATAACTGTTTTGCTGTGGGCCTTTGAGGTTGTTTTCTCACTTCATTTCCTTCCCTGACTTGGCTCCCTTCTGTATTCAGACCTTTGAGGCAGAGAAAGGGGAAAGGGATAAGATGGCACAAAATGTACCCACTCGGTGTCCCCCAGCTTTCTGAGCTTGCAGGATGCAAATCAGCTCCCCATTAGTCTATTTGAAAAGCAGAGGCTACATGCTCTTCTCCAGGGGAGCAAAGTTTCCTGCCTATTGGAAGTCACAGTGCAGTGAACCAAGGCTTATCCAAGGACTGCTGAGTGTCCCTGCACCATTTGGCCCTACCCCTTCTCTGCCCCGTCTTACCAGACTCCACTGACACAGCGGGTGGATAAGGCTCGAGGGGCGATGGTAGAGCCCTGCTGCATGAAGCCCCCAACTGGAAACCAGAGGCTGTTGCCAAGGGAATACTGATTCACCAGGAGGTTGCACCGGCCCTGGGCACATGGGTGGGGGCTGTACCACTCGTAGGGGGTTAACCTGTGGGAGAAAAAGAACATCCACTAGTGCCATGGAGGGTGGGCATGAAGGAAAGTGTGCTGGGAAGAGTGGGGGTGCTCTCATGTCTGGCCTCCCCTCTGTACCTCCGTCATTGGCCTTGTGGCCTTGGGTAAGTCACTTCCCTTTGCTGGACTTGGATTTTCCAAACTGAAAAATGAGTAGGTTGGACTACATTGGCAGTTTTCAAACTGGTTTTCTTTAATTATAGAAACATTTTAATTTTTTCAAAAAAATTTTTATGTGGAACTCTAATGTACAAAATAGATGAAAGTGTCATCCCTTGACTGGAAGCTGGAATTATGAGGAGTGAATGGCTGAGAAATTGATTGTCTTGCCACTTCTGTCCCTCAAAGTGATCACAGAAGGATCCTAGGGCACCAGAGCCACAATTTGGAAATTTTAAGCCTATAGCAGTTATTCTCAAAATTTAGCCTACATTAGAATTACCTAGAAGACTTGTTAAAACACAGATTGCTGGGCCCCACCCCCAAAGCTTCTGATTCAGTAAGTCTGGGTGAGGCCTAAGAGTCTACAAGTTCCTAGGTGATGTTGATACCATTGATCCAAGGGGCACGTTTTGAGAAATACTGGCCCAGATGGTCTCACAAGCCATGATTCTCAACCTTGTCTGTGTGTCAGACTCATCTGGGAGCTTATAAAAAATTGCCAATGACAAGATCCCACTCCCAGGGGTTCTGTTTTAATTTGTCCAGGTAGGAGCTGGGCATAAGTATCTTTTAGGGCTCCCCAGGTGACTATAATGGGCACACAAGGTCGATGAGGGCTCCTCTGAGTTCTCTGCCTTCTGTGAGGCAGGCAGCCTCCCCCTGGCCTCTTTCAGACTAATATCACTAATGTCTACAATGCCTTTTCTTCCTGCCCACAGACATATATATTCCCTCCTATGTTCAACGGGTCCAGCCTGTCTCCCATGCAAAGCCTTCTAGCTTTGGGGTCAGGGTGGGCAAAAATAAAAGCCTCCAGGTTTGATGAGAGAGATGTGTATGGGTGTGTGCCCAACAGGGAGATGCTGGATGTTCACAGGGTTTTATAATTATTCACCTTCACCATCTAATCTTCAGTTGGTGTTCTATAGTCACTAGCCCATATTTCCATCACTGCTACTTGTTCCTAAATGCTATGTCAGTGTGTCACTGTTGGCCTAGTGTCCTGAGATATGCTTCTTTCCCCTGTGGCCTATGGACTTGGCTTACACTCATAATGGTTTGTCTTGGTGGTTCCCAAGCCTACAGGCTATTGGAAGTGAGCTTTGAATGTACAAATTTTCAGGCCCATCCCTAGAGATTCTGAGATCAGACCCAGAAATTCAAAATTTTAAAAGCTCCCTTAGTGACTCTGGTATCAGCTGCCTTGGGAATGACTGCCTTAGATCAGTGGTTTTCAAACATTTTTTCCCCTCTAAAATGTTACCCAGAAATACAATATATAACCAGTATAGCTGGTTTGGATAAAGATGGGTTGAGTCTCCAGAGTTCTGGCTGCCTAGCGTCTTATCACTGTCCCTCCAAAGCCTCCAGTACCCCTTGCGAGCCTTCATGCTCCATGGAACCCTGTTTGAAAACCAGAACACTGGCTTTGGTAAGATTATCGTTGGCTCAGATATTTTATATATATGGCTATGTGGTCAGACCTTTAATACTTTTTTTGGCTAATGTTTTTGTAAATGCTGGATCTTGGGGGCAGTGTGTGTGTGTGTGTATGTGTGTGTGTGTGTGTGTGTGTGTAGGACAAGAAAGAGGGGTGTTAAACTCACTGGGGTTGGTTAAGAAGTTTTAGGCTCTGGCAGGCATAGTGAGGCAGGCTTGTGTGTGTGTGTGTGTGTGTGTGTGTGTGTGTGTGTGTGTGTATATATATATATATATATATATATATATATATATATATATATATATGGTAACCAAACCAGAAGACCATTTCCAGGACCCTCAAGGTCACCTAAGAGCTATGGCTTGCTATATAACAGAGGCTTGATCACAGGGGGCAAGAGTGAATTAAGGTACAGCAAAGTCAGGCCTCAGGCAGACAGCTTCCTAAAAGCAGCAGCAGACAATGTGGTGAGGTGAAGGGGGGACATGTCAGACAGCATGCCAGCTCCCACATGACTCTCCTGTTGTCACTGGCAACAGATACATGACGGTGGAAATGCCTATAGGCCCAAGGAGGGTAAGTAGCACCCGAACAGAACGCAGAGCATCCTTTCAAGAACCAGGTTGTAAAGTCTTTCTCTGTTGGGCCTAGGAAGAGTTCCTGAACTTGACTTTGATCTCTACTGGGTGAGACAATACCTCCTGGTCAGGTAGAGAACTGTTCTGGGGTTAGGTACCCTATGGTTCCTTGGGGCTCTGTCTTCTAAGTGGAGAAAGCACACTCTCCCCTGGGGTTAAAGAAGAGACATGCTCTGGAGGAAGAGCCCACCCTACAGAGTGGAATATATACTACAGAATCATCTGGCCCTGCCACTGTGGCCCCTGGGCAAAGGAGGCCTCTGAGGTGGTAGCTGAAACATAGTCACTGTCAGCTCTCTAGAAGCTCATCTTGGGCCGTTCTTCATTCCCATATAATAGCCATTTCTGGTTCTCCGGAATGATGAGCTGAGCTCTGAGCAGGGAGTAGGGATATCAAGGGAGTGACTGATGAGTCACTAGTACTTGTTCTGCTTCTGGATAGTAAATTGGTTCTCCTGAAGCCCAGGCTGGTTTGATAGCCCTTAGCCTTAGAGAGAAACAACCCTTTCTGTGCACATCTTAGGGAGGCTTCAGCTGTGGGAGGATGCTTGGGTTCTTCCATAGGCCCAGGGACAGTCTTGGGGTTCCAGGAAGAGACGAGGACTTATTGTTCCCAATCTCTGATCTGGACCATTTGTCTTAACTCAATACTACTTGCAAATGTGTCTCTCCATCACATCCTCCTGTTGTCTGCTACTCTTCATGGATCCTGTTCAACATGGCAGCTATGTTTTCACAGGCAGATCCAGGCTGGGGAATGACCAGGCCCTCTGCAGAGGAGGCCGTCTTTCTCCCTGGCCTGTGCCACCAGGGCTTCCAGTCCCCCTACTCCAGATTTGCAGGTTGTTTCTTATCATTCAGCACTTTGTGACAGATCCTGACAAGCACTGATGGTAGGGCAGCCAAATGCATAGTGCTTAATAAGAATGATCTTCCTGCTTGCCTCCTCCCCTCCTTTCTCTTCCAAGACTCTTATACAAGCAGGGGGCTAAAGGCTGGGGAGTGGGAAGGGGAGGAGGGAGGGGTACATGAGCAAATTTGAACAAGCTCATCTATTGCCTTGTGCACATTAGGGAATGTGTGCGTAGATGGGTGGATGGATATTGCCAGGTCAACAGCTGGAAAGATTGCCGTTCAGCTCCTGAGCCCCCTCCCATCCTTCCAGTTTGGCACCAAGATTTTCTTTTACTCCCCACTCTTCCCCTGTAGTTCCCAGAGATGGACACGAGGTGGCGGTGTGAGAATGGGTACAGAGAGAAAAATGTACCGAGCCACTAGGAAGAGGATGCAGCTGACGGCCAGATAGGCTAGAAGCATGAAGAGCCAGACGCCTGGAGAAAATGGATCCAGGAAGGAGAAGTAGCCGGGTTTGCGTCCCTGGAAATGGAGATTAAAAACAAGATTCACTGTACACATTCAGTCAGAATGGTCCTTGGGCAAGGCAGGGCAGGGTAGGGCAGGGCAGGGCAGAGGGTATGGTGAGCATTGGGCTGGCCCCAGATGGCATTGCCTTGGGTTCTGGCTGATCGGCTTAAATGACACTGGGAGTGAAGGTGTTAGAGGGGGCTGCTCCAAAACACCTACCGAGCCCTGACCTCAGCGGATAAAACAAAAGAGCAGCCAGAGTCATGTTACTTCCTAGGGTGATGAAGGCTCTGGGCAATCGGAACAGCCCTCAATGCCCCTTATGTACTGCCGCGTGTCCTCCAGCAGCAGCACAGATGGGCCCAGAAGCGCCTTTGAGATGTTGATGTCTGTGGATGCCGGAGTAGGGCAATAGCACCCTCTTGGACACACATCTTTCTTATGAGGATGCTAATACAACAGCCATCCTTGCTTTTTTCTTTGCAGGGTAATCTCACCCACAGTGAGACCTTCTCATATAAACCTCAAACCAGTGCTATGAGGCACAGATTTTTATTTTCATTTTAGTGAAGAAACCAAAATGAAGGGCAGTCAAGAGATGTATCCAGGTTACATAGCTAAGAAGTGAAAAGAGCTAGAACTCAAATGTGTGTTTTCTGACACAAAGCCCAGGGCTCGAACCATGATACTGTGGGAAAGCATGGTTTGTCATCATCCCAGGGATGTGCTTGGCCAGAGTCATGGAAACCAAAGGATATTGCCAAGAACAGAAAGCTGGGTGTCAAGTACCCAGTTATTTTCTGTAGGAATGTGAAATGGAATAAGAAAGATGGCGTTCAATAACCCACTCCATCTTTAGCTGTGTGGTCTTGAGCAAGTCCGCAGCCCTTTCCAGCTTCAGTTGGAGCTGGATTAGATCAAAAGTGACACACAGACCACATACTGACCACAGACAACTTGTTTGTTTACCCCGCAATGTTTACTCATTTTTATTAGTTGTCAATATTAAAATGATTGGGAGATTTTATTTAAAAATTCAGATTTCTGGCCTTTTTTTTTTTAAATAGGAGATCTGGCAACACTGAGTCTACATTCTCAACTGGCTGGAGCTGAGTGGTGGCCACCCACTCTAAATAAGCCCTGCTCTCTGCAGTTCCCACTGTTATCTTGGTATTGCACCAGGCTTGCTGCTTTCATTTACTAAGAAACCACTGGACTAGATGCTCCCTAAGGACTATTCTAAATTGAAGATAATATGATTTGATGATTCCAAAAATCTATGAAGTCTTTGGATAGGACAAAATTCAATATTAAGCTCAGGGGTTCTAAGAACAGATAAGCTTTCAAACTCAAGATCATATCAGCCATAGCACAACCTCCTATCAATATTAACGTATGTCATCTTTACCCTGGGGTCCATTACAGGCTGACTGAGTCTTTGTCATCATCCTAAGAGCTAGTGGCATACACAGGAAGACATAGAGAGTGCAGAACCCATACAGAGTACCAAGGGAATAAGAGAGCTGATCATGCCTACACACCTGCTGCAGCAGAAATCACTAGCTTGGGCTACTTCTTGGGTCCTTCTATACTCCAGAGTTTCTCTGGGCAACATATGTGAATTCTGTGTGCCCTGTTACTCAGGACTATTTCACTCTGTGTCTCTCAACTGAGAAATACCTGAGAGAAAAAAAATCTTTTATTGTTGCTTTTTGAATCTAAAACCCCATTAAGTGCTCAGTGTCAGACATCTATACCAAATTTTATCACAACAAGTAAAAATGAGGAAAATGACAACACTATTTAAAGCTGCCATATTTGGTTATGGGTGATAAGGAATGATGTATAGCCAAGGGAAAAATTCCTGGAGGCTCAAGTTATAAAACATTGAACATCGCACAAATAAGGTTAAAGACATAAACACAGCTCCTCTGGAAACTTATCAGTCGCATTGGCAAGACAACATCTGGTTCCACTTGTGATTTACCTATGCCATCCAGAGAGCAAAGAATGGGCAGTCATTTGAGATTTGGGTCTGGGCTTATACAGCCTTGGCTTGGGCCCAAGCGCAAGCTGTTTATATGATGCCAAAAAGAAGTATGTTACTTGCAAAACTCTGAACACTTACATTTTTCACGTGCGAATGCTTTAAAGTGCTTCCTTCCCAAAAATCATTTGATTTACTGGTACTCGAAGCAAATCAGGTGTAATATGTTATAGGCATCTTTTCTACATAATAGATTTTCCTTAATCCAAAGGATATACGATGGTGACACTTTTCTTCTGAAGAACTCAAAGTGCTTCATTATGTTCTCGTAATTTCAAAACACAGTTTTCCATATCAACAGATAGAAGAACCCAGAGAGAGTCTCGAGTCAAGGAAGCTAAGTGCCTTGCTCAAGTCACTGGTTATGGCTTCACTTTCTCTGGTGCTCATTGATCGAGCTGTGCCATAGGGATGCCGCACTCTCCTTCATTCAAATGGCAGCTGTACTGCATCTTCTTTTTATCTTTGCAACTTGCTCTAGTAATGTTCCTAATCAATCCCATATCTCTTTCCAATGCTAGCCGAACTCCAACCTATTCCATCTCAGACCCTTAAAATACACTTCAACATTATTTATTTATACCCATTATTATTTATTGTGACTATGTTGTATTTGTAGATATTTATATTGATTGGTACACATCTCTGTTGACTGCAAATTGGGCTAGTTCCTCCTGGTGAATACAACCACTCTGAAGGTAGATAATTGATTATGTATAGTTCTATGCCCCAATTGTCTGGGACAGGTCAATCCCTGCAGGTGGGTTTGAAAATTAGATGGCACCAAAATTAGAACTGATTTCTTTGACTTTTGTACTGGGCTTCAGATTGGCCATACAAGAGTCAGCATCCTTGATACCGTCTGATGGTGGGAGAGACTCAAAGCATTGGTCACCACTGAACACAATCTCAGCATGGTGAGATTCTTTGAATGTTAACATGCTCAGGGAGTGATGAAGTGGCACTAAACTCCCGTTGCATGTAGAAAATTCCTTCCATTAAAAAAATCCATCTGTCAACTCATTGATACTTCACTCTGTGTGTACTGGAAAAAAAACAACATTATAATAAGAACACAATTGTTTTTCCAGGGTCTGGAGCCAAATGTGTAACAGCCAGGTAATGCAAGACAGGTAGTGAATTAAAACACAGACTCTGGAGATAGACTGCCAGGTCTGAATCCTGGCTTTACCACTTACAGATTGTATGACACCGGTAAAATTACTTAACCTCTCTGGGCCTCCATTTCCTCTTTTATAACATGGGGTAATAAGAAAACCTGTCTTGTGGGGTTGTTTTGGGAACTCAGTGACACATAGTAAGGGCTATGTATGTGTTTGCTCCCTCTCTATCCAATGGTAGTCATGAGTAAAGGGGAAAGAGGAGTTGGTATATGACCAGGAAGAGAACTTCCTTTTATAATGATCCTCCCTCAGTGGAGAAAAAAATACTATTTCCTGTCCTATAGTGACACATGCTAAAGATGCTTGGGGGGAGAATGCCACCTGGCTACAGTCACTTTCCACAACTTCTGGAGTTTCTGTGAGTTATAACATATGAATTGTGAGGATTCCCCAGGGCTCCTCAGGGAAGCCATTAGAAAAATACCGAGTTCTCTTCTGGAAGGATGGCTCTTAGAAGCCTATAATTCTAACCTTTGAAGTTCAGTTCCACCTCAGCCTTCCCAGATAGGCAGAGTGGTTCAGATGTGTAGTGGGTTCTCCTGTGTTTCTGTAAGGGTTATGTACCCTAGTCACCATTTCTCTATATACAAACTAGTGATATCAACTTTCTTCCTCCCCTATCCTCCATCCCCTTCCCAGTAGAGCTAATGACCAAGGTTCATTATGTCTTCCAAGTGGTTTTGCAAGTTTGGGGAACTAAATGGTAATTTATAGAGAAGTTTCCTTCAACTTCCAGTAGTGGTCAATGGTCAATAAAACACTCTCCTGGGCTGAGGAGATAAGAGAACATTGTCTCCATAACTCCTGAAGAGGCACAAGGACGTGCTTTCTTCTTGTCCCACCCCAGATGCCTATGAATAGCCTCCTTCAATGTGTCTGCAATGGATTGTCTTAATGATATTTTGGTTTAGCATACACTTCTCATCTCTAATTCAAAGAGAGAAAAAAGAAGTAAATAATTAATTCCTTTTACATGAAACACTCAAATGGTTTTGTTGCCCATATATAACCAAAATGCTAGCATACTTATATTCGCTTTGCTTGCTGGAAAGCCGGTATGAGGAGACGTAAGTTTTAACCCTGGCATAGACTTTGGCTTGCTGAATGATGTTAGGCAAACTACTCAACTTCTCTGGGTGCCATTTTTTTTTTTATTCCATAAAATGGAACACCACAATCAACATGAAGAGGCAATGTGAGAATTACCAAAATAATGTTGGTAAAACACATTCAGCTTTGTGAGAGAGGAGCACTCAACAAACAAATAATATTAAAATTATTTAGGAAGCCATATTTTCGTTATATGAGCTATTTATTTACTTAGTTGTAAGGAATATAACTCTTCATTTTGTTTTCTTTGTTTTTTTTTTTTTTGTTTTCTTATTAAATAGTATTAAAAATGATTAACTGGTTTACTTAACATTATTCTCCATTTTCCTAGACAGTCTTTCTGAAATGAAACAGACCTTCTTTAAAAAGAGGTAATATATCCAGAAAAAATGCTGGACACTAATTTAATGTTGGCATTTATTTCTCACTTTTTAATCACTGCTTTTTAAAAAACTTTTCTTGAGAGGGATAACTCTAGCCTAAGAGTTAAGAAGAACAGAGTATGAAGCCTTCCCATTTGTTAATCAAAGGTAGAGCAGAAAACTATAGGGGAGAAAGAGTAAACTCACATTTTTAAAGGGAATCTTAGATCTTTTGGCTGGCTTGGAACCATTTATGAGATCATAGATAGTAACCTGAGATTAGAAAGGACCTTGAAAGATCACCTAACACGTGGCTTTGACACAGAGAAATATACCTATTATATCATAAAGATAGGTAATTGGAAGTGTACGGACTTGGAGACAGAAAATCTGGGTTCAGCGTCACCTCCACCGTTATATTTTTCCCTGTTTCCACTGGACCACGAGGGACCACAAACCTCAGAATCCTTCCTTATAAAATGGAAAGCATACTACATGCCTCAGGAGACTGCCGTATTAAACCAGAAACTTTATGTGAAACTGCTTCATTAATAAAGTTATGCCTGACAGATGTTAGTCAACATACAACTATCCTGGACATATACCCAATCTCCTCAAATACGTGAAGACTAAACTTTTAAAAACACAATTATCTACATGTGTCAAATGTTGACTACCAGGTTTGCTTCCAGCACACCCTAATGATGCCTTGCTACAAGTCAGTGTGCGCTTCAGGAATACAAACTTACTTTAATATTAGTCTTAGCAAAACATTATTAGGCAAATTGCTGTTGCAGAGAAACAAAAGAGAGAAATCTAAATTACATTCCAGTGTCATATATAAATGTTTCTGTTTTTCTATGCTCTTCTCTTAATTCACACAGATATTTGAGATCTCACATTATGCCTCAATACCATAAAATCCTGGACTGCAAAATGTCCCTGGGGTTATACTGCTATACTAAATACTGAACTTCTCAGTAAGAAGAAACAAGCTTATATATCAAGGAAATCAAAACAGCCTTGAACTTCAGATGTCCTGTCATTTGACTCCCACCCTTGGAGTACCAGGGAGCGCCCCAGATTCTAAAGCCTGAGCCCTTTATAAATGGCCTGTAAGCTCATCTGGCCCCAGCTAGGGATCAATGCCTTCTCAGGTGGGTGCTATGTTGTGTGGGATATGTAGGCATCAGAGAGGAAGACAGTGGTGAGTTCAAGTGGCAGCCATGGCTAGGCCTGAGCAGAAGAGGTATCTGGGCTTCCTGAAACATTTGCTTTCCATCTCTTTTTGTTCTCAAGACTAATGCGGTAAAGGCCAGAAAAGAAATTATTTAGGTCAGTCATACTGACAGAAGCCAGGCTTCTGGGGCTCAGTGTTGCCCAACCATGAGCCACAAAGGAAAGGGCGTTCACTGCCCACAGGATCACAGGGTGCCTCCCTCCTTCCTCCCTCTCTTCCTTTCTTCCTTCCACACTGCATGTTTGGATGACCACATTTTCCATACCAAAAGTGAAAGAGAATGAAAGAGAGAGAGAGAGAGAGAGAGAGAGAGAGAGAGAGAGAGAGAGAGAGAGGAAGAGAGAGAGAGAGAGAGAGAGAGAGAGAGAGAGAGAGGAAGAGAGAGAGAGAGAGAAGGAGAAGAATCAACGTAAATGATGGAGAAGGGAATAATTAGAGGTCAGAGAGGCAGAAAGGATAGCAGGAGAAAACAATGATTTGGGCACTAGGAATGGAGAAATCTTGAAAAAGTGGTGTGGGGGGATCAATAGTAACAAAGGCCAAAGCCAGAATCCTTAGCCAGCTTCTTAGTGGCAAGGGGTAAGTGGTAAAAGAAAAACATTCCTCTGATTTTTGGCCTAGAAATGCCTGAGCAGAAATAAATTTTGTACCTCAAGTTTGAGGAGAAAGAAAATGTAATAGACTTTTGATGATTCACGTTCACGAAAAAGCCTAGAAAATCTAAGATGGCTAGAAATTCACAAATGACTTCTGGTTATCTTTAGACTTCAGAGACAAACTCATCACCCCTTATTATTTTGGAAGGTTTTGTAGTAATTCTTTACTAGGCATTTGCACTTTGTGCTGATTATTTTTGTTTTTTTCACACAGGTTTGATAACTTTTTGATAACATAGACATATAACATAGGTGACCTCATAGACACAGAACTAAACAGAGATTCTGGGTCCTTAAAGATCATAAATAAAATTAAATTAAGTATATTTTTGCTCACAGATAACTGTCAACTAGAGAAAATTCACAAAATAATGAACACCCAGTATTCAACTTCTGATTTCATTAACTGAACACTATTGTATTAGAAGGACCTCCTCTGTAACTTTATATTTAGGCTCTTATGGTAGCCTCTACCCGCTGTCTGTTGGCATTAGCTCTTGCTGCTGATGCCTCTTTGGTTTCAGATGCAGTAAAGCTCGTCTCAGACTTGGTCTCACCAGGTCCTCTTGGTTTAGTCAGTATAGGATTGTTCTCTCCCCAGCTGACTTTTTGGTACTTTCTAAGCATACTACTCCACACACAGAAAGATGCACTCAATAAATATTTGTTAAATAAATGTGTAAACTATCAGCTCTGCTTAGTGTAAGCCGTTCATGTCGGCACTCAATTTTTACGCAGGTTGGCCTCCTGTTATAAATTATAACTGAGCAGCCATGTGGCTTACCAGCCTCAGTATGGAGGCTAGAAGAGGGGAGGAATCTAGACCAGAAAAAATAAACTGTATCAGTTAGGGTTCTCCAGACAGAAAGAACCAGTAGTGTGTGTGTGTGTGTGTGTGTGTGTGTGCATGCGTGTGTGTTGGGGGGGTATGTTACATGCATGTAAGAGATTTATTTTATTTTTATTTTTTAATTTTATTTAGTTTCAAGTATACAGTACACTGGTTAGATATCTATATAGTTTATAAAACGATTCCCCCAATTGCTCCCTCCATCTCCTGACCTCCACCTAGCTAATGTATTAATGCTAACTGCATTCCCTATGCTGTGCTCCCCATCCTTGTGACCATCCATCAGTTACTAATTTGTACTTCTTTAGCCCTTCACCCCATTCTCCCAGCCCCCCAAACTTCTCTCCCTTCTGTCTGACACCAAATTGTCCACTACATTTGTGAGTCTGTTTTTGATTAGTTGGTTCTTTTTATTCTTTAGATTCTGCATGTAAGTGAAATCATATAGTGTTCATCTTTTTCTGTCCGACTTAAATACCTTCTAGGTCCATCAAAGCAATATTTTTCCATCCCCTTCCTTTTTATATGTAGAGGTCTTGTTTTCTTATCTTTTCAGCTACTCTATCTTTTGGTTGGAGCACTTAATACTTTTCCATTTAAGGTACTTATTGATAGGAATGTAATTGTTATCATTCTTTATTCCTGTTTTTGATACATGTTTTTTTCTTCTTAAAGAAGTCCCTCCAACATTTCTTGTAACATTGGCTTGGTAGTGATGAATTCTTTTAGCTTATTTTTGTCTGGGAAGCTCTTTATCTGTCCTTCAACTCTAAATGATAGTTTTGCTGGATAAAGTATTCTTGGTTGTAGATCCTAGATCTTCATCCTGTTGAATATTTTTTTTTTTTTGCCAAACCCTTCTGTTCTGCATAGTTTCTCTTGAGAAATCAGCTGCCAGTCTTATGAGTGTTCCCTTATATATAATTATTTGTTTTTCTCTTGCTGCTTTTAATATTCTTTCTTTATATTTAACCTTTGGCATTTTAATTATGATGTGTCTTGATGTGGGCCTCTTTAGGTCCCTGATTTTTGAAATTCTCTGAGCTTCCTGGGGTTTTATACCCATTTCTTTCACCAAGTTAGGGAAGTTTTCTAACATTATTTCTTCAAACAGCTGTTCAACATCTTGATTTTCTTCAGTTATGCCGATCAAATAGGTATTTGGACCCTTAATAGCATCCCATGTGCTCTTTAAATTATTTTTATAGTCTTGGCATCTTTTTTCTTGTCATTCTTATTGAGTATCCTTGGCTTTCCTGTCCTTTAGATAGGGCATTTGATCCTTTTCTTTATTCACTTTGTTTATTCTTTTGTTTATTCCATTTAATATACTTCTCATCTCAGACGATGTGTTTTTCATTTCAAACTGATTCCCTTTTATAATTTCCATTTCCATTTTTATGTTTCTTTATCTCTTTGTTGAAGTTCTCTGCACTTCCCAAAAGATCACTGAGCATCTTTATCACCAGTATTTTGAACTCTGCATCTTGACTCAATTATAACTGGATCTCTGTTCTCTTCTCTCATGTGACTTCTGCTTCTTGTCTTCCCATTTTGGCTGCCTTTCCATGTCTTTTTCTATGTACTAAGCAAAGCTCCTAAGTCTCTCGGTCTTATTAGTATGGATTTGTGAAGTAGGTGTCCAGTAGCACAGTCCTAAGAGGGGTTCAGCTGCAGGCCAAACTTAGCCCAAACTTCTACCCCTCAGGGTTCACCTGTTAATGTTCAGTAAGCAATTCACAGATGCTGTGTTTATAGTTGCCTCAAAAAGCCACACCAGAAACCCAGGCCAGCTGCCTCCAGTGTGAGTCTAGGTGCTGCTCAGCAAGGAGCACCTGATTTGCTGAGAATATACCTGGATGTGGCTTGGGTGGAGCCACGAATTGAAGGAGGTGGGGTTTCAGGGAATCCTCTGGGCAGAGAGACCTCTGTTATCTAGTTTGATGAAGTCTTGGCTGTGGCGGTGCTGTGTCCCGTGCACTAGGAAGGGGTAGGGCTCAACAGGGAACAATGGATACCACCAGCACTTCTGTACAGAGCAAGTCTTGCCTCAGCCCTCACTCTGACAATTCCTCCCTGTAATTCTCTGTGCGCAGCTGAATGGGCACTGGTGCTTAGAGCGAGCAGGTCTGTCAGCACAAAAATCTGCTTGCAGATGCAGCCCCTTTAAGAGGCGTCTGCCACTGTCACTGCAACAGCCTCCATCTCACTCAGCCACTTAGACCAGTCAGCCCCGTGTCCTTTCCCCATCCTGCCTTCTGCCATTGCAGGGTGATTTCCTGGACTTCTCCCTAGTTATAAGGCTTGTTCATCAAGATCCCAGGCAATTTTTCTTTGCTTCTGCTTCTTATTACTGTCACAACTTTGATTTAGTCTCCAGAGGGATGATCGGAATTTTTCTCATGTACACTATTTTTCTGCATTTAGAGATTTATTTTACAGGAATTGGCTCATGTGATCATAGCTGCTGGTAAACCGAAATCTGTAGGGCAGGCCAGGCTGAAAACTCAGGGAAGATTTATATGTGATAGTCGTAAGGCAGAGTTCCTTCTCCTTTGGGAAACCTGTTTTTCGCTCATAAGGCCTTCAACTGATTGAATGAGGCCCACCCACATTATCAAAGTAATATCTTTTATTTAAAGTCAACTGATTATAGATGTTAATCAACACTACAAAATACCTTCACAGCAACATCTAGATTAGTAGTTGACCAATTATCTGAACATCATTCCCTAGCCATGCTGACACAAAACTTCACACCCCAGGAACGAATACAGGGGAACTAACACAGTCATAAGTTTGCAAGTAGTAGTAAACATTTAATCAATAATTTAATGAACCAGATGTCTAGAGAGTTGGTCAGTTGGAGTTTAGTCCTGGTCAGAGTTGATAAACTGAGGACAGTGGTGTCTTGGGTGGTAAGGGTAGCCTAGCAGCATTGTTCCCAGGCATTGAAAACACTTGGGATCGGATACATCTGATACTTTCACCCACATGATTCCTCATGGTCTACTGGGTCATGAGCAGGTCTCTAATTCCCTTGGTGTTAATCAAGAGATCAAAGCCAAAGCCTAGTTTTATGGCCTGGTCACAGAGACTATATGTCTCCATTTCTTTTAGGTGTTCCCTCAGAGCTAAGCTGCTGGAGGGTGTAGGGTAGGCTCAAGAAATGGCTGGAAAACTGCCTAAAATTACTGCCAGATGTAACTATGAAAAGAGCACTGTCCTGAGTTAGGTGACCTTGATTCCAGGCCCAACCTTGTGTTAGCTCTGTATGTGACTTTAGTTCCTTATCTCTAAGATTGGAATTATAATACCTGTCCTCTTTCCTTGAAGGACAGTTCCAAGGACCAAATGAGAAAGGGGGCACAGAGAGCCTTACAGGACAGTTATTCAAAATTCATACAAATTAGAGTAGAGGTCTAGTGTCATTGAGAGAGCATAGGCTAAAATCACACCATTCCTGGGGTTAAGCTCAGCTCTTTCACTTACGATAAGTAGTCTTGTCCAGGTTTTTAAAACTGATTGCACCTGTTTCCTCATTTCCAAAGTATGAAGAACTATATTAGTTTCCTAGTGCTGCCATAACAATGTACCATAAACTGGGTGGCTTAAAACAACATTAATATACTATTTCATTGTTCTGGAGACTAGAAGGCCAAAAGCAAGATGTCAGTAGGGCCACACTCTCTCTGAAGTCTTTAGGGGAGAATCCTTATCTCTTCTAGCTTGTGGTGGTTGCTGGCAATCTTTGGCATTCCTTGGCTTGTAGATATATCACTCCAGTCTCTGTCTCCAAATTCACATGGTCTTCTCCCTTGTGTGTCAGTGTCCAAACTTCCCTCTTTTTATAAAGACATCAATCATTGGATTAAGGCCTACCCTAATCCAGCATGACCTCATCTAAGATTGATTACATCAGCAAAGACATTTCCAAACAAGGTCAAGTTCATGGGTCCTGAGGATTAGGACTTCAACGTATCATTTGAAGGAACACAATTCAACCCATAACAACAGCCAATATCACAGGTGCCTCAAAGAGTATCTGGCAGAGAGATATCGCCATTGTGGAAGAGGAAGAAGGATTAAAATTCCCCTTAATCTATAAGACAGATGCGTCAACAATAGTCTTGACTGTAGACTATGACTACATTTCTTTCTATCTTAGCCTGTAAAACTTCGGATTTTGATGCTCTCTTTTTCCTGATGATTTGACCTCTTTTCCCAAGCAGGGCAATGATCATCATAGATATTAAGGCCCAGAACAGGATAGTGCTCTTCTGAGCCATCTGAGTGGGCTCTGTGACAAGACCTTCCTCCTGGAAAAATGGGCCACAGTTCCTAATGTCCTAGTAGCTGTCAACTATGTGACCCCCAGATGGGACTATGAATACAGACAATCCCCTTTCTCTAGTGCTGGGATTTGGGATCTGGGAAGAGACTAAAACCTGGAGTGTCACTTCTTTAACAGGTACGTGGGGTAAGCTCTTGGTTACTTCTCTGTCAGGCAGCATTGTGGTGCCAGGTTATATACTAGAATATGTCAAGTGACTTGGACACCTACAGTGACTAGAGTATTGGGAAATTCATATAAAAGCTGTGCACACAGAGCCAGTTTGGATGAAAAGATGAGATAGAGTTTCTTCTGGTTCAGTGGGGTAAATTAGGCAAAGTTAACAATGTGCTGGCGATGTAATGATTGTTCACTTTGTGTCTGAGGTACAGCCAGGTTCCTCTTCTGATGCCCTACCCTCTTCCTCCACCAACCAGTATACTTTGATGTCATGTCCATCCTCTGTTACCCATTGGTGTGCTTTCACAAATTCATTTTGACATTCACTCTAGCCAACCTAACCAGACATGTCCTTTTTTTTCTTAAAAAGGAAAGGGAATGCCAGGTATAAGCGACATTAAATTATTTGCTTTTTATTCAACAGTACAGATACTCAAGAGTGAAAGGAGTCTCCATTCCCTCACCAGATGCAAAGCTCAGAGTGAACAGGGGTAGAACTGGGAGTCAGTGAAGTCTTGGAGAATGCTGGGGTGATTTATCTGGGCTGCTGGGGTGGCTTATCTGGGTTGCCGGCCCACAACCTAGGAGGAAGCAGAATGACCGACAGGGCCAGTCATTGATACACTGTGCACCAAGGGTTGAATGGTAACTCTTGGCCATCCCTATTCAGTGAGGCAGAAGCAATTTCTATGGGAAAGCCCACAAATGTGACTTTCCATTCTTCCTGTTTGCAAGTCCATGCGGCTGATGGGGGAAAAAAATAGCCCAGCACATTTGCATTTAAGTCTTGAAATCTAAATATTTCCATGAGTCATTCTTTATTATCATATAACTTGGTGTTTGCATGCAAATAAGTTTAATGGTATAAATGCTTATAAAATAAATCTCTTACCATATGAACTCGGTATAGAATGCTAATTCCCAGAGTCATGAATGGCTTCGAGAAGTCAATCACTTTCTCCCGTTCAGCAGTAATGGTGAGGCCTGCCACGGCCAGATCGGCTTTCTGAAAAGGATAGAGAGAGCCCATCATTGGGATAACCACATGAGATGGGTTCACTTGGGCTTGTGACCAGAGGCCATCACTACTTGGGAGATGTTACTCTAATTAGGCTTCTCTGCTTGAGGAATCACAGTATATCTGAGGTCTGAATAATCACTCATGAAAGGACATGAATATTGAAGCTATAACTCATACTTATTTGAGGTTAGACTCCTCTAAATACTAAATAAGTATAAAAAATCATGGGGGAATCACTACAGACTGTTCAGAGACACACTCAAATGCTCCAGAGGAGGAGTTTCAAAGGGAAAACTAGTAGACAGGTTTCCTGGATTAACAACATTGAATAGTTTTTTATTCAACTTATTAATTTGTTCAGTTAATAAAACTTCACTATGCTGTGTGAGACACTTTGGTAGGGGTAAGTTTATGATAAAAGATAAAAATGATAGAACCACAGAAATTAAAAGCAATCTAATGCAAATCATTCATTTCACAGTGAAGAAATGAAGACCAAGAAATTGAGCAAGTGGCCCATGTTACAAGGCTTGTCCCTTGTCAGAGCTGGGACTGAACCTCAGGCCTCCTGGACCAGTGGCCACTTATGTTGCTGTTGAGGTTAAAATTCAGGTGTCACAACAGAACTAAAATAAGGGTCTCTGATCTCTTTTGTGCAAAATCACCAGAATTTGTTCTGAAGACATTTTCTTCCTTTCTCTTTGCCTCCATAATGTACCTCAAATGCACACATAAGGTGAGTCTGTCCTGAATTAAGGCCCTCTGGGAAAGGAGATGATATAGGCTTCCTGAATACTCCTCTCCATCAGGAGGTTCTTTCTTGTAGCTCATTTAACTGCATCTTATTGCAAAGCAAGCTCACTCCTATTTGTCTGCTTCCCTATAAATGGAGTGGTGGGAAAAGCCCATAGATGGTGTTCAGTTATAGTTCATGCTCTGCACTAACTAACTAACCAACCAACCAACCAACCAACCAACCAGCCTAGGCTAGTCATTTCACTTCTCTAGGCTTCTTAAATGTCATCCCTAACCCAAGGATGTGGGGTTAAGAGTGCTGGGATCCTTCTCAGTGATTCTCACAGTGATTCTCAAAATATAGCCTATGACCACCAGCATCAGAATCACCCAACGGGCTTATTAAACTGTGAATTCCTGAGCTTCATTCAAGAACCCCTGGATCAGATGCTCTGGTAGTGGGACTCAGGAATCTGCATTTGTAGTAAGTTGTCCAGGTGATTCTGACATATACTAGTATTTAAGAATCGTGTTTTATAAACCTAGACATATATCACACACTGGCCATCATTGGTTTACATTTTAACTTCTTTAACTTCTGCTAATTCTGGTGGATCAGGTGATGTAAAAAATGAAAAAAGAAATGAGGAAAAGTGAAGTGTCCAACAATCTATAAACAGGCAATCAATTCTGAATAAGTACACACACACACACACACACACACACACACACACACACACACTTCTTCCAAAATTATATTGCAAAGAAAGTAAGGAGATAGACATGCTGGCCCTCATTTTACACAAAAGGGAATTTATGATTTGTGTACATGAAGGATAAATTCATTGGCAAAAGTCAGTTTCTCCTACATCTCAACCCCAATCCTCCAATTCATGTTCCATCTGCTAAAGCAGCCACGTAATCCAACATAGGTTAACAAACTCATGGCCTTACAAAGTGAGGTGAGACTTAAAAGAAATGAGTGCAGATGTAAGAGATTTTTAATTTAAAAAATGTAAAACATGAATTACTCATTGGGCTTATTCTGTATTTCTCCAAGAGTTGATTACTGCTATCGAGTGAATCAATCCTTAGGTCAGGGAGTGAGGTTTGATTAGAAGATTGTTAGCATCTTCATTTGGGTACTATTTGGAGGTTTATTTGGGCCTTTTAGAACCTCAGCCTTTCAGTGACAATGGCCATGGATAGAGTTCAGCTCATGAGCACTGGTGTAAAGCAACAGAAATCAACCACAAAGGCCCAGCAGGTGCAATGCCAGTCCTGTGTGTGGGATGACAGCAAATTGGCAGCCAGGACCTGCCCAAACCTTGGAAGGAAAAAGAGACAAAAAGAAAAATGGGTCGGAATGAAGAGACTTAAGAAAATGTTAAGAAAACCAAAACTGATAAAATGGGTAAGAAGTAAACACGGCATCCAGTCCTTTCTCTGATTATTTAAAAACCTATATGTTCAAATCAATTAACCAAAATCAACGACTCTATTCTCAAGTTTCTGTCCCCGCACACTCAGCTTTCCTCTAAAAAGGGCAAACTATGGATTGAAATTTGGAAATCTTTTCACAAGTTTATAAAAGTTGGCCAACAATGACATATGGTGAAACAATTCCATATGGAGAGAAAGCTGAAAATAGACAGCATCCCATAAGGACCCTTTCCTGGGTACATGGAGAATGACCCAGGGAGTGTTAGCCACAAGCTTGAACAGGGCATTTCTGTCTCTTCACACCTCCCTAAACTGGGCCAGACAGAAAAACTGCCTCATATGGATAATGCTGATTCATTGCCCCAGCCTGTCTTTCATTCTTTTGTCCCTAGTCTAGAGTAAGTTGGGGGCAGGGAAGGCAGAGATGAGATGTAAAAGGGCAGTTACAAGCTAAATGAAACCAAAGAGATTTTGTGGTTGTTTTTTATGTTTAATCAAGTTGGTATAGAAAAGTAATTATCTACCATGGTTTTAATGCACCCAGGGTATCAGCAACAAACTCCTGGGATCAGGTTATTCTAAAATATGTGCATTCATTTTATTTTATCTTAGTTAAAAAGACATTATTCTATAAAGCAGTCTAAAAAAGAGGCTATAATATTCTATGAAGACAAAGTAACAACGAAAGGGGGCTAGGATTTGACAGTGTGGGTTGTTGAGGGATGTGTGGGCACAATGATAGTTTGTCTGAGCCCTTCCGACTCTTTGGTCACTTGTTGGAGAGGGCTGTGTTCTCCTATAGAAAGGGCAGTAGACATCAGAGGACCTGGCTCCCCTTGCAGTGGGTCTCCTCCCAGCTGGGCCACAAACTCATGATGACCTTGGGCAAGTTATTCCACTCTCTGGGCCTCAGTTTCCTCCACTGTACAATGGAAGGGTTCAACCAAATGCTCTCTAAAATCTTTTCCAGCTCTAAAACCCCACATTTTCATTTTACCTGGCTAGAAGTGGTAGAGCTTGGTTTAACTGGCCTCTGTTTGCTCAGGAAGATGACGGCAGTGAGCAGAATAGAATGCCATGGCGTCAAAGAGCATGAGCTCTGAGGAGGAAACAGTTAATCAGACTAGTCAGCAAAGAGCAGCAGCTAACAAGGACCTAAGGTGGGGACATTTTATGTTAGGGAAGGAAATCCAGAAAGGTCAGGAAGGTGACACCATCTGGAGAGAGAAGATCTGGAAGTGCAACCCTGAGAGCTGGGAAACTAGCAAAGGGAGTGACCCCAGAGCCAGAGAATGAAGAGGAGAACTGGTAAAGGGGAACTGGCAGAGTTCTATGTATATCACGATGTTCCTGGTTGTGTCGTGTGTGTGTGTGTGTGTGTGTGTGTGTGTGTGTGTGTGTGTGTGTGCGTGCACGCGCACATGCTCATGTGTGTTGCATGCACAGGGGTATAAAAATACATTCCCTTTGAGAAAAAGACCTCTCTCTTCATTTTTGATTGAAAGTGTTCTTTTGAAGAGCTTTGTGTTCTGCTTCTGAGAGATCTCTTTTATCTCCTGGATTTTTGTGGAGTTTACAAGGTAGGGCAATCTGGAGCCAGCTTGGAGGTGACTTCCAAAACATATTATCCTTTTCTTCATGGAGTTTAATAGGGGTCATGCAACTGCCATGATTGCTATTAAAGCCTGAAGGCTCTGTGTGGCTGCTGCTCTTCTCCCAGGATCAGCTAGGGCTAGGAGAAAGAATGAATTCACAGCAGCGCTCCTGTCTACATCTGCCTGAGCTTGTTACTCTCACCCTGCACTTCTCTGAGACCACCACCGGGAAGTATCTGATGGCTGCACCAGATCCTGGATGATCTGAAGCAAACAAAGCTTTTCTCTGTTTCTCTTTCTCCTTCTTTTAGACACTTGTTTCCCATTTCAGACAAAACTCTATTTCTTCCCTTCAGCAGTGCCCAGCACCACTGTGCAGAGCTCCAGCCTCCTCAGCCCTGCCCCCTTCCCCTTGGCAGCTCCTCCTTTACACAGAGCCAAGCAAATGAGAGGATGGGATGGGACAGAATACCTGCCTCTTGCCAATCATTCATCCATGGCAACTCAACCTCTCTGGGACTCATTTTACTGAGCTATACAATGTAGCAATGCCTGCCTATCAATATTAAGTGAGAGTCAAGAGAGATGATAGATGTGAGAGCCTTATAAACTGTATATGCTGTGGAGTCCTGCCACACCAGTAAGGGGCTGTTATTGAAACTTAGCTTTTAGTGTGAGACAAACCTATCTGGACTCTGATACTTACTTATTTGTTGTGTGACCTTGGGAAAGTCATTTAACTTTTCTAAGTCTCAGTTTGCTCATAAAAAAAAAGTGGGAATAATAATAGTACCTACCTCCTAGAATTGCTGAGAAAGTGAATGAGATAATGGCTGTAAATGCTGAGTATGAGGCCTGGTTCAAATAAGTACCCATTAAGTGTTTGCTGTTTAGGATGATGACAATGGTGATGGTGATGATGATGATGATGATGATGATGAACTTAATGATGAGAGTAATCTCAACAAGTGCCTATGGAGACAACATCTCAACCCAGGATCAATTGTAGGTCTGTCTGGGGTGTAATCAGGTCTATTCTATCTTCATGCAAGGCAGAGGCCCCTGGACACTTGGCCTCTGGTGGCCTTTCCCAGGTGACCTGGGACAAGTACACAGCTGTGTCCCTGGTGTGACTGCCTGTCTCTGAAGCTGCACATGAGGACCCTCTTGGGCTTCATACTATCCTATCTCTTAGAAAACTCAAAGAAAAAACCGACACTCAGCTTGGAAACGAAACCAAATCATTCTCCAGTCTGCCTCATTATGTAATTCTCCTTTGGGGACAATGGATTAAATGACCTTCTAATTTCTTTTGAATTCTCAGTTCCACTACACCATCTGTAATCAGCTTCCAGAACTTTTTAGTCTGGCTTTTTGACACTGCCCACCCTACCTCCTTGTCCCCTGCTTTCTGATCTCTGGGGAGGCAAGCTGCTTCTCCAAGCCAGCAGCTTTCTACTGCTTTGCAAATCACATTGGTACATATCTTGTTCACCTGCTACTCAGACTCCATAATGCCTCACATTTTTTGTTGTCATTTATTTGAGTAATTGTATTACTTAACTCTGGAAAGCTTTGGGATGCTACAGTTGGAATAGAAAATGCTACACAGAATAAGGCTGTACTGAGTATTTCTAGAAACCTTCTTTCCAAGGTGACTGTTACTGAAAATCCCTTGAATATTGAAAAGTTTTACAGAATTCTAAGCAAGGCCTTGTCTGAGGCTGTGAGAATGGGAGCTGGCATTATCCATAAACACCAGCTAGGAGGAAGCTCCAAGTCAAGCAAGCTTGGCTTTCAGTGGTGGGATAAGACACATCAGATTCTAGCTGAAGATCTGGCTGACAGTGACATGGGACCACCGAGCTCTTCAAGGGACCCCAGAAGCACTGTGTCCTTGGCTCTGCCCTTGAATGTGGGATCTTGGGGTAGGCAGGGACTATCTTCCCCCTCCCCAGTTTTCCCTTCTTTAATGCTCAGCATTCCTCACTACTCTTTACTGATTCTCTGCTCTGCTCCTGGCAGTGTGCAATGATGCAGGGGTGAGCAAACACAGGCATAGTCCCTGTCAGCAAAGAGTTTACAGTCCATTTGGGGAAGGAAACAGTCATTAGATTGTCAGGAAAATATTGTAAAATTACAACTATAATAAATGTTATAAGAGGGTCATATGCAGTGCCAGGGGAAAGTAGAGCAGGGTGTTGATAGAGTATGAGAGGCTCATAGGGCTTTCTCAGGATGAAAATCAGTTAACTGAATAGGATTTACATATGAGGAGGCCTGGGGTGAGCATTCCCAGTGGAGGAGACAGCATGTCCTAAGGCTCTGAGACAGGAGGGAGCTTGGTGCATTCCAGGGGCTGAAAGAAGGCCAGAAGGCTAGAACAGACAGGACTGAAAGTGTGCTATAAGATGCGCTGAAAAGACAGGCAGAAGATGTAACATCTTGAAGGGTAACTGGAAGGCTATAAAGTATCTTAAGCAATGGATGGCCTACAAGATCATATCTGTGATACTAACACAGCTAACACCTATAGCCCTTCCTATGTGTCAGGCATTTTACATGTGCTGCCTAATTCGGTGCTCCCAATACCCTGCTGAACTGAGTTACTATTATTATCTTCACTCAACAGATCAAGAAAATGAGGCACAGAGAGGTTAAGGAACTTGCTCAAGATTATAAGTAAATGGCAGAGCCAGGATTCAAACCTGAGCTGTTTGGTTTCAGAGGCTGTATTCTAAACCTGCAACAAATTCAATTGACTCTAGTGAAGAAAAAAGATTGAAGAGAGACAAGAAAGGGCTGTCTCATTTTATTCTCACTTTCTCACCATTTATACCACTCTACTCAGGACTATCTGGTATATATGCCACCACTCCATCAATGTTGCCTTAGCTGGTCACAGTGATCTCCAGGAAGGAATGCTTTCCAGCCCTTATCTTGCTGAACCTCCTAGCCAACCACTCTTTCCAGCTGCTGCCTGGCCCTCCTAAATAAGGTCAGTGTCAAGGACACAACTCTCCCTCTCTCCCCTTAGCTCCTCTTATTAGATTATAAGAAGTAGGAACCAGGTGTTTAAAACATTTAACATATTTCAAATTTGCCACTGGTCCCATTTTACAGACAAAGAAATTGAGAACCAGAGAGGTTAGTAATTTGCTCAAGTACACACAACTAGGAAATAGATAAAGCTAGCTTTAGATGTACAGATTCTCAGACTGTGCATTTTGCTTTTTTATGGCTTCACTGTTCTAAGTGACTTCCCCAAAGTGGCTGCACAGTAAGTCCCCAATGAACAACCAGTGCAGCCAATAGTGCAGTGCAGGGTATAAGAGAACAACCTCCCAAACATGGCCTACACTTGAGTCCCTTCTCACTGACAGGAGAATCAGGCTGATTTCTGACACATGCCTGTATGCAGGAGGGATTTTGTTAGGAAGCTGGAATGTTATAACCAGATTCTTGTAATTATCAGGAGGTGATCAGGTACCTAATTCCTTATCCTCCCGCCTAAGGAAGACTTGAAGCCCTCAATCCCCACTAGAGGGCTCCCTTTCTGGCTTGCCCCATCCCCAGTCCTAGTGCTCTGTCACACCTTGGATAGTGTTATTTGCGGAACCCAAGCAGGAGAGGAATGGGCCCTACACTCTGTGCTTAAGGCAGGCTGTTAAGGAAGAATGTTAATTAAACCCAGGAAGGAATGAAGTTAATAGGACAGGCCCAGCCTTTTCCAGGCAGCTAAAGGAGGAAGGCCCAGCTCCAGGAGCTGCTTTCAAATTCTCTCCTGCTTTCAGTTTTTTTGGCTGCAGTGGGGGCAGATATCTGCAGCTCAGCCCATTTAAATTAGATTATCTGCTCACTTTTTCTGTTTTTGAGCAATTTACCTGCTGGAAGCCTTTCTCTTTTCTCCCCTCTCCTCCCACTTAGTGAGATGCCCAAGGACCCTGCCCTGACTTGTTGCAGTCACCAAGCTAAGTGGCAATGGGATATAAAGGATAGAGGAAGCTCACTTCCGCTCCTGGCTCATGTATCACCAAGAATCATCACTTAAGACTGCCTACTAACATGCCTCAGGAATATATGCATCTGCTCTCCTGCCACATGAGGCAGGCTGTCTTCCTATTCCACTCACCACAGGCTAGGACCAAAGATAAATTATTAGTGTTCACATGACACCTGCAAAATGTTTGGGTCCTTGTCCTCTGGGCAGACTCAGGATAGAGGAACAAGGTTTAGAGAATAATGAATAGTGCCCAATTAGTTAACTCTTTCTGTCTCTGTCTCTTTCTCTCTCTCTCTCTCTCTCTCTCTCTCTCTCTCTCTCTCTCTCTCTCTCTCTCTCTCTCTCATAGGTATAGATATAAGTAAGGTATAGACATATGTATATAAATATATAAAATACACATACACACATAATCAACCCAGCCAATATACAAGGTACAAAGAAGGCCTGCTTCCTGATCAGAGAGAGGCCCCAATCAGACCCGTTGTAAACCAATCTGAGCCCAAGTTTGTAGAGTTTATCCAATGCTCACTGGGCCAAGCTCTTCCTCAGTAATGCTTAGGAAGAAGAGGCCCAAAGAAACATTAGCATTCTTGGGGAAGCAGCAATGTCTTCTTTAGGTCCAAGTGCTCCCTGGCACTATTTCTCAAGGTGATAGTTTACTCTCAGGATTGGATGAATTCCTTTAGAGTTAAATAAAAAATCCCCATAAAAATATTTAGTTGACTCAGTTCAGGGCTGTATACTTGGTCTATGTGGGAAGATTTTAGCAAAGAACCAAGCTAAAGGTAAGAAAAGTTTGACTCCTAGTCAAGATGGCAAAGTAAGTAAACTTTGCTGACCTCCTCCCACAACTACATTAAAATTACAACTAAATTATAGAACAATCATCATTGAGAACCACCTGAAGACTAAATTAATAAAATTACTATAACTAAGGATATAAAGAAGACACATTGAGACTGGTAAGAGAGGCAGAGATGAGGAACAGGCAGGTCTCACACCCATTGTATGGCAATTAAGAATCAAGAGGGATATATTGGCTACAGAGGTAGCCCCTGAGGAGTGAGCATCATCATCCCCACATGAGAGGTTCCCTAATCCAGGGCATCAGTGGCTCCCTAATCCAGGGCATCAGTGCCAGGAAGAGGAGTCCTCATACCATCTGGCTGTGGAAATAGTGGGGACTACATCTGAGAAAGACAAAGGGTTACTAGAGATCAAAGTGCTTCCTTAAAGGGGCATCACACAAACCCACTAACTCTAAGCTCCAGAGCAGGAGCTTAAGCTCTGGCAGCTTAAAAGTGCCAGAGACATACGTGGAGGAACTAAATTGACTAACTTCAGAGTGAGAGTTAGAGGAGCAGGAACCAGGAACCAGGGATGGAAGCTCTGGCAAGTGCCATTATTCCTTTTTGAACTCTCCTCCCACCCAGCCAGCCCAGTGCAGGAGGGTGCCAAATCTGAGCTCTCAATTACCCTGGCTAACACTATTCATCCTCCCCTGGTAATTCCTTGAGACTCCATCCCAATTTACTCTCCCTCCTAGCTCAAACCTCTTCCAGTGGCTCCTTCACACAAGACACTTTCTTGGTGCACATGGAAGACTTTCCCCAAATCTCTCAAATGTCCATAATCCCTAAACAAGCAGTGGCTGGCTTCAGTGTGCTTAGTAACACTTGCTAAGAAGCCCCTAGACCAGGACAAGCAACAATCAGTCTTAACTTCCAACATAACTCCCATCAAATGGTGCCAAACATGGTATAAGGGGCAGCCAGTCTAGGGATGAAATACAGCTTAAAATAGATGGCCACAAACACAGCACAAGTGGAAGCTGGGCTCGGCTCACATCACAGTGCCCAAAGAGCTCAAACCAGGTACAAGTGGCAGCTGGCCTTGGTTCACAGCATAGCCTCTCCAAAGCAACTCCAAGCCCAGCACAAGCCTCAACAAACTGCAGATCACTTTTCAGCTCCTATCAAGAGGCGCAAGCCTGGCACAAGGGGCAACTTACCTTGGCTTGGACAATGGCACCCCTCAAAAGTCTTCAGAACCAACATACCTGGTGACCAGCTTCATGAATGAAAGACTCTGGCAATTGGCTGATGACATTAGAGCCCCACTAAAATGACTCTTGCTTTGTGGGGTCAGCCCCCATACAACAGCTTGTATGTTGTAGTCATGACCAGTCCTCACAGCCAGTCAGTCT
Organism: Eidolon dupreanum; assembly: GCA_028627145.1. NCBI lineage: Eukaryota > Metazoa > Chordata > Mammalia > Chiroptera > Pteropodidae > Eidolon > Eidolon dupreanum. The sequence continues at coordinate 75,277,508 of CM053510.1, forward strand.
GTAGGTCAAATCTAAGAAGTGATATGCTAACAGCAATTGAGACTCAACTATAATAGGAGGGCACACACAACTCACACAGGGGACACCCCTGGAGCACCCAGATCAGGTAACCAGGGAAACTGTGCCACTTGGCCCCACAGCACATCTTTTATATAAGGCCATTCTATCAAGACCAGGAGATGTAGTAGATCTATCTAATACGGACACCAGGAGTCTGTCAAAATAAGGAGATAAATAAACATGTCCTAAATGAAAGAACATGACAAAACTCCAGAAAAAGAACTAAACTCTGTCAAATACATAGTACAAAACAATAATGCTAAGACTATTCAATGAACCTAGTGGGAAAAATGAACAAAGCAAGAACTTATACAAAGAGATAGAAAATATGAACAAGGACATAGAAAACATAATAAAGACTCAATCAGAAATGAAAAATACAATAACTGAAATTAAACACACACACACACACACACACACGAGGGAATCAACAGCAGATAAGATGAAGCAGAGGTTTCAACAAGCAATCTAAAAGACAATGTGGTGGAAAACATCCAACAGAAATAGCAAAAGAAAAAGAATCTTTAAAAATGAAGATAGTTGAAGGGACCTCTAGGACGACGTCAAATGTACCAACATTTGTATCACAGGAATACCAGAAAGAGAAGAGAGAGAGGGGGAGCAACATATTTAAAGAAATAATATGTAAAAACTTCCTTAATATGGTGAAGGAAATAAACACACAAGTCCAGGAACTGCAGAGTGTCCCAAACAAGATGAACCCAAACAGACCCACACCAAGAATCATCATAATTAAAATGCCAAAGGTTAAATACTGAAAGAGAATCTTAAAAGTAGCAAAAGGAAAGCAGTTGTTTATGTATAAAGGAACTTCCATAAGACTGCCAGCTGACGGAAATTTTGTAGGCCAGAGGAATTGGAAAGAAATATTCAAAATCATAAAAGGCAAAAATCTATAATCAAGATTACACTACCCAGCAAGTCTGACATTTAGAATCAAAGAAGAGATAAAGAGTTTTCCAGATAAGAAAAAGTTAAAGGAGTTCATCACCACTAAACCAGCATTACAAGAAATGTTAGAGGAATTTCTTTAAGAAGAAGAAATCAAAAATACAAATAAGAAAATATAAGAAAGAAAAAATTCTCACTGACATAGGCAAACAATTTTTAAAAGCAGTGGATCAACTAACTAGCTAGTACAAGGGTTAAAAGACAAAAACACTCAGATCATAAATTATCAACAATAAATTAAGGGAAACACATATACAAGAAGTGAAAAAGAATGGCAAAGACATAGTAGAGGGAGGTGAGTAAAAATTGTGATTTTAGAACGTGTTTGAACTTAAGTGACTATCAACTTAAAATAGACTGTTATAAATGTAGGTTGGTATACAAGAAGCACATGGTAACCACAAACTAAAAGTCTATAAGAGATATACGAGTAATAAAGAGAGAGGAATCCAAACATAACACTATAGAAAATCATCAACATACAAGAGAAGAGAGCAAGAATATAGGAAAGGTACAGAAAACTACAAAAAATCAAATAACAATAAAATGGCAATAATTAAATACCTATCAATAATTACTTTAAATGTAAATGGACTAAATGCTCCAAACAAAATACATAGGGTGGCTGAATGAATAAAAAAACAAGACCTGTACATATGCTGCCTACAAGAAACCCAATTCAAATCGTAAAACATACACGTTAAAGTGAAAAGATGGAAATATATATTCAATGCAAATGGAAATTTTAAAAGGCTGGAGTGGCAACACAAAATCAGACAAAATATATTTTTAAACCAAGCAAGCCTGTAAGAAAAGACAAAGAAAAGAATTTCATAATAATGAGATCAATCCAACAAGAAGATAAAACTCTTACAAACATCTACACACCCACTATCAGAGGATCTAAATACATAAAGCAAATATTGATGGACATAATGAGAGCGATCAACAGTAAGACAATAATCGTAGGAGAATTTAACACCCCATTAACACTAACAGATAGATCATTCAGATAGAAAATCAACAAGGATACAGTGGCCTTAAATGACACATCAAATTGGATAAACTTAATATTTTCAGAACATTTCACTCCAAACCAGGAGAATTTACATTCTTTTAGAGTGCATGTGGGACATTAGGCCACAAAACAAGCCTCAATAAATTAAAGAATACTGAAACATATTAAGTATCTTCTCTGATCACAATAGTATGAAACTACAAATCAATTATAAGAAGAAAGCTGAAAAAAATAACACACCAACATGTAGAGACTAAATAACATGCTACTAGGCAATGAATGGGTTAATAATGAGATCAAAGAAGAAGTCAAAGATACCTTGAGACAAATAAAAATGAAAACACAAAACCCAAAAATCTATGAGGCACAACCAAAGCGGTTCTAAGAGAAAAATTCTTAGCAATACAGGCTTACCTCAAGAAACAAGAAAAATCTCAAATAAACAATCTAATCTTATACCTAAAGGAACTAGGAAAAAAAAAAAAGAACAAATTAAGCCTAAAGTGAATAGAAGGAAGGAAGGAAATAATAAAGATCAGAGTTGAAATAAATGGTATAGAGTCAAAAAAAAATCAATGAAACCAAGAGATGTTTTTTTTCAAAAAGATAAACAAAAGTGATAAACCTTTAGCCAGACTCATCAAGAAAAAAAGGTAGACGGCCCAAATATATAAAATCAGAAAAGAAAGAGGATAAATGACAAATGATACCACAGATAGAGGATTATAAAAAATATTATGAACAATTATATGCCAACAAATTAGACAATCTGGAAGAAATGGATAAATAGATGATAGATAGGTAGATAGATAGATAGATAGATAGATAGATAGATAGATAGATAGATAGATATAGATATAGGTATAAGTATACATATGGATATAGATGTAGATGTAGATATAGATGTAGATGTAGATATAGATATAGATATATAGATATAGATATAGATATGATATAGATAAAGATATCTCACCCCAGGCAAGGGAAACAAAAGAAAAAAATGGAACTACATCAATCTAAAAAAGTCTTTGCACAGCAAAGGAAAATGTCACCACAATGAAAAGGCAATCTACTGAATGGGAGAAGATCTTTGCCATTTGATATATCCAATAAGGGGTTAATATTCAAAATATATAAGGAACCCATAGAAATTAACACCAAAAAAACAAAACAAACAATAGGATTAAAAAATGGAAGGAGGATCTGAATAGACGTTTGTCCAAAGAGGATATACAGATGGTAAATAGACATATGAAAAGATGCTCAATATCACTAATCATTTGGGAAATACAAATTAAAACCACAATGAGTCTGTCATTGTGACATGTCTGTCATGATGGTGATCATCAGAAAAATCAACAAACAATTATTGGTGAGGATGTGGAGAAAAATGCACCCTTGTGCACTGTTGGTGGGAGTGTAAATTGGTACAGCCACTATGGAAAACAGCTTGGAGATGCCTCAAAATATTAACAATAGAATACCATATAACCCAGCAATTCCACTTCTAGGTATTTATACAAAGAAATCCAAAACACTAATTTGAAAAGATACATGCAACCCTATATTCATTGCAGTATTATTTACAATAGCCAAGATATTGAAGCAACCTAAGTGTCCTTCAACAGATAAATGGATAAAGAAGATATGGTTCACATATACAATGGAATATTAGTCAGCCATAAAAAGAGAGTGAAATCTTACTATTTGTGACAACATGGGTGTACCTAAAGGTTTTTATATTAAGTAAAATAAGTCAGACAGAGAAAGACAAATTCCACATGATTTTATTCATATGTGGAATCTGAAAAACAAAGCAAATAAAACAGAAATAAATTCATCAATACAGGGAACAAATTGATGTTCACCAGATGGGAGGGGTTTGAGGGTCCGGGTGAAAAAAGAGAAAGGATTAAGAAGTACAAATTGGCAGTTACAAAATAGTCATGGGGATGTAAAGTACAGCATAAGGAATACAATCAATAATATTGTAATAACTATGTATAGTGCCAGATTAGTACTAGACTCATTGTGGTGATCACTTTGTAAGGTAAATATATGTCTAAGCACTATTGTACACCTGAAATTAATATAAATTATATGTCAACAATAATTAAAAAATTAAAGAAATATAAAATAAAAAAGAAATTTTCACATGAGTCAAGAAGCAAACATTAAAGTTCCCATTTTGAAAAAGTTAGGCATGTTTATTTCACCTAGCTATAGTGAACTGGGGAATCTAATTAAACTGGAGAATCTCTAGGCTCAGTGGCACTGTGCTGCTCTCCTTTAGGGTTATATTTTCAAAGAGCATACAAGATGTTCGGACAGATTGATACAGGCCATGAGAGAAAAAGAGGAGTTGTGGATGACTCCAAGGTTTTTAGTCTGGAGTATGAAAGTTGTCATTAAATATGGCAGGGAAAACATGTTTTGTGGGGAAGAACAGGATATAACTTTTATACAGGTGTAGAAAGAGATGCCTATTAAGTATCCTAATAGTGATGGTGACTAGACAATATACGAGTCTGGAGTTAGGGGTGTGGCTCATTCTGAATGTCCCAGGTGAACTGATTGTTAAATATTTTGATTATCAAGAGTTGTTAAATTTTAGAATATTACTTTTGATAATATCTATTAAGTGGTATTGTAGTTGTCAGTCTCACCCATTTAGCACATGATGCACATGTACAGGTTTATTTTTACTGAAAATTCACTTTGATCATGTAATTCCTTTTCTCAATGGTCTTCAGTACTCCCCATGGCCTATGCAAGAAAGTCAAACTTTCTTAATCTGAAATTTAAAGCCTTTCCCAATACATGAGCCCTACTTTAGTTTTACCAGGCTTGCTAGAATTCTTTTCACTTAAGTTTGTCCATCTCTGTTATATTTAAGTTGTTCCCCTTACAGAAGTATAACTCAGCTTTCACCATCTATCAAAATCCTATCCACCCCTCAAGACCCAGCAGTAACTCCAATTCCTGCAGTAATGATTAAAACTGAAAATGATCTTAAAAAAAAAAAAAAAAAGGTGAGAATAGGTTTGCAATTCATTCATAGGTAAAGTAATGTAGCACAAGGATCCAACCTGGGTCAGACCAAGCAGATATTATTTATCTTTGACCTCTTGTCACAGGCTCCCATTCACTGGCCATGGACTCTCTTGCCCTTTGGGGTTAGATGTATGTTCGAATCCCAGCTCTGCCATTCAACTGAGCAAATTACCTAAAGTCTGGGCTTTAGTTTCCTCATCTTTGAAGTGGACAAAATAATTCTTCTTTCTTATGATTATTGTGAGGATTAAATCCAATAACTTGTGTAAATTTAGCTCAAGTGTAGTCCTGACTTTTATAATCCTCTCTTCCAATGGTAGCCAGAGAGGTCTTTTGAAAAGCTAACACAGATTATGCCATTCTTTGTATTGCTTCTCAGTCTTTTTTATGCCAGGACCCCTTTAGCCATCTGGTGAGGTCTGTTCACCCCATCTTTAAAAAGGTTTATCACGTATACTTTATCACATTACTATATTATGGAGAAACACAGTTATCAAAATATTTTTACATTTTTGTGTTATGTGACATAAGAGCTAGAGGTAGTTCTAACAGCAACACTAAACTGACACCATTGGTGCCAAAGTCACAGGTGTGGTTAATACCACTACAGTATGTTGCCCACATTCATAACTGGAGGAAATATCACATTTCAGATTGAATTTAGAAAAAACATAGATGTAAATTTTTCCCTTCTAAGTTTATGGACTCTCTTAATGCTATCCTCAAACACTTGGGTGCACATGAGCCCCAGGAAAATAACCTATAGAGACTTCTCAGTTTACTAACAATAATTCCTTTAACGCAGCCCACCAGGCGTTATGTGATATGGCAGTGTCCTGCTGCCCACTTACCACACTCTGGCCATCCCGGCCTTCGTACTGCTTCTTTAATATATGTTCATTTGTACCTGGGGATCTTCACATGTACTCTTTCCTCTCACAGCAATGCTCTGACCTGACCTTGGATAGGCTGATTTCTTCACACTGTTTAGATCTCAAAATGACCTTCCTGGAGTTCCCATCTAAAGGATCCCTCTCCCTGACACTCTCTGTCTTATTACCTTGTTTTATTTTCTTCACAGCAATAATCACAGTCTAAAATTATCTTGTTTATTTATTCATTTAGTTATTTATTATTTGTCTGGAATGCAGACAAGTTTTTGTTTGCTGTATCTACACATATCTCCAGAGACTAGAACAATGCCCACATATGGTGGGGACCAAATAAACATTTGTTGAATGAAGGCATAAAAACAAATGAATAAATTGATCAAAGAAAGTAGGATGTCAGTTCATGCTATTCTTTTATCTTGCGCTGAGCTGCAGGATCAATTATGTAGTAGAGTGTTTCAACTAAGAACACACATTCTAGAGTCAACCTTGTCACTTGCCAGTCATGTAATCTTAGGTAAGTTAAATCAGTTTCTTCATATGGAAAATAGGGTTAGTAATAATATATGTTTCATAGATATTTTGTGAAGACTAAATGAATAGATGAAAAGTACTTAGAACAGTATCTGGATCAGGAAATGCAGTTGTGTAAGCTTTTTGCTGTTGTTATTGTTGTTGCAAGTTAAAGAATCAACTTCAATTTTATTTTTTTAAAAAAATATTGTTTCAAAAACATCAGTTTAGGTTTTGAAGAGAATGCAAAGAAATCTCATGACTGGAAAATCAATGTGTATTATATATGTTATACAGTATTTACGTAGTTGGGATGTGAAAAGATATAGCACTGAGAGTTTAGATGTACTCAGGATATGTGTATGCAGTAAAGCCCTGAAAAGCTTGAACTCTGCCCCTCTGCATTACATCACCACTATCATCACCATCATCATCACACTTCGTTTTCTGAGGACTGACCAATATAATTTACACATCAAATGCAAAAAGAAACAGGAACCTATATAAAATTTCAGGATGATATGCTCATTTCTAATCCAAATTCCCCTCTTTCTCCCAATCAAATTAATAAAACTTCCATCCTATATGACAATGAAGTCATAAATAGGCCATGTGATAAGAGGCACTGAATTTCCACTGGTGACTTTACACATTTCTGCCAGCCTCCCATCCCTGCTGGCTGCCAAAAAAGTTGGTTAAGGTCTAGAACACAATGTGGGGCCCTGACATTGAGCAGGGCTAATAGGCCCACATGGGGTCAAATTTACAGCCCTGATATTATAAGCAGAAGGCTTGTACTGGCCAAATCCACTGTACACCTATAAGGGGACTGCGGGTTCCCAGTCTGTGTAGGAGGCTATGTAAAGCATGCTCAGGAAAGCTCAAGTGAGTGGCTTCTGCTGTTGGAGAAATCAGACAGCATCATTAACTCAGTGTTGTCTTTCTTTTATTTCCCTCCCACTTGTCAGCCCTATAATTAGGAATTATATGATTCCTAGGGCTGTTACTAGGACTATTTCTTTTGGGTGAAATAAAGTACCACTGGTTGCTGAGAGCATTACTGAAAGCCATAAAAAACTTACAGGGTCTCATCCTTGTCCTTTTTCAATTCCAAGCCAATGGCCTCCCTCCATTACTTCCCCAACCTTTACTGTTCTGCTGGACAGAAGCGCAGTCCCAGAGATTGGCCTCAGTGGCCAGTCCCTGAACTGCCAAGGAAGGGTGAGAAATGATCTTAACAATTAAATCCATGAGTAAGAGAGCATCTAGCCTTTTTCTCATTTCTTATCAGTATAAACACAAGTCAAACCCATTGCAAAGGGCAGTAGGGCATTTTCTCAGAGATCCAAGGTTTCCAAGGAGGAGAGTGAGAGATGTTAGCCAGTCTTCCTGTGTGATAAATTGTATTTGGTCTACTTTAGAGAGGTGTCCCACCTTGTTAACATGGTTCAAGTGTCCAACGATAATAACATCCCCAAAGTTCTTTTTTGCAAACTTTATTTGAGCTCTGCAACAACTCAAGATCAGCAGTAGCCAATTTAGAGACAGGAGAATGAGGCTCAGCAAAGCTATATGGTGTTAAATTCAGGAGAAGGTTTACCTTTGTGAAAGAAGGGGTTGTGTAGCAAGCGAAAGAGGGCATGTTGTGGGGATGGGGACAAAGAATCTTCAAGGTGCGGGTAAGGGTACATTTCTTGACCTGGATGGTGATTACATGGGTATGTCCCCTTTGTAGTAATTCATCAAGCTGATACTTATGATTATATATGTATATTTCAATAAAGATTTTTTTAAAAACAGTAAGAGTTTTACCCAAGTAAGAGAATGGCCACTTTCAAGCCTGACACTGAGCACCCTGCTGTCTCCATGGGATAAGAAAGCCTAGAAGATACACAAGGGGCTGCATTCATTGTGCCATGGTTTGGTCATCTCACACATGCAAGAAACCTTAAGTTCAGGCATTGGGAGTCTTCTGTGTATCTCTGTTTAAATATCTGGGTGGCTTTTAATTTAAGAAGGGCTAAAAGGAAGATCCAGATGTTTTACTAAATTAGCATTTGCATCTGTATGGAGAAAAGTCCAGATCCCTCCTCTGGTCCAAATAGCTGAACAGATTGTGAAACTCTGGAAGAAGCCAACTACCTGTCTGCTGCAAACACCAGACAAAGCCCTAGGAGAAACCTGGCCTTCTTGCTTGGAGTTGTAATCATCTTCCAGGACTTGCTAGCCCCAACCTTAGATAGGTCTTAAAACCCAGAGAAGTGTTCAATAGAGATTCTCTCACAGTGTTTTGTGACAGAGTGCTGTCAGCGGGCCCTAGGTTTATGTCTGTCTCTTGCCAGCTGTGCGACCTTGGGCAAATTATCTAGCTCTCTGAACTTGTTTTCTCATGAGTAAAGTATGAATGGTAGCAGTTTCTACTTGCAGGGGTTGTTGTAAGGATTCAGTGAGTTAATGCAAAGATCTGGCACAAAATCAATGTTCACTGCTCAATTAATAATGTTCATTGCTATTGTTATTATGCTGTTCTTAATTCTATCATCTTGCTTTTATCCTCTGTCCATTCCCTTAAAGCGCCTAAGAGCTGGCTTCTGCTTTGGGCTGCACCATCCTGCTTGGTGAGTTTTTCGGAAGACTGAGCTCTTCTACCTGATTTGCTTCTGCTGACTCGCCTTCACTTTGGCCAGACTAACACCAGACTACCCATTTGCTGTTCTTACTGACCACACCTACTCTTTGTTTTGATCTACTGCCCATATCCCACTGTTAACCACTCACTGGCAGCCAGCTAGGACCCCAGTCCACCATTATTCTGCCATCTAGGACATGGTAGTTATGCTCAAGGTGTCTACTGGATTTGAATAGGAATCCATTTGGCAAGAGTTCACAGAATCTTTTTGAGTAGTCCAAATTTATTGAATAGACCACATGCTGATATTTAAAAAGATCTAGGCCTTTGTTCTGTTGCCTAAATTGCAAATGTAGACACAGGCAAAGCAGGAGTTTGTCATCAAGCAAGGGAGCATAACTGAAGGCTGCAGAAGATAAGGAATAATTCCATAGGTTCTGGAGAGGATAGAGCAGAATAGGGCTCCCAGACAATTGCCTCTGTAGATGCCAACACTGTCATTGGCATGACTAAGCCAGGCCTGGCTCTCAAATGCTGAAAAATGGTGGACATCAGTTGCTCCTAAAAAAGTTATAAGTTGTCAAGAAAAATAGTCTGTGAATAAGCCCCCAAAAGCATATAATGATTCTAGCCAGGAACTGTGAAACAGCAAGGCTAAGACATGGCAACAAGCAACTTGAACACCATAAGATCTTCTGGTGCAAATTTATTTCCATGAGTGAGGGATGGCCAGAAGACAGAGGGATTCATATTTGGAGTCTTTGAAGTAGGGTTATTTCCTCATAGGAAGGCAAGGAATGTGCAGGGCCTGCCTTCTGGGGTAGGGCAAGGAGCCACAGCAACAGGATTTGATGAACAAGGTACTGCTAGGAAAACAAAGCATGTTATGGGTTCAGGACATATCTGCACAGTAATTAAGAGGACACATTGTGGACCCATCTGAATTGGGAGCCTGATTCTGCCACTGCTCTGCCACATGACCTTGGACAAGTTAACTTAACCTCAGAGACTCTGTTTGCTGATACAAAAAAAACAAGGGTAATAATATGTGTCCTTGTAAGGTTTTTTAAAGATTAAATGAGAAAACATTTGTAAAGCAATTATTAGTACCATATCTGGCATAGAGTAAGTGCTCTACAATTGGCATCCATTACTATCTTTAGAGCAATTTCCAGCTAAGACAGGCTCAACATAAGGAACCACAAGCGTTTGAACACAGCACATGGTAGTTTCAGGTGAGGTTACTCACAAGTCCAGATGGGCCATCTGGGTACCTGCTCCATGATGATCAGACTGTTCTACCCCTCGCCAACAACACACATACTCAAGGAAATAAAGCCGGCAAGCGCAATGAGAGAAGGTATAACAAAGGCAGGTGGAGAATAAATGTGTGCACGGTGGGGGCTGAGCAGATACCAGTTAGGTCAACTAGCTTAAAGAGTGAAGAAAGGTAGAGCTGTGAGTTGAAAACAAATCAGAAGATTGAGGGTTAATTTTAGAGTCAGACAACTAATCCTAGATATTTCCAACCCATGGGGAGAGAAAAGAGAGGTGAGGTTGCTTGAGGTCTTCTTTCTTAAGACAATATTGGTGTGGAAAGTGGGGTAGGGTTGAGCATATAGTGGGGTGAGCTGAAGGCCCAGCTCTGGGGATCTGGAAAAGGTAGATCCCAGGAAGAAGAGGCAAGGATTTACAAGAAGGGAGTGTAGTCCCCATGGCTGCAGTGGGAGGGCAGTTCAAGAGAAAACATTTTCTCCTGCACCTAAAGCTGCTAAATGCACCAGGATATCTGAGCCACTGGTGTGCTTTCCCTCTTACCAAAGGGATCATCTGAAAACCTACAACTGATTCTCAGCATTGGGCTATTTGGCCCAGGCTTGAAGATTCTTGGGGTCAAGGGCTATAATGGTTAGTTTTTTAACACATGCCTTCATAGCATCCCATCCATCCATCCATCCATCCATCCATCCATCCATCCGTCCATCCATCCATCCATCTATCCATCCACCTCATAATTACTGAGACCTGTTGTATGTTGGTGCCTGTTCCAGGTGCTACAGTATAGGAGTGAACAAGACAAATGTAGTTCCTGATCTCAGAGAATTTACATTCAAGTGAAGGGAGACAGACAATAAACAAATAGTTCCATAATAAGCAAAATAATTATAGATGATAATAATTTATTGAAGACAATACAACAAATTAATGTGGTAGTAATTCAGCTCCTGATTATTCCTCAAGCTGATTTTCTGATGTTGCTAACCTTGGTCCTTGTACTCCCCCCTTCCTCAAGAATAAAGATCCTACTCCTGAACATAAGGCCAGGTCCCTATAAACCTGCTGATGTACTTTCAGACCTTGACCAATATTACCTGCTCCTGGATGCATTGATTCAACAACAGTTGTGGCTTAAGGTTGATAAGGTACAGTTCTTATTTTCACTGAGCTCATATTCTATATATGTAGAAACTCCAAGTATGGTTATCCAAATTGTATATCATACAAGGATTAAGTAGGACCTGAAACTAGCCCTCAAATTGCTCAACAAGAATGTGCTCCGGTGTAGAGCTGTATCCACCTGTAGATTTTCCTTCTAAGCTTCAGGTTGCTTATCTATAAAATGAGGATAATGTCTACTTCACAGAGCTGTTGTGAAGGATAAAGATCTAATGCTTGTGAGAGCAGTTTCAAACATGAAACTGGTGCACAAATGTAAAGGATGACTAAGACAACACTCAGGACAGATACACCCCTGACCACAGTGGTTCCCAGTTGCCTGCTTTGGGAAGAAGTGCTGTGTCTTGGCAATGACTCCAAAAACCCTTTCATGAATGGTTCACACCCTCTATTCTACCTGTCCAGCACTTGAATGTCCCTGCATATCCCTGTAAGGGGCATGGTCTCAGCTGGGAGCAGCCACTTCCAAACACTGCGGGAGTCACCCTTACCCACTATTTTGCTTTTGGTAGTTTTAGTTACTTGCAGTCAACTGCAGTCCAAAAATATTAAATGGAAATTTTCAGAAATATGCAATTCATAATTTAAAATTGCGTGCCATTCTGAGATGAAATTTCTCGCTGTCCTGTTCTGTTCCACCTGGGACGTGAATTGTCCCTTTGTCCAGCATACCCATGCTGTACATACTACCTGCCCCATTAGTCACATGATAGCTGTCTTGGTTATCAGATCGACTGTTGGTAGTATTGCAGTGCTTGTATTCAAGTAACCCTTATTTTACTTAATAATTCCCCTCATGTGCAAGAGTAATGATGCTAGCCATTAGGATATACTGAAGAGAAGTATAAACTTTATCATATGTATGAATGCATAGGGGAAAAAAACATAGTATATATAGGATTTGGTATGCTCTGTGGTTTCAGGTATCTACTGGGGGGTCTTAGAACATATTCCCCATGAATAAGTAGGGACTACTGTATTTCATTTTAAATAACTGCCAACTTCTCAGCTCCATAGTTCCTTCTACATACAACCCTTTATCTTGCTTTCCCCCTAAAAACTAAACATCAAACTTTAAAGAGTGTTCCACAGGATTCAACCACTGCAATCTGATCTTAATCAAACCCCCCACTGAACCGCTCTTGTTAGTGACTTCTGTAGAGCTAAATCTGTGAACGTTTGTCTGTGCTTCCTTTCAAGAAAGAAAACTTCTTTACCCATTCTTTTTCAGCAAACTTCATAGGCTCTCCTCCTCTTGAGCATGTATTTTTCTCCTGGGTGATTCTTATCCTACTCATAGATTCCATAGCCACCTATTATTCACCATTCATTCTGTTATTTATGGCTTCAGTCTTCTGAGCCCACTCTAGCCAACTTTCTGTTGAACATTTTTACCTGGATATCCATAAGGCATTTCAAAGTTACAATTTTTAAAGCTATAACCATTCTTCTCTTTCCTCTCAGACCTCTTTTCCTCAAGTTTTCACCTCAATGACTAGCACCAACATCCACTCAGATGTCCAAGTCAGAAACCTGGGAGTCAGCTTACTGTACTTTCTCTCTCTCATGGTCCATATCCATTTGGTCCTTGAGTCCTGAGGATCTAACTATTAATAGTTAAAAAACAGTATATATACTCTGATCTCACTTTACAAAAAGAACTCTAAGAATTCAGAAGGGATGATACTGAAATATTAACAACGGATATTACTGGTTGTTGGAATTACAAGTATTTTTTTAAACATATATTTTTAAAAGATTGCATACCTCTCTATAAAAGAAAAACTACCTTTAAGATAGCCTTTGAATGTGTGCCTTCTAGCTCCCAAGTTACTTTTGGTTCTCATTAGCTCTTGCCACACAAGGGCCTTGTACCTGGCTCCCCTGCTTCCAATCTTGTCTCACCTTCCCCTGATCCATCCATTTTCCATACTGTAGAAGGCCACGTAGGCCCTTCATCAACAACCACTGCCCACTTCTTATCCTCATTTCCCACCATGCTTTGTTTCAGGTATACTAACTTAAAATGGAAACTATCCATACACCTTAATTCCTTGGATCTTGTGTTCCCTCTCTCCTGGCATGCTGTTTTCTCTCCATGTCCTTCTTATATTTAGCCAACTTCTTCTCACCTTTAAAGATTCAGGTTGAGTAACACCTCCTGCAGATGTCTCTCCTAGATGTCACAAGCAGACTTAGGAGCCCTCTTCCTGTTCTCTGCATTGTACACTGTACTTCTCTATCGTAAAACTACTTGGTTTTTACCTAGGTAGTCCCCTTTAAAGAGTGACCCAGGGACTATATTATTCATCTTTGTACCTGAATACTTTGAACAATTTCAATTAAAAATTCACTTTAAATAAATTTATTGGAGTAATACAGGAGAACCCTTGAGAATGTTCCTGGGGCATCTTCTTCTTTGAGCTATTCCAGTCCATCTCTTTCTCTCTTCCAAATATACTTCCACCAAGACACACCATCACTGCTGCACAGGCCTGATGTGGGCTCAGCTGTGAAGGACTGACTGGAGTAAAATGAATCCATACTTGAGAACCACTCAGTTATCCTCCTCATCTCCACTGACCAGACATACCACTGGAGGTGAAAGGCCATCCACCTGGTCTAGTTTATGTGAACCCAGTTGTTTGTACTACAGCCACACTTCCACTTTTAGTGGGATTTACACCAAAAGACATGCTCTAATGACTTCCAAACAAATGCAAAAAAAATATTAAAATGGTCTTCCACACTAATATGCCATGTGTCCAAGCCCCAAAGCCCAATAGTCTTGGGTAAGCAGGCAATAATGGATGTGAAAAGACTGAGGATCTAGAATGCCAACTGGAGATGACCCAGGCCTCTATCCTTTTCTTTTTTACTTCTAATAATAATTTTTACTTTTCAGTTATAGTTGGCATATGATATTATAATAGTGTGAGGTGTACAAAACAGTGATTAGACATTTATATGCAGCCCTCCATTCTTTACTCCATATTGCTCAGACATCAAGAAGCTACTGCATTCTTCAAACTCTCTAAAGAAAGAGATTCTTTAGTCAGCCACCAGCATCTTCTTAGGAGTTTTTTCCTTTATACAAAGACATCGATTCTTCTGCAGTTTCGGCTGCACTCGCTTTGTCCATTGTCCAGGGAAAACTGGTGGGCAGCCCTGAACACACAAATCCCCTGTGTCTCTTCCTTGTGCACGCTCTCTTTCTTTCAAGTACCACATATTCTGCATGAGTGAGCAGCCCCAAAGAGCCACAAGTGCCAGAAGGATGACTCCTGAACCCTGGCATAGAGGCTGAGGACCTCTGGACACCCATGAAGAGATCTCAGGCTTGCCCCAGCATGATGCAAACAATGGTTTTCACTCTTCGCTGTTAACAGATGACTGTTTTAACAGGTGACTTTATTTTTGTACCGGGAGTACATACTCCATGAAGAAGAAGAGGGGAATTGAGAGTACCCAAAAAAGACTAGTAATAACCATTCATGGGCCAAACCAGTTAATGCTCACCCTGGGTTCACTTGGCCATGAGGATTTCCACTCAATGTTACCAATAAACCTGCAAGTGTATGGCCTAGTGCCAACTGCATTTGTTCCACAATGGGAGGTTTAGTCTTCACCAGGAAGGCTCAGCAGGTTCTCACTGCCCTGGTGCCCCGGGCCACGTCATCATGTTGTTCTACACTTTTAGCTGGCCTGGCCCATGGTGCCTGCTCTTCCTGACCCTTCATGTTGCTTCATATCACTCATTACTTCATGCTCCCCTAGCCTCCAGCCCTAAGGCTTCCTTAAGCTGCTGAGATGAGAGAATATGCAGGACTTCTTGGTAACCAGGCATATGCAGGCAAGGCTGCAGGCAGAGAGGTGGGTCCCAAGATCACTTGATGTGCCTAGTACTGACAGTGCTGTTGCCGCTATCTTGGAATCTGACTTCTCTGAAGGTGGCCAGAGGGTCCTGGTGCACAACCCAGTATGGGGGAGGTGATGCCTGTGGAGTGAACTTTTAGCCAATGAGAGATGGGACTCAGCAAATAAATTTTCCTCCCTCCCTCTATGGGCTGTGTAGTGAGGCACTAATTTCGTAGGGCCTCTCTAAACTGACAATCAGCTGTGCTTGGTGCAAAGCTATGGCCAGCACAGTGACATACTCCCTGAGATGTGCTTTCTCTCCTTGCCTGCCTCTTCCCCATTCCCTTACTTCTGATATCTTGGAATTGCACTCCCTTAGTTAGTATGTAAGCTTTTCCCTTGGGCTCTGTTACCTAGAGACCCCATCCTAACACAACTCATATATTTTGTATGTCGAACATTAGGTGTGAGAGCGAATGTGTGTGCACGTGTATGTGTGTTATTTTAAATCCGTACAATAATTTTTTCCAGATGAACACTGAAGCTTTGGGGAAGGGGTAGAAAGAATAAAATAAATTGCCTAAGAACACACTGCTAGTAAGTAGATAAACTGAAACTTTAGCTTAGGTCCATCTAACATCAAGATTTCTGCTTTCTCAGGACATAAGCACTGAAATCATACAGAAAGGGCTTAGATACTGGCTCTAAATTTACTAGTTGTGTGATCTCTGGCAGGTTACTCAACCTCCCTGAGCTGTCATTTCCTTATCTGTATAAGTGACAGTTTAAGTGCAGTGACTCTGAGGTCTCTTCCAGTTGGCACATTCAGTAGCCCCAAGGCTTTGCTCTAAAATGTTCATGTGCAGCTTGGGAAAGGGATCATGTAGAATGTATCCAGACTTTAAGACAACTGTAATCCTAGGGGAACATCTTGGCAGACATATCGAAGCATTTAACCTGGGGAAGGTGGGATCCCGGCATCATCCATTCTTGCCTAGGACCAATCACAATGGCATTCGGACAGCCTTCTGGCTTAAATACTTTTCCTATTTGTCAGAAGTCAGCTCAAACATCATTTCCCAAGGGAAGCCTTCCCTCTCCACCCTTTTGCCTCTTCAGACTGGACACTGTTCCCTCTATATGCTCTCATAGCTCCTTCTACTGTATCTCCCTTGTACTTAACACAGTCAGAAATTCTACATTAATGTGATCATTCACTAATGTCTGTCTTTCACTGGTAGGATCCACGA
This sequence comes from Eidolon dupreanum, assembly GCA_028627145.1. Classification (NCBI taxonomy): domain Eukaryota; kingdom Metazoa; phylum Chordata; class Mammalia; order Chiroptera; family Pteropodidae; genus Eidolon; species Eidolon dupreanum. The sequence continues at coordinate 75,294,209 of CM053510.1, forward strand.
GGGCAGTGTCCATGTTTATTTTGTCCCGTATTGTATCTCCAATGTCTAGAATCATGGAAGGTGTTCAGTAAATATTTATTAAATGAATGGGTTTAATTAATTAATTAACACTATGTAGGCAAGTCTTGATGAGACCAAAGCAGCAGCATTTTGGCTTGAAAGCTGATCTGGGGTGAATGGTAAGATTCTCGTCTGGTTGTCCACCCAGGTCATTCAGCATGTAGTTGCATGTACTTGAGTCTCAGTCTTCTCTTCCTGCCAGTCCATGTCACAGCTCATTAGGGGGCTGATAGCTATGTGCTGACTGACATCCCCGAAGTCACCTTGCCAGTCCCCAAGCAGCTCAAGGGGGCTGAAGAAACAGGCTCAAGTTGACCAAGCACATCGGTTAGAGGGGAAGGAAAAGGTCTGGTATTTCAGCTTTCTGTGTGTACACCACTGGTTCCAGGGCTCCTCCTTAGGCTCTCTGCAGTCTTCTGCTGACTGATAATTTGCAAGCTTCTCCCTGGGAGCAAGGCCTCGCTTCTGAACCAGCTCACTCTGGACTCCAGTACACTGGGCAGTTCAGTTCCCAGAACAAGCTTTGCTGTTTACCCCACTGGGTCATTGCGAATGCTGTCTATACTGACAATTTCCTAAGCACCATGCTCCTCAACTTTTAAATACCCTTTCCCTGCTCCAGTCTGTACAGAAAACTTTTTACAATACTTTGTCAAGAATAGCTTATTTAATGCTCCAATCAACATTTTAAGCTTAAAGACTAGGATTAAAAAAAATTATCTTATATCACAAGTTTGGGTTAAAATTGTATTAATTCAATAGATAAAGGGAAGGGAGAAAATAAGGAAAGAAATAAGAAAGGAAATAAGAAATAAGGAAAGAAATAATAAAGCAAGAGTGGAATAAGGGAGATGTGGAGTAAGGGAGGAGAAAAAAGAAGAAAGGAAGGGCCTGGATTTATGTGTATCTTCCTTGGTGACATCAAAGTCCAGCTTAGGTAGTGTGCTGCAGTGGGAAGAATGTGAGTTCTGGAGTGAGACACATCTGGGTTCAAATTCCATCCCTTTCTCATACTGTATGGCTTCAGACAAGTCATTTAAGCTCTCTGAGCTCCAGGTGGCTCATTTGTAAAGTGGGGATAACAAGCAGCTAAAAGGTATATTTAAAGAGGATTAGAGATAATGTATGTAAAGCATCTTGCCCATTAGCATTAACTAGGAGGCTGCAGGAGAGCTGAAGGGGTTCCTTCTGTGTTTGGAAAGCACAGAGAGGGAAAGCGGTTGGTTCAAGATCACACTAAAAACCCAGATCTGTGCTCTCCCCATTGGGAATCCATTACTTATCCTGACCATAAAAACTCAGAAAGTATGGGCAATGAATTAATAATGATTTAATTATTTTTACAGATGTTAATAGTGTGTACCAAGAAAACAAGAGATTTCCCCTTGGAAGAACCTTTACCTAACACATGACTGACATTCTATGATGCTCACCTGCATTTTAATCAAGTTTTCATATTCACCCTGAAAATCTCCAGCCTGCCCAAGTGCATCTTGGCCCTGAGTCTATAAAAACACATTAACAATAGCAGAAAATAATACAATAAGTAACAAAATAACCATAACTGACCAATTCCCCTGATGGTTGATCCATTTCCTCCATTATTTAACAATATCTCCCCTGACAGCACCAGTTGCCGAAGTCAACTGGTATTGGTATATTCCACTTTCTCTGGGCCTGTCCAAATCCTGCCAGGGGTTGCTAATGAGCAACAAATTAATCAGAACAGACAAAAACACCTGGATAATCCAAACATGGAACCCAAACCCTATATATTTGTATTAATTGGTCAAAATCTCCCTTACCTGTTATAGGTGCTGGACTGGGAAAGCAGGCATTGTGATGTCAAATATTCATCAATGTATAGCACCAGTGCCTGGCTCAATGACAGCTCAGTAAAGATTTGTGCAATGAATGGACAAATAAATGAAAAACGTATAAATGACTGACTAAATGAATAAATGAATAAATGGAGTGTTCATAAGTATACAGCACAACTTCATATCCTTCCATCTCACTCTCCAGCCCACCTGAGTCCAAATCACCTGTTCTTTTCTTACCCTAGCGATCAGCTCCCCAACCATTCCTGTCCAGGTGCCATTGGCCTCAGGAACGCCATATACACCATCCCCGACCAGGTGAATCTTGTAGTTGAAGCGAAGGATCTCTGCCAGCTCCTTGAGCATGTCCACACAGAAGCCCTCGTAGCGGTCATTGCCTTCCATTTCCTGGTGGTTCCCCTTCAGCATCAAATATGGGTTTTCCTGCAGCAAAACTGGGCAGCTGTCATTCTCATCTTAGCCCTGGTGTCTCAGCCACACGTGATGAGGGTGAGCAGGAATACAAAAGGTTGGGGAGAAAAATGGGTCCAAAGGAGGGAAGTAACTTAGGTAATAGACGACTATGGAGGTGGCAACTAGCTCCCCTCCTCTGACCTCAAGGCACTTCTCTTACTGGGAACACACAAGGGTCCCACTGCACAGAATGTCAAGCTGAAGCCCCTCTACCTTATTTAAAGTCACCATCTGACCCCACCCCTATCTTGTCTCTTCCTTTTGTTTATGCCACACAGACCTATCACTGAGCATTATGAGCTACAAGGATGTTGAATGTATAGTAGGCAAGGTGGGAACATATACGGAAACCTGCAACCCAAGGCACAGCATGTCTATCCAAGAGTGCTGGGAAGAGGGACAGGCCTCTCTGGTGAAATGTCCAGAGAAGTTTCCATGGAAGAGATGGGATTTGAGCTAGGCTCTGAAAGATGACAGAGCACTGACAAATAAAAGTGGTGTCGATAGAAGGCATCATGGGCAGGGAAAAGAAGTGATCAAGGGCATAGTCCCGAATTAGATTGATCATGGCCTATTTAGGGTATGATGTATCCTCCATTTAGTGAGCATGGGTTGTATGGATGGGTGGAGTAGAAGGATAAATTTAGAAAGACAAATTAACGTCCACATGGGCCTTGGATGCCAGGATGAGGTGACAGTATGTCAGGTATATATATTGGAAGCACTAAGAGTTTTAAAGACTTAAGCATGTGAGTAAAGAATATTAAGCAGCAAGAGAGACTATCTGAAGGTGAGGGCAGACCCTAACCTGATATGAGATACTGAGTCCCGAGCCATAGTTTGACTCAGGTTGGATTGCAGAGAGCTGGAAGGACACAGAGAGGGTCAGGCTTGATGACAGGTTGTGTGTGGGCATAAAGGGTAAGGATCTTCAGACCCTTGAAGCCTGGGTAGAGGATGGTATGTATCATCACTGCCACGGATGATTTGGAAGGGAAGAGAATTTGGAACATGTTGAATTTAAGGCACTCATAGGTTATCCAGGTCGAAGTGTCTGAATCTTTGAAATGTGGAGTGAGGGCATGACTGTGGGCAAAGATTGGGATCTTCTATATAGAGGTGATGGCTTAAGCTGTAGAATATGTGAGGCCATCATAGGGGAAGAATTGAAAAAAGACAGAGAAGGATAAGAAGAGACCGTTGGGGAGACCCTGATCATAGACAATGGAAAAATGAAGAGCAGCCATAGAAGAAGACAAAGCAGAAGCAGAAATAACAACAGCTGAATAAGGAAAATGAAGTCATGGAAGTCAAGTAAGAAGGAGTTTCAAGAATCAGAATGCAGACATCCCACACAGAGAGGAAGCAGGGCTGCAAAAGTGCATCTGGGTGCAGTGTCACTGGCGACCTTTCAAGGAAGATTTAATGAAGGGAGTAAAACTCTGCAAGGACTGGGGAGTGAATGAGATATGCATGAGTGAGAGTGGAACAGCATTTTGAGAAGTCAGGAGATAAAGGAAGGCAGGCAGACCATCTTTCCCTCCAACCACTATAAGTTATATCCTTCTCCAAGCTTCAGTTCATCATCTGCAAACAAAAGGGTTGGAGGATGTCCAAGGGTCCACCGATTCCACAATTTATGATTCCGTAAATTGGAGAGTAGCTGAAAGGGTAGTGGGATGTACATAAGGTGGTAGTTATGGCATCTTAGGATGGAAAGGACCAGAGTATATTTGTAGGTAGGAAGGGAAGAATCCTTCAAAAAGGAGAGATTAGAGAAGAAACAGACATGTTAGTTAATAAAGCAAGCTTGCAGGATGTGATGGGAGGAGATGGTGAAGGTGAGTGTGAGACTGGAAATTGGGCTTGGAGGTAAGGCAGGGAGTATAAATGCTTATATGGAGAGGAAGTGAGAAGGCCAGAAGAGAGAGAACCCATGCCCCTAGAGTCATGTGGGAGGCAAGTAGGATTAAAGATTTGGTGCGTGAAAAGGCCTGGCAGACCTGCTCAGGGGATAAGAAAGGGAATGAGTGAGAAATGAGCACAGGAACTGCTGAGGCTCAGCTGAAGTCAGGGAGCTGAATGCAGATTGGCAGCTGAAAGCAAGGACTGCAAAGGCAGCTGAACTTGAGGACTTGCATGAGATGAGATGGCTGCACATCATGGCAGAGATAATTTTAGAAGCCAAGAGAGAGAGAAGTGTTGAAATGCTGGCTTGCTAAGTTCAAGCTGAAAGGGATATCTTGGTTGGAAAAGATGGAGAACCAGACATACCAGAGGTCATGAGAGGTAGGTGGGGAGAGCAGTTTTGTGAGCTTGATAAAGTGGGAGAGGGAAAGGTAGAAGGTTGTGTGTCCAGAAGAGGGAGTTCCAAGCTGAAGATTATGATTCATGATCAAGTCTACTGTCATGTCAATGATATGGGGCTAGTCTCCCTGTCTTCCACATATGCCATCTTTGTCTCAAGAGCTTCTCTCTGCCCACTCTGTCCCAACTACTCTCCCTCCCTTCTTCTATATAACCTAACTCATCTCTGTCCTTGGAGACCCATTACCTCTTTTTTTTTTTAATGCCTACAGCACCTAGTCTTCCTAGGTGGTCTTTACCTTTTCTGACGGCAAGTCACTTCTCAGAATTCCTGTACCTGTAGCCCCAGCCCCACATAACCATCCTTCAGTCTTTCTTTTTGTGCCTGCTCACCCGTAGAAGGTAAATGGAGCCTGGGACTTACTCTTTCCTTTCTTTTGTACCCATCTGGTTCCAGCATTAAGCACTGGTGGATTGTGTGAGTGAAAAGCATTTAAATGGCCTCATGGGCAGGGCTCAGCTGGGGGTTTCCATCCCTGGAATAGCAACATCCCAGGGTATCTTTTGTTATCCCCAAAACTGTCACAAAATTATTCTCCCCAAATACTTCCTACTCCCAAGGTAATTTAAAATTCACCGTCAAGTTGAAAGAAAGTTTACAAAATTCCAATCTTGGAGGCAAGAGATGTGTGGAAAAGTTAAAATGTCAGGAAGTTTGGGGCCTACTAGCATGTTGAAAAGTGTGGAGGTAAAGTGCTGGCCTGCAGCAGGAGCCACTGTCCTGGCAGGAGTGTTGGGAGAATGGAAGGCGGTAATGTAAGCAAAATATTTAACTCAGGGTCTGTCTGACACAGGATAGGTGTTCAAGGAGTGGGAGCTGAAGCTAATTCTGTGTATTTGCTGGTATTGATCAATAAGTCATTCCCTTGTCCCAAGTGTACCCTGACAAGAATGAGAGACAATAGGGATATGTTACCTGTTACATGTGTTATAGGGTTACCGTTTGCCAAGAATAACCAACAAATGATCACCAGAGACTGAATTAAGATAATCATTTCTGGCAAGAGTTATCCACTTGTACAACCCATCGTAGACACACGTGCACGAGAAAATGTTTTTTGTTTGAATTATATTTACTATGGTATTAAATGTCACCTGACACAAAAGTGTCCTGTCCTTACTCCTCATGAACACATGTGTGTATATGTAAACAACGGTGCTTGTGCATGTGTGCATGCGCTCACACAGTCAGATAGACTTTTCTGGTCTAGAAATATGGCCCTGTGGTCTCAGTGACACTGTGGGTCTGTGTCAAAGCTCTGTGTGCTGTCCAATTCCAGACTCTGAGAGGCAAGAAGTACAACTCAGCCATATTCCCATTTCCTCCCAAGCACTTATTGGCTTCTAAGAACATCCCCTAACCTGTAGGAAGAAATTCCATCACTCAAATTCTAATCATGAAACTTCAACTTTGAGTCAAGAACCCCTACCTTTGAGGATGTCTCATTCTAGAAGGGGAGGTAGAGCTATAAAAAATAACCTCTAACAGGAGAAGTGACACAACAGAGGTACATACAAAATGCTAAAGACAGGGAGAGGGTAGGAGTCAGATAAGAGAAGATTTCATGGGCAGATCTTTGAAGGATGCATACACATTTCCAGCTGGAAATGGAAATTAGGAGTGGTGGGTCCTGGGCAGCACTGAAGTACTGTAAATAAGGAAATGACGGGACAATTCTGATTTAAGAATGATGATGCTGACAGGAGGGCAGAGCGATAGACTGAGCAAGTGAGAAAGTAGCCCGTGAGGAGGCAATGCTGCAGCTCAGGTTAAAGAAGTAGATAGGATTAAATTAGAACATGGTTTATGAGGATAGCTAGCAGGGGATAGACTTGAGAATTACAGTAGGAGGGAGATCCCAGCAATAATACTGAGTGCTGCCTACCCACACTGGGCCCGGATTGCCGCTCACTATTGCCCTAACTCACTCAGGCTCTCCAGATCTCAGCTGGAGTGGTGACACCACCACCCTCTAATCTTTCTGACTTTTTCACATGGTTCAGATAAGCTAATGTAGGAGCAGAGATGGGAAGTGACTGGGAGCTGAAACTGCTCTCTCTGTCCTTTGTTTTGACTATTCCCTCTGCCCAGAAAATTCCTTCCTAGATGGCTAGTTGACTCTCACCTCTTGCCTGTCAGGTCTCTCTGGTTAGATCTTCCCTTCACAGTGAGGTCCTGATCACCTGGGTGTTCATATCACTTACACTTTCATTCTCCCAAGTCCCCTTCCCCAGTTCTATCTATTCCTGAACAGATAAAACTGAGAACAGTGCCTAGCACACACAGTGGTGCCCAATAAATATTCATTCAATGAATGAATAAAACTATTCAGTGACCCCTGTTTCCTACCAAGTAAAGGGAAAACTCAACAGCCTGGCATTCAAATTCCTAAGCACTATGGGCCTGACCTACTTTTCTGGCCTTATGGCTTACCTCTCTCTACCAATGCTCATTTCCTGGGAAAATCTGCACTTTTCAGCATTTCCTGGTACCTGACAACTCTCCTTGGTTCACTTCTCTCTCTTCCTTTCTCCCTGTCTTTTAGAGCTCATCTTCCATGCCCCTTCTTCTTCAAAGGCTTTGCCGACCTTCCCTCTCTCCTTCAATCCCTAGGCACTAGGTTGTGCACTTCTTTCCTGGCTTTTATCCTACTCTGATTACAGTAGATCTTTAATTCCAGTCCAGAGTCCTAAAAGAAATAGTCACAATAGGTGGCCTTGCACATTTAACAAAGATAAGGCTGAGCAGGCTAACGAATTCATCAAGTCCCTGCTTTGGGCTGGAACTATATCAATGTGGCAGCACTGGTTATCTCCTGCTGATAAGATGCTGTAACAGGCAGGAAACATGCTTTTGATTAGTTAAAGGAGTCAGGTGGGGGAGAAGAACAACTAATTATTGCTTAATACATTCAGTTGGTTTAATTGATAGATCTTTAAAATATGAGATCTTTAGGGAAGAAGAATACCTTAGCCATAAATACACTTGGTTGATGCCATATACTAAATTATAACCTCTTTGAGAATAGGTTGAGTCTTATTCATCTTTGTGTCTCCAGGAGAGCAGAGTGTCTGGCATATGGGGAGAGGGGCTTGGTAATTGTTGAAGAAAACTGAATCAAATAGAAAAGGTCACTGGCTCTATAGATGGAGAACTCTCTCTCTTCACCAGCTAGAAATGAAGAAATAGGCCATGAAAGCTCACTGGAATTCAGATGTCCACTGCAGGTGAGCATTTTGTATATGGTAGGCATCAAGCAAGGTAGGCTGTTGCAAAATAATAGGGGGCCATCCTGGTGGACTTCTCTCACCTGTGTCATAAGGCAAGCTTCCGTTGGCCATGCACAGTTTCCCTAGTTGTCAGGGTACCCCTGGAAGAGGCACTCACAAACTGTGGAGCCTCTCAACCCTATCCCTCTTCCCCAGCTGCTTTGGAACTCATTAAATGTCATTTCCATATGAAATAGCAACTTGAGTTTAATTATACTGTCATAAATTGACCTCAGTGCTGTGATTAGAGCTCCCATCTTCTGTATGCTGGCAAGCCTATGAGGAACTTGGAGCTAGAGGAGGCATGCTGGGAGCTGCAGCTGGGAGGCCCGGGAGCACCCTGCTTACCAGGATAGTAGTGACGACCAGGGTGGTGTTGAAGAGACTGTCGGATATGTTGGAGGCATAGAGGCGGCTGTCCATGCTGAGGCCATCTGCCACATGCCATTGGCCAATCTGAGGAGACCAAGGAGAAAGAACTGGGAAGAAATGGCAGAATGAGGAGGCTGGGGAGCTGGGTTGCTGAGATCCTGCAGGTCTTCAGGGCTGGAAGGAGTTCAGAGGTTAGTTCCCTGCTCTCCGGTTGGGCTGTATGTAAGCCATAGAAGCAGGGAGGGATATGGTCTATGAAGCAAAGGGGCTAAATTTGGGCAAAGCTACTGTTATATAGGGTTGGGGGTGGAGCTTAAGGAAGGGTGGGGAGACATGTGAAAGGAAGGAAAGAAAGTGGTGAAGACTTAGGAGAAGTGGAAGAAGAACATGGAAAAATAAATCAGGAAAGGAATGGAATTCATGGAAGTTCATACAAAAGGAAGCGGAGCATGTGGCATCACATTATCTTGAGTCAGAAATGAGCCACAAAGCTCTTTTGCTTCAGCCTGTCTTCAGTGATTCTGATTATCTAAATAAGAATCAAAATAGTATACTGGAGAGAAGTGACATATATTAGGCCTTTAATAAATGTTTGCTGAATGGTTCAATGAATGAATGAACCAGTAGAGGGAAGACCCAGGTTCGATCCCTGGTTGATTCACTTGCTAGCATGAGAACTTAGGCAAGTTATTTAAATCTTTCTGAGTCTCCGTTTCTCTGTCTATGAATGGAGATGGTAATGTTTGCCCTGCCTTCTTCTCAGAGCTAACCGAGATCATGGATGTTCCACTCAGCCAGACCTAGGAGCATGAATATCAACTGTGTTAACCCCAGAAAAGTTACTGAAGCTCTGTGAACACATTTCTTCATCTATAAAATGGAATAATGAGAGAAACTTCATTGGGTGGTAGTGAGAATGTATTTAACCTGACACTAAATAAATGTTATTTTCTTTTCTCTTCCCCATTGTCTTAACTTTAATGGAAAAAAAAAATCCACAACTTAGGTCCCCATTCTAAAAAGTCACCTAAATCTAAACTCAATAGCACTGGGTTTTTAGATGGTTTATTTTCTTGGTAGAACCATTTTGATGTGTGTGTGTGTGTGTGTGTGTGTGTGTGTGCACGCGCGCGTATGATACTAATAGATTTCTACTAGCTGGAGCCTCTAGCAAATCATTTCTGATGCTGAATGTTCAAGATGGACAGCCAGGAGAGATGGCTGACAGCTGACTAGAAACCCAACGAAATGCATACATCTGCCTCTGCCAAGCATTTTCAGGCACCAGCAGCAGCTTTCCTGGAAAAATCTCACAAATTCTATGGATGCCATGTGGCTCTGTGTTCTTCTTGTGTAAGCACCAGTGTCCATAAAGACATGTTTCACCTTTGGCCCCCACCTCCACCCCATAGGGTTAGTGAGTTCAGAGTCACAAGGAACAGGAGTGTTCTCCCTGATGTGATGGTCCAGAGCTTAAAGAGGAGAGGGCCAAGCTAGGGGCACCCTGGACCACCAGCTGGGACCTCTTGCAGGCCTCCAGTTCCAGGCAGGAGCCTGATGGTATTTTAGATGACACTTTCACCTGTCAAACAGGAGATGGCCAAAAATCCCTGTCCAAACCTCTGTGAAGATGTCACCTGGAGTATGGTAGGCAGCTTGCCCTACTCTGCAAGAGCTGAACGGTTCTGTACATGTTCATGTTCAGTTTTTAGTTTATAAGCAGCGGTTCATGCACATGCACTCAGGAAGTCTCATTTTATAGATAAACTGACACCAAAATAAAAGAGCCTACCTAACTTTCCCAAAGTCACCTTGCCCATGGGCTGAGAGGCTTGAACTTTAACCCCTGTGCTCTTAGTTCCAGATGATTCTTCCCAAGGAAACCCTTGAGTCCATCCTGTCTGGCTCTTCTAATGTTCTATTGCACATTTTTGTTTACCTGTCTGATTCCCCACTAGCCTGTGTGAGGTTGGCCTATTTATGCTTGCACCCAGCACCTTGCTTAGGTACTGGTACTTGGAAGCAGGAGAAAGCCATCATTGCCTATTGGCAGATTGCTACTGTTGGTGGGACAGGGACAGAAGGCAGGCAAGCCCTTTTCTGGCCCTCTAGAGTGCTTACTGTCTCTCAAAGGGATCAGCCAGGTCAGGTTATTGCTGAGTTTCCCTCACCTCCTTTCTTTCTGCAGGGGGAAGAGGTGGGGAGGATAAGGAATGAGTTGTTAGATTGCAAGTGAAAGAGGAAAGGAGAAAAATAGTTATTAGAGACCTGTTGTGCTAGATGTGTCTGAATATAATCATCTCTGAATTCTCCCACCAACCTTGGTTTAATGGCTTGACTAAGGTCACCTAGTTAGTAGGTGTAGTACAGGCTTGAACCCAGAGCTGTCTGATTCCTACATTCAAAGTCTTTCCTGTCTTTGTTGGCGTCTCTTCAATAGTGAAGAAAATACGCCCCTTCTCATAAGCAGGCCTGGCTAACCGGAGAAAGGCCTGAAAGGGTCTCAGCCATCCAGCAAGAACCCTGGACACAGAGCTTTTTACTCCTGGGTTTTGACACTCCAGAAAGTCAAGGAGAAATAATTGTTTTCTCATAGGCTCAGTTCCATTGTCTTCAAAATGGTGAGAATTGTCTTCCAATAGTCTCCTAGGGTGGGAAGGGTCAGATTTGGACAGGCGGCATAAAAAACAATTGGCTGGATGTCAGCTCTTGGAGGTTTGAGATAGGACTGAAATTCTAATCACCTTAAATGTACATTTCACACCAACAGAGCCAGCAAGACCTCAGCCTCATCCCAATCCACTTCCCTCTTCACTGTTCTCAGGGGACTTAACCCTCGTTAATTGCCTGTCCCCAGTCCAAGACTATCTGGTCTTACCTGAGCCACAAGATAGGTTACCACAGAATCCAGGGATAAAAATAACTTACCCAGAGCCAGATATTACAGCCTGAGCAATTCATTATCCCCCTGCCCCTGACCTCTGGGAACATAGCAAAGAGACTAATTAGGCCCTAAGCTCCAACCAGAAAATGAATCTCCCACCCACACTCCCATTAGCCCCCAAGAAATTAATAAACTCATCAGATCCAACAAAGTGGCTTGGCAGCTATTACCCAGTTCAATCTAATTGCTGAAAGGCAGTGGGAGGGAAAGTGAGAGACAGAGCCAGGCACCCTGTGGTATAGGCTAATTGCCCCACGTACTTGGCACCTACCATGCCACACATATGCCAGGGGTGCGTAGGAGATACATTTGTCATTACTGACAATATGTGGTTCTGCCTCCAGCCAAATTCCCTTGCTCCACCCTGCTGACACGTGCCCCCAAAATCTCCTACAGGAACAGCTGTTTTATAAGACTCTTCCACATAGGCACAGGTGTGCAGGCTGGATTATGCTTCAAGTAATGTCTTCCCTTAGCCCTTTTGTCATACTTTCTGTCTCTCTCACCTGCTCTGCCTTTCCATCAGTTGTCCTAGGGGCCACATAAGTTGTAATAAAGGGAGAAGAAAGTATGGATTTTGACACCACCACTGCTAGACTATATAGCACCTTAATGCAGATAAGGAAAAGGCCGATGTGGCCCCATGGATGCACAGCTGAGCATGCAGAGTTTAGGCTGGATTTCAGCCTCTATTTGCCCTTCAGCACTGCACAATTTGCACCATGAATGTAATGGTCCCAGAGTTGGAAAATTTGGGTTTGACCTAGGTTCTATGCCTTTAAGCTATTTGACCTCAGGTAAGTTGCTTAATCCTTCTGAGCTTCAGTTTCTTTTTTCTATAAAGTGTAGGTTAAAATAGTAATTATTACCTCATAGGGTTCTTAAGGAGATTAAATGAGATGTACATGGAAAGTACTATGTATTTAATCTAATTTTTAATGCCATTGCCTGAGACAGAAGGTGAAATCTCTTCTGTGCCTTACAGAGGGCTTTTCACTGTAGACTTATAGTTTATTAGACAGATTAGACCAGTGCCTCAAAGTTTGGTCCCTGAACCAGCAGTATCTGTGTTAGAAATGCAAATTCTCAGGTCCCATTTCAGACTGACTAAGTCAGAAACTCTGGGAGTAGGGCCCTGCAATATATGTTGTAGCAAGTACTCCATATGATCCTGATACAGGATGAATTACAGCATATCAGGAAGAGCAATCCAGACAAAACATGCTGACAAGGAAAGGCAAGGGTGTAGAGATTAACAGTGTTTGGGTGCCTACCTGTGGTGAGCTAGGAAATGTACAAAAACTGGTTATCCAGGAAGAAAGGCTCTGATCTGTACTATCTGCCAGTTTCTGTGGTGTAAACACTTTCCCTGTAGTTGATTTTGAGTTATCAACTGATGTCACTGAGTAGAGTTGGGAAGAGAAGTGTATAACGAGCTCTCACTACCTTGTCAAGCTGGCTCCAGCATACACCACTGGCCCTCACATAGGCTCTGTGCTAGGTTTATGCATAGGAATTTCATTGCCATTCCACTTTATTAGTAAGGAAAATGAGGCCCACGTAAGTTAATAATTTACCTTAGTAATAGAGCTGCTAAGTGAAAAAAAAAATAGGATTCAAAACAAGGCAAATGTGCTGCTTAATTGGGATCACAATATTTAAAACAAATATGTACTCCTGCTTGCTACTGATTCTAATACTTTTAGAATAAACCACTATTGATAGGAGTGCTTGGTCAAATATGAAAATTTAGGTAAATATAACTGATGTGGGATACGTTTAAACATGCATAGAAAGTACCATTTATCCAATATCTTCAAAGGATACAGAAGCCATATAAATGAAGAAATAATGCTCTTTTAACCACTAAAATATTGGAGATTTTAATTATTTATTTGAAGGCATTATTTAAAAAATTCTTTGTGGATGAATTATAATTTCCACTGTCCTTTTAAACGGAGTGAACATTTTTACCTTAATACACAGTGACATCATTATGAAGACATTTATTATACCTTGCTGTGATATAATGTGAATCATGGGTTACTGAAATGTGGAGTAACTCACTAGCTTTCATTTCTGTGCTTGTATAAGTCAATTTGTCTACTTTTTATACTGTCTCTTTCTCACTGTGAACTGTCACTTCTCACTGCTGCCAGGATAGCTGTCTCTAAGGGACCCTGACCTTCCAGTAGCTGTGTTTAAGGCCCCTGGGTCAGCAACTAAGGTACCAAGCTTGAAAGAATTGTTGCAAGGAAAATACAGGTAAGGCCTGATAGGGCCTAGGGGTTCTAGTGAATGGACCCATGAGATCAGCATGGGCTATGCACAATCATTTTGAAGGTGACTACTGTACAAATGAATGAGCATCAGAGACCTGCATTAGGTCTGCTATGTGACCCTGGGTCAGTGTAAGCAAACTTGTCACTGCCTTAGCAACACATTATGGATAAGGTTCATCCATGGGCCATGACCACAGCAGTCCTCTGCTGCTTCCTGGAAGAGCAGCTAGTATGCAACCTGGAGTCTGAAGATCCACATTAGCATCTAGCACTGTAGCCACAGGGCTAGGTGGCCCTGAGTAATTCAGTTAATTTCCTGAGTCTCACCCTTCTATGGACTCCACCCGAGTCCAAGTTCCCAGTTAACTTCCCCTGGACTAGAATCCACCCTGGGCCTCTCTTTGTTCTGCTCTCCACATAACAGTAGGAAGTCATCTCCAAAATCTCAAATATAATCACATTAGCCCTGCTTAAAACCCTTCAATTCTTTCCCATTTTGGTTTAAGGATAGAGACCAAAATCTGTAACACAGCTAACCAAGCCCTGAGAGGCCTGACCTCTGCCCACTCTCTACATTCATCTCATCCTATTTTCTCCATCTTTATCTGTATTTGAGTCACACCTATGTGTTCAAGTACAATGAGCTCCTTCCTGCCAGGGTCTTTGTGCATTTCCTGTCTGGAACTCTCCTTGCTGCATGACCCTCTGTATCTAACACCCTAGCTCTCTGTCAGCTAATTCATGGGTTGACCTGTTTCAGGAAACAAAATCTTCTTGGAACACATTTACACCCATTCATTTAGGTATTGTTTGTGACTGTGTTCACCTACAATGGTAAAGCTGCAAAGTCTAAAAATTTACTATCTGGACCTTCATAGAAGTTTTCCAAACCCTGATCTAGTAGTTTACATATGTTAATCCTTCAGGCCTTATTTAAAAATCACTTCCTGCAGGAAGCCTTTCCTTTACCTCCCAAAGTCAAACTTCCACATTCATATTCTTTGCCTTCAAATATTTATCTCAAGCTCATATTCATTAATGAGACCATTACTTACTGCATGTCTTTCTTACTATGCAACTGAGGAGTCATCCTCTGCTGTTGCCTGAGATGGGGAGTTCTTCCCAGAGCAGGGCCACATGCTTCTTGCTCACAGCCCTCTTACTCCCACCTAGAATCATTCAGGGTTGTCATTTTGCTACCTTGTTCTCTCCCAGGTAGATAAAAAGGAATTCATTTTTAAAGCCCTGAGGGATTTCCTCACATCCTTGCCTGCAACTGTGGGTGTGTACATGGCTCTATAACATTTAATATTTTATGTATGTTTAGGTGACTGTTCTTTTCACTCAGCCCTGCCAAGATCCAGCTTCTTCTACAGAGGCTGACATAACTCCAAGACTAGGCAAGTCCTTCTGTCCCAGAGTCAGAACTTGCACTTATTGATCGCTTTTGCATTCTGGGCACTCAGTCACATGACTTGCTCACATAAGATCACTGATTCTGCATAACAACGCTGTTATTATTTCCACTTGAGAAATGTGGGTTGAGAAATGTGGTTGAGTTTAGGGCAGGTGTAGGCTATCCCAACATGGGCCTTCACACACACTTCTCTGATCACAGTGAACTTGTTTGTTGAAGAATACACCCCTGAAGGGAGTCAGCTACAAGAGCCTATGAGAGTGATCCTAGCCAAGGCCCAGAGTTGTTGCTTAGGGGCTTGACACAGAGGATGCAGACAGGGGCACCAGAATACCCACATTTTCTTTCCTCCTCTGCCATGTATAAGCTACATGACCTTGGGTGAGTCACTTAACCTCTTTGAATATTTCTCAACTGTAAATTAGAAATAAATGAACCTGTCTGCTTATAGTATGTCATTGCTGTTGATAATCAATTGAGATAATTTGTGTTAGGAACATAAATGACTCCATCTTTAGCTAATTTGCCGTCTTGACATTGGGGTGAACCTGGAGCTTTGACATCATCTTCTTCCCCTGGGAGAACTCTCCAATAGGTACACAGAGCTCTGTGTGGATCACAAGAATCTCATTAATTTTCTCTATGGGGGGGGCACACCACTAGTTTCTCTTACCTCATCCTGGTACCATAGCTTCCCAGCATCTGATCCCTTTGATCATCTACACATTCTTACTGCTTTTAGTTGTAAAACACAGAGTCAGAGGTAGGGGGTCAAAGGTCTGGGAATTCATTGATCTCACTGCCTCCTGAGACTGCTGTCTTTAACTAAGTGCTCTATTAAATTCTTTAAGCCAACAACCTGGACTTGTCTGCCTTGTTCTTTGGCCTCTTGGCTCCTTTGGCATTTGGGGGCCACTCTGCATACATAGCCCTTTCATAAAACAATGTGTATGATGAATTTTGATGAACTGTGATAAGCTATGGGAATGTAAGATAACAGTATTATTATCTGGTGGGAATGCAGCTGACCAGAAGTCAAGAGATTTGGCTTCATGTTCCATCCTGCCACTTGTATGTCCAAGAAGTCAATCTGGCTACCTATGAGACAAAGATGGTCTTCCCTCCTTTCTCCCCTTATTGAGATGATCTGAGAAAATCACCAATGTGACAAAGGTTTAAAGACCTATCCAAATGCAAACTCCATTATTCCAGATCTTTGCTCTACAGGGCCATCTAAAGTTGGACAAACAATAACCGACTCATTTTTTTTTTCCTCAGACTCAGGTTTAAAGTGTAAGCTCTCATTGGGAAGGATGTATATAATATAGTAGTGTTCCCTTGAATATATAGAACTGATTTTGATATATATGCAGTGATAGTCAGGTATAAAACATTGTGGTTACAGACCCCAGGGATTAAATGAGATTGAGTTATAGTTTCAGAGTCTCTATAGTATAGGTCTGTACCTTGATATAAAACTAGAAAAAGGCTTATTTTGTAAGCCTCCATAATGATCACCCCTGGCAGGAAGGAATAAAATGTTCATTGAATTTAAATCCAATATCTCCAATAATTAAGGTTTAGTTTACATGTGAGACTAGGTCATGAGTAAGGACCCAATGAGTGCCTCAGGGGGTGATTTGGGGAAAGGGGGAGTTTCTAATGTTGGCTAAAGACCCCATTCTATTAGCCAAAATATTCTCTTAGCACAAAATATGCACTTACATTTCAAGAATGCCATGAAAATTCTTGATCAAAAGAAAACAACTTTGGCAAATTCCAAAGGTGAGAGATCAAAAACAAGCCTAGAGAAAGCTTGGAAGATTGCTTATCAAATGAGTTTTACCTGGGCTATTAAGCCTTCAACTCAGTTGGTCTAAGGCAGTTTTTTGTTCAACTGTGGTTGGAACCCATTAGGTTGTAAAATCAATTTAGTGGGTCAAGATCTCCATTTTATAAATGAAATGTATGCCAAGAGTAGATCAGAGGGTAATGCACATAACAGGGTAACTAACGTTACATAAGCTCTGGGTTCAATTATGTGTATGTTGGTGTTTATATGTGTCCTGGATTGTAACCTAAATGCAAGTCATGCTCAAAAAGTATGAAAAAAGTATACCTGGCATAAGGATATGAATACTTCACCTATTCACTACTCTATAACAGCCCCTAGCATAGTACCAGGAACATAACTGATGCTCAATAAATACATTTTGGCATCAATGAACTCCTAGTCCTAGCCAATTGTTGTAACTAAAGGATTAACTGTAAGAAAATTATATAGGCTAATACTTTTGAACATTTATATATGTTACATTTGTTATTTCATTTAATCTTTCCAACCATACTACAAGGAAGTTATTACTATCATCCCCACTTTATAGATTAGAAAACTGAGGCTCAGAGAGGTTAGGTTTCTTGACCGAAGTTCCACAGTTAATGCAGATTTAAACACAAGCAGGTCCACTATGCTATACTGCCACCAAGATATTAATTTTACTGGACTACAGATATGTAGTTAAACCTTCAGTAAACATTCAATTTGTTATTCTTTATCCATTGGTATTTGCCATAAGTGACTCTGCTTGAAAGTCCATATTCCTGAAGTCAGAATTTGTCTTTGATTCTGACTTACTCATTTAGGAAAGGATATTTAAATAAAGCTTGAGGAAGGGGACAGTGGAGTACAGTGCAAAAATTAAAGCATTAGGAGATCTAGCTTCCAGACATGGCTCTGCCATCAACCAGCTCTGGTCTCTGAGACTCATACCAGACTCATCAAGCTCCCCTTTACCTGGGGATGCACAGCCATCCATCAAGCTTTAGTCAGAATGACAACCTCTCTGTCTCAGTCAAGTCCCCCACCACAGGGAGCACCTTCGTAGCACTCTTCATACTTATAATTATATAATTATTTAGGTAATTATTTATTTCAAGGCCATCTCCCTCACTGGACAATACATTCACAAATGATGAGATTCTGTCTTGTTCGTCCTCATATCTCTAATACTTAGAACGACAATGTTGCTTAGTCATATTCAGTTATTTCATTAATAAATTCCCCTTTGTGCCCCCAGCTCTCAGGACAGTGCCTGATCTGAGATAATGGATATTCCATAAATATCTGCTGAATTGCATTATGAAATTTCTTTAGGCAAGTCAGTTTAGTCTTCAATAAAAGAAAGATATAATCTAGCCCCTTCCAAGTCAAACATGAATTCCTGAAAATGCCGGGTATGTTTATAATGTGGTATTTTTTCAAAGTGCCTTAGGGCAGAGACTGGGAGAGATAGGCCTGAGAGGGGAATCACAAAGAGGCCACAGACAGGTGACTGTAGGGGCAGGTAAAAGGGCACTAGAAGTATGATTAAGACATGGAGATGAAGCAAAGTAGCTACCCATGAGAGAGATGTGAGAAGGGTCCTCTTATACCTGCTACAAAACAGCTTTCTCTGAGTCCTATGGTTGATGCTAGGCATTCTCCCCCCTAGAGAGTCTGGTCTTGGAGCTTAGACATTGTGTTTGGTTAACATGGAAATAATCTAAAAGTGTTACTACGTTGTAGTCTTAGTTGCATGCCACCATTTACAAAGGAAAGGCGTGGCGGTTTCAATGCAAGGAAAGGGTGCTTTACTACTCAAACAACATCTGAAATATTGCATATTGCTCCAGGCACCACTATTTAAGTGGAACATTAACAAACTAGAGTGTGTTCCAACAATACTGACCAGGAACGTAAAGAGATTGAAATTACTTTATAGAAGGAAAAAGTAAAGGCAGTCAAGGGGAGGATGGAACAGATATGTGGGCCCAAGAAATAGAACTAAGGACAAAAGAAAGAGGCTTCAGAAAGAAATAATTCTTCCCAAAAGATAGAAAAACTTTCCAAAAATAAGAGCTTTCCAAGATGGAACATGCTGTCCCTATAGGTAATGAGTTTCCGATACTGGAGTCATTTATGAACAGACTCAGCTTCATGAGAAAGTATTTGCAAGAATCCAAGCATTCAAGTAAAACATTGGTCTAGAAGACCTTTATTATTCCTTTTGGCCTTAGGAGTATAGGATCTAGATTCTACTTTGATATCAGGGGAACTAAGAGAAAGTCCAAGGCATCAAGGGCAGATGAGGTCCTTGGATATTGTGAGAAAACAAGAGAGTAGGAGTATAGAGTAGTGAATGCAGAGAGAAAAGCCTACTTTTTAGCTGCTGAAGAAAGCTTCAGCTACTCATAAGTTTGTGCACTCCTGGTCTTCTCTCCTGGCTAAATCTCATTACAGCTGATTCTTGTTATTCACAGTAGTTCTGTTCTATAAAGTTGCCACAAACAATGAATTAGGAAATACTGAACCATTGCTCCTAAAGGGAAAACAGGGTTAGGTTCCTATGAAGCTCTGGTCACAACATATTCATCAACTAATCAATATATTACCTCATTTCATGTGTTTCTGCTTATAGACACTTTCTTTAATGTATAGTTGATTCATTAATATCAAATGACAGCACTATAACTAATGCCTGAATGATGTTTTTCTAACACCTTTATTTTCTCTGTAAGGCACATCATAGCTTTCATGCACTTAGAACACTAGACAGCACTTCAGCCTAAGTTTGGGGGTCATTTTAAACAGCAAAATCATTAATAAAAAGCTAAAAAAAATGCAAAAGACATAAAGCTAACTAGATCACAAAAAATTCACTTGTTGACAGTATGGGAGCTAAGACAAGAAGGCAGAACACCACCTCATCCAACCTTGGCTGGGAATGTAACTTCTGCTGACTCAAATTTTTCACTGCTCTGCATATGTCTAAAAAAATGCTGAGTATTGATTTGGGAGTTACAAAGAGATTTTAGTGAGTAGACAAATTTGCAAATATGGAATCCACAAATAATGAGAATCAGCTGTAATTTGTATTTGAATGTTTGGCTTTTGCCGATATGTGCTCAGACCTCCATCCTAAATACCCAGCCTCTGAGATGTGAAGTGGAATTTGGTCTACTTTCACCACACCCCTGGTCAAAGAGAGCAAACCTATAGTGGCTGTTTCCAGGGACTCTAGTGACAAGTGAATACTCTCTAGGGCAGACTGTAGATCAGTTCACCCCAGTCAGCTCTGACTGAATATACTACCTTACCCCTAATGTTACTCTCAGGGATGGGATTCATTAGACTCTCCAACTAGCTCAGGGTTTCAGAAGTTAAATTTCCCTGAGTGAGATGCTCAGGAGTACTGATTTTAATAATTTCTTTTGCCTATATCTCAACTCCTTCTTTTTTTCTCGTTTGGTCAAAAATCTCAGAGATTCTCTTAACATTTTGGAGGTTGATCAAACTGGCAAGGTAAGTGCATGGCAGAGTCTGTAAATATGAAGACTCAGCTGCACATACCTCTCTCACCTTCCAGAAGATAAATGGTATTTAGAATTAGCTCCTGAGGAGAGAACTTATCATAGAGCTAAGCTCGAGATTTTTCATCCTACAAGAAAATTACTGCCAATGAACATGACAAAGTCAGGGCATAGAGCGTACCTGGCTCCATTTGTTAAACTTCCCAGATAGAGAAGAATCTTGAGAAAGCAGTTGTATGAATAACACAACTTTGAGCTCTGCGTAGTAGATGCCAATTTAATTAACGGTTCTAATGAGGCATCTGGGCTGAAGGAAGATGGTCACACCCTGTCCTTCAGGAGTCAGCAGAGTGCTGGAGAGCCAGGCAAGATGCATATCTGAGCTTTCAGGGATGGACTGAGACTGGCCTTACATGGATATAGGCTTGTGAATAGGAGACAGTGTGGCTGGGCCTCATTATCCCTCTGGAAAAAATGGGAGTTTTTAGTTTCAGGGTGCCAATGCTCTCATTTGAGCAGTGCCATGTCAGGCAGACCCTAGATGGGCTGTAGACTTTCCCAGGAGTAGTCATGACTTCTGGTTCTCCTCTTCACACCCACCCAGAGCCACTGCAAAGTACAACTGGTAACACTGCCATGTTAAGGAGTGGAGGAAGGACAGAAGTTAGGAATGGAGGAAGGAGAGAGATAGGGTTGGGAAAGGCCATGAGGAACCCATCCTGAAGTAGGGAGGGGACTGCTGGCAGAATTCATTTCTAGCATAGTGGCTTTCATGGGCTGGTCTTCATAGTCCTCTTGCAAAACTCTGGGTTCGCAGTAGGACTGATGTGAGCAGATGGCCCAGCCCTGCTTTGTCTTTCTTTCTGCCCTGAACCAGCAAGATTTCAAGAATACTGCATACAAAGATAGAAAAACATATAGACAGACATCTCCATGAGAGATGACAGAACTAAAATTTGCACAATATAGTAGAATCCTCAAAGCATGTCTATAAACATTACTTCATTTTGTCATCACAATAATTTTCTGATGCATGTAAAACAGATATTATGACCATCACTCTGATTTTATTGAAGAAGCAATTGAGGAACAGAATGCTAGGAATTGCGAGAGCGGGGCCTTGGCCCTGAATCTTTCTACTCCCCATGGTGCCTGCCAGTGCGCGCAGCCCCTCTCACCTCCCTGGATTTTCCTCTCCCTTTGGTGTGCCTGCCTTCACTTTCCACCTTTGCCCTGTGGCCTGCTCAAGTCTCTTCAGAGCTGACTGATACAGAGTGCTTCAGGGGACTAAATTAACAGCTCAGCCTCTTCCAGCTCTCCTAGGCATAAGCTAGCTGAAGAGATGCAGAAAGGAGTCACCGAGAACTGGCACACTTCCCCAGGCTGAGCTCAGACTGGATGCGTCGGACATATCACAAGAAATATATTTAAAATGCAGCACTTTAAACCCTGATCCTATGCCCCAAAGCAGAGGATCTAACTTGTTTGCAGGTTGATGTGTGAATATGCTTCTGTAGTTAGTAAATTTTTCATCGAAACCAATAAGCAGGAAATCCCTGTGTTTTGGTAGAAAGAATCGGACATATGTGTGCCAGGGAGAAAGCCTTTATGTTACACCCTTCCAAAGCCAGCTCATCTGCTCCATGGCTGTTGTCCTGTGGGTGGCCAGGTAAGCCAGATGCTCTCACAGGATGAGGTACTTAAAAGACTTTTAATTAACTAAAAGGGTATTTCTCTTAGAGAAAGGGAAAAAAAATGAAAGGGAGAAATGAACCAATGATATGAGGGGCTTTCCACTCGAATTTTCAAATTCCCATCATCAATGGGGAGGCTTGTCATGTGAAATCTCCCTGAACAAATTGGGGAGCAGTGGCTTTAGAGAATTTTCAAGACAAAATCCTGGTGTCCAGGGCTCTGGTGTTCCTGCTGGATGAGAGCTCATTGGGGCCAGAATGGCTCATCCAGTGTGTTCTCTGTAAACTCCTTGGGCCCCAGGAGTTCGCTGGGCTCTGCAAACGCTTGTACACCCTTTCTCCAGGCCTATGCTAAGCCTCACTCTTAGTTGGGCATTTCTGGGTCTGTCCTCAAGGAGTCCCCAGCCATGGAATGATGACAGTATGAGGATACTACAGCAGAGGTACGCAGAGAGCACATAAACAGAACATCTGAAGACTTCCTGAGAAGAGGTTCTCTGAGTTCAATTCTGATGTATGAGCAGAAGTAGCCAGGTGAGAAATGGGGGTGCACATGGAGACCTGTGCATTGGGGCACAGGCATGGGGTGTGAGACCTCCTGGTGGGTCCAAAGTAGACATACTTACTGTCACTGGGGAAGAGCGTCTGAGGGGGCATGGCATGGGAGGAGGCTTAAGGTTAGACCTAGCATATAACAGCCTTGTGGTGGAGCTGCCATTTTACCCTGAAAGCAAACAGGAACCACTGTGGGGTTTTAAGCATATTAATGATACACTCCCATCTGCCTTCTCTGGTGGGAAAGTTGGACTAGATGACCTTTCAGGTGTCCTCTAACTCTAAGAATTTATGATAGTCTATGAGAAATTGTCAACTATTTTAAACCTCATGCCAATTCCCCTCCTTCCAATTCCTTAATTAAAAGGAATAAATAAGTGACATCTCAGTAACCTTCAAAGCTCCCTCCCAAACCACCCATCTCTTTCTCCCCTCCCTCCACCAGAGAATCTTTTGGCTCAGAATTTTCTCATCAAAAGCAGTCACTCCAATGGCTCTCAGGGGGAATGGCCAACCAAGCACTCTTTCCAGGCTGCCCAATCTTGTCAGGTTTGTCCCCCAGCCTGGGAGAGAGCACTTGAGACTCCTGATTTCCAGTAATCAACAACCCCCACCTCCACAACCAGTGCTCTAAGCCAGGTCATACAAAGGCAGCATCAAAGGATCTGCATTTATGGTAAACTCCTTCCTCAAACTGAAAATGTATTAGACAGTAGCAATCATGGCACTTTCAGAGCCACTTCCCCACTGGCAACCTGTCTGAGACTTAATGGCTGTTCTCCTTAGTGCAGATGGGACCTGACCCGTCACAGAGGCTCATAAAAGAGGGCACAGATGCCGGCTTGGACTTCTCCATACAGTGGATGACACCCTCCTCACTGTTCCCCAAGGCCTCATGTAGGCAATGGCAGCACAATCTCTAATCTGACAAGATGTTTTTAGGGTTTCTGTTGTTCTTTGTTTTATTTTGAAGTTGGGGAAGGTGTCTGGATGTGGGAACAGGAGGGGATCCCACCAATGGGTCTGCTAAAATTGCTATCAAAGCAACAGATGTTTCCTGGTGTTCCCAGAAACAGAGGACCATGATAAGAAAAGTAGCTGCCTTTATGCTGCTCAGGAATGCTGCCAAATCAAGCTCTGCTGCTGCAAACACTGCATGGTCCCAGACTTCCCTGGAAAGAGGGCAGACATGCCTATGTAAAGGCTTTTGTCAGCGAAGATGTCAAGAGAGGAGCTTAAAGAGAGGGAGCCCATCCTCCCAGCAACTGGTGGAACCTGCAGGAACCTCAGGAAATTGGATCTGGATTCCCCGAAACTTCTAGAGGACACTGGTTACCTTAGTTCTTGGTTTTGTAAGGGTGACTCACAAAGCCATCTCTTCCTCCTCCTGCCTCTGGTTAGAACTACACTCAAGCCATTCTAGAAAACCAGCCCCCTGGAAAGCTGAGCTGTCAACTTTGAAAAACAAAATATGGCTACCAATTTTTAATGCTTTTTACTGGCCCACTCGGTGAGCTCTGCCAATCTCTCCATCTCCACAGGAACACAGTTAAATGGATCAGAAGTCCAAGGAAAAGGTGGCTCAAGGATGGTTTCTATGAAAAATTCAAGGGAAATGACCCTGCATATTGGGGAGGAGAGCAAGTGAAGAAATTAAGTGACTCCAATGACCAGAGTTCAGAATAAATTAATATTTTTAAAAATTAAAAAATAAAAATTAGTAAAAATTTTTTTCATATTAAATAGAAATTTAGTGTTAGGAGTGAGAAAGTGATAGTACTCTCAGCACCATGCCATTTAGCCCAATCAACAGCACGGTCCCCAATTTGGGCCTCATGTTTTAATAGAGACCTAGACAAACCAAAAAGCATTAGTGATGAAAGATTTGGAGGCTGTGTTGCATTGGGAACAGCTTTGAGGTAGAAAAGAAATTAGAGGCAGAACAAGCTGAGCACTGTACAGTAACTGCTGGCTGCATTTTTTGCCTTTCCTAAAAGATTATGAGTTCTTGAAGGGACCATGACTCATTTGTCTTGCATTCCTAGACCTTGACACAAAGTAGGTACTCAAAATTTTCATTTTAAATTTTAAGAAGCAATGAATGAATTGAAATTTAACCATTTTTAAATATTTGAGGAGCTGGTAAAAACTGAAAGCAGGGTATTCTGGGTTGATTCATGAGATAGATTAGAAGGAAGATTTTGACCCAGTGTGTAGAAGACTTTGAAATGTATCCTTTGAGAGGTAGTAAATTCTCCAGCCCAGGAAATACTAAAGGAGAGGCCAGATGGCTGTTTCCGTCAGGGAGACTGTGGAGAACATTCTTGCAGTGGGTTGGAAGATTAGACTAGAGGACTCAATGGTCTCCTCCAGCATGTGCTAGGGCCATGCTGCAGAGTGGAGAGACCATGGACTTTGAATACAGCTAGACCCAGATTCAGTTCATAAGTCTGGAACTAACTAGCTGTATGGATGTGGACACATTACTTTATCCCTTTCTGTTTCAGTTTCTTTACCAGCAAGATGGAGGGAATAGCTTTTATGCATGGTTGATAAAAAGATAAGAAATTTTAAATACCAGTACACACTGCTCAGCACAGTCATCATTTGGTCATACTCAATAAATGTTAGCTATTCTAATTATGTCAGTAGAGCCAGTTTTCCATCTAACCACAGGTAAGCAGAAGAGAGTGGCATGCAAATCTAGTTTCAACAGTCATTGGGTTTAGCAAGGCCAAATGTTGAAAAGTTACCATTTTCATTGCACAGAGAAAGAAAGTTGAGGTACTCCCATGGTGATATACAGTAAGCCAATGGAAAAGTTAAGATCCGTATCTTTAGCTAAGGATGTCAAACCCCCCTTCCTCAGCCTTCCCTCTCCCAAAGGCTTAATTAGAGCCAGTTAAGCTATTTCAGATCTTCAGATGAAAGGTGTACTCATCCTATTATAGCCCTAACAAAGTTGCTTGTGGGCTGCTCAGAATCTCTAAACCAAGTTAAATGAAGGAAATTAAAAGCCCTCTAATGATGTGCTTCTGTTTCCCTTGCCTTTTTCAAATATGATTTCTCCCGAATCAGGGAGGAAGATTATCCCATTCCAATACGACCCAGTAAATCATCTGGGGGATGGAAAGAGAGAATAAAGGATGGAGACCAGAGATCTCACACAAGCAACAAATGAGGGATGAAGCTAGAGAGACTTAAAGCAATACTATTGACTTCTACACCCAGAAATAAGCAATCAGGAGATAATCGAGTTCAGAAATGTCACTTCTAGGACACTGTAGGAAATACCTTCCCCACAAAAGGCTTCAGTGAAATCTACACAGAATCTGAAGATGGAAAACCCTCTCTAAACAGAATCAAAATAGTAATTTTTTAAATGGTAAAAAAAAACCCTGGATTCTGAAAGACTATTTTTAAAATGGTAATTATCCCTTAATCAATTACTGGCAGGGAATATGGTATTTGGTTCAGATGTTTTACCAATTACAACCAACTGGGTCCCTGCATGATGCTTTCTAAATAATCAAACCAGATTTTAATAGTCACTCATCCAGACAAGGAGAGAAAAAACAAATCCAAATCCAAATGAGAAGACTTCATTATTAGAGGAAGCCCAGCCCAGCAGGTCATTGGGAGTCAGGAGCCTTCCTGGTTTGCAGCAGGTAGCAGCAGAGCAACAGAACTGAGTAAAATGTTTTGATTTGGAGTTTTAGGGATTCTAGGAAAATGTAGAAAGGCCAAAAGTGAAAGATACAAGAGCACACAGGCTTTAGAGTTGGACAAACTGAGCATGAATTCCAGCTCCGCCTGAAGTCCATGCTAATAGTGAACTTGGGCCAAGCTCCTCATCCTTAAGCTTCAGTTTCCTCATTTGTGAAATGGGGATTTATCTATTTTGAAGGGCTATTCTCCAGATCAGACATGATCTGTGCAAAGTGCCCATGTGGTGTCTAGCATACAACAGGTATTCAAGAGATGTCATTTCCCCTGCTCCTGGTCACTCTCCCTTCTGCTAGCATCACCTTGAATGGAACTGAGAGAATATTAGAGCAGAAATACTGACATTCCTCCCACCATGGAAGAGAAGCACAGTCAATTATCACATCTCAAACCATTTCTCATTCTCATAAGCAGCAGGGGAAGGATACCTGTCAGGAGGCAAAGACTGGGCTGGTGATTGAGATGGGATCTGGGGACTAGTGCTACATCTGTAAAGCGACATCTGTGTCCATATACATCTTGCAAAGTTTTCATTGGTCTTTACAGAACTTGAGCCAGATAGGAAAGCAGCAGGAGAGTCACCAAATTTGTTGAAGAAACACGAGTAACAAAGAAGATTATCGTAATCTACTTTATGAATCCAATCAGGAATGTGTGTCTCTTAGGGTAGCTGAAGGTCAAAAGCACTAACCTCTTTAATGGTTACTCTGCAGCAGATTCTATTCAACATTAGTTCAAAAATATGTGGGTGGGATGCAGGGAGGTCAAGAAGGAATTCTATGCATAGAGGCTGTAGTTGACTAGCATTCTTCTTCTAGGGCATTACCTGTTAAAGTGCAATCTGTGGGCCACCCATGTTATAATCATCTATCTGGGTGGCAACTAAGAATATGCAGATTCCTGGAATGCACCCAGTTTTACTAATTGAGGATTGTGGAGCCCGGGAATATGCATTTTAAGACAAGCACCACTGGTCATTCTTATGCATACCTATGTTTGAGCCCCCCTACCCTATATCATGAATGTATGCTGATGAAGAAGGAGCAGTGGCTGCTGTTTTGAATGCTTCAGAGAAGAAGACCTTGCTGGGCTGGGCTGAGGGCTGAGGGATGCATGCTTGTAGCCAGTGATGGTGTTTCTCAATGACTCAATCCTGCGGCCCAGCAGTTGGGAAAAGCCAGCCTGAGTGGCAGCTGCTGGAGAAGCATTTAAGGTGAAGAGGTACTTTGAGCTTAATTAGCTGTCCTTCAAGTGGAGGGTGGAATCAGGGCCACCAGCCAACTCCACCACTGTAAGTGTTGCTTGATGGAAGGGGTGCTAGCAGTGGGCTCTTCCAGGGGAGGACTCAAGAAGCAGTGGTGAGGCCCAAGCCCTGGACTGGGCTCTCCATGGAGTCGGCGTGGGTTTTGGCATAAACATGTTCTCCTAACGAGTGCTTCTCCACCATGACTATCTCCACATGCTTCATATCTTTACCCTGTTTTATTTTTCCTATACTAATCACTCCTGACATTAATCTGCATTTTTTTCCAAATTACCAAGATAATTCTAATGTATGATTTATCATAATGGTTAAGAACTTGGGCTTCGAAGTTAGAAATATTTGGGTTCAAAACCAGCTGCCATTGCTAATTTTCCATGGCCAAGTCAGCCAATCGCCTCAGTTTCCTCACTATTAGTGGACATTAATAAAAAGTACCTACTTTGTAGGGTTACATGAGAAAATACATATTACACACTTAATGTGGTATATGACCTGTGTGATAAGAACTTACTAAATGAAAACTGCTATGACGACGATGATGATGATGATGACAATAAAGATTCTTAATAATCTCCATGAAAGGTGATCCTGCAGTGCTATGTTCCCTTGTTTAGCTACCCTGACATTCAGAAAGCAATCAATATGTCTGCATCCTGCTGTTATTAGTACACAACTTCCTATTTGTCAGGTTTTTTTTTTTTTAAGATTAGAGAACAACTAGGCTAAGAATAGAGAGTTGATTATTAGGGTGATGGGAGGTTGGGAGATCTTCAGAGAGGCACTTGGAGTAGCTGTTAGAATTCCTGTTTCCTCTCATGTAAGAGAATTGGAAAAAAGGAGAAGAAGGTTAATGAGGGAGAATAAGAAAAAGAGTTGGGAGTTAGAAGGAGCTACAGAGGACCACTAAGCTGACAGGAGAAGACAGGTGGCAGACAGGGGAGGAGGGGTATGATTGGCATGGTGGATGTAGGGGAGAAGGTGGGCTGGTCAGAAAAGGAAAAGAACTAACAGGAGAGAACTGGCTATCCATTCCAATACTGAAAGAATTCCTCCGCCCCTATGGAATCTGATCTGTGTCTGACCAGCAAGCAACCTGGAATCTAACACTGGTTCCAGGGTTAGGGCAAGATTCAAGTTGTACAATGATCCAAAATAGTAGACAATACTTGGGAATTACCTCTTTATGTGACACTCACCTGCCTCCCCTCTCCCCTTAATAAAGCATCGTTGCATCCTTCTGGGTATTTTGCCAGGGCTGCTGTCCCTGACCCATACTGGCTGATCCTGGTGAGGAAGGGAGGGAGCCAGCACATGCAAGTAGGTTTGTACAGGATGCATCTTGTTGTCCTTGGGCATAACTGAGAGAAGGGGGCTATCCTGAGTGTCAAGGAGAAATGAGCTGGGGACAGAGAAAAGAACAAAGAGGAGGTCTGCCACCATGGCAGCATAGCTAGGCTTACCTGCCGAAAACCATTCCTTGTGAACTGTAAGATTTTCAAGGCATAGTTCGACCTCTGGCCTTTGCTGTTGAATTCAATGTGGCCAGTGAGACCTTCCAATTCTACCTGTCCAAGAGAGAGTGAGTTACAGCACCAAATAGGCCCTGTCTTCCACTTGGCCCAAGCAAGCATCCCACACGTGTGCCATTTAAGGATGTCTAAATAACATGCCCAAGAAAGGAGCTGCTATCAAGATCCATTCTCCTCCCTACCTTTTAGCCACAGGATCTTGAGACTAGAAATCTGATGTCTCTGGAACCAATTCAGAATTGACTGGGGCTGGAGGAGGAGAAGGATGCCCCATACCCAATGACCTCACAGCTGCTGCATAAATCAACACAATGCCAAGATTCTAGCTTGATCTCAGATTCCCCTGAGCCCCTCCTCCAGGCCCTTGGCTATTAATAGCATTTGTCTTATTTGGGCAGCTGTTTACCAACCCCCTGACTGCAAAAAGTCAGAATGAACTGACTTAAATGCAAAACCCAAGCCACTATGCACCAGACTTGTCTCACAGGAGATTGCTTCTTTGTGGGCTAGAGAGCCATGTTCAACCCACTGGAAAAGGCATGGCAGGGAGAACATGAGGAACTCGGTATCAAGTTAGAAGTGCTGAGCCTGCAACTCCTTGAGGGATCACTGTCTACAGCAGCAGCATCCATCCCCATTTGTGCAGAACTTTGCTGGGACTACCTTTGAACCAAGGGATCAGGTTCCAAACCTGGAATTCAAGGAGTCCTTAATAGTCTAAGGATCTCGAGGGCCACTGTCTTGTAAACAAACTTACCATGGATTCCTATGATTTTAGGGATTAGGGAACAAATGTGACCTTTGATCCCCTGCTGGGGTTGCCACAGATTGCTGTTTTATTTGAGGCTGTGATACAGTGAGTAGGCCTGGAAGTAAATGACCTCGAAGTGATTCTCCCATTGGCAGGCTGGGCACGAACCCACAGGGCCCCAGCCACCCCTCACCATGCGCAGGTAGTTCATGAGGCTGGTGCCATGCTGCCAGATCTGGGCCGAGCCGCAGGACAGGGGCTTCACACCAATCTCCTGGCTCCGGTTCAACTCCTGCACTGCAGTCACCACGGCATAGACGGCATCAAACAGCAGGGCTGATGAGAGCTGGGTGAGGGCAGACAGCAGTCCTCAAAGAAAGGGGACCATGTGGGTGGGGCAGGAGGAGGAGAAGCAGAAAGAAGAAGTGACAGGTGTATAGAAAGGGAAGAGAAAAGAGGAAGAAAAGAGAGCAACAAATGGAAGAGGAGGAAAAGGGAAAAGCAAAACAAAGAAGAAATAAGGGTGCATCTTTGTTGCCTTTGGCTCACCTCCTGTCTCTGGACTGGCTCCATTTCCCCCAACAGTCCAGGTGCTCTTGCAAGGCAGATAATTGTGGCAAATGCTTCTCTGGGATTGGACCAACAGGCTACCCTTTTGGACCCCAAATGATTTCAAGGATGTCTTTTTCTCTCTTGCTCCAGGGAAATACAAACATCCATTGCTCTCAGGAATTCCCAAGAAGAGGACAGGGCTGCCTATCTCAGGAAGAGGAAGGTACCCAGACTGCCTCCGATAGGCCCATTCTACAAGGCTCAGTTGAAGGTCGCTTCCTTTGGGAAGACCCCCATGATACTGTTTCTTCCTTGCTGTACCTACTATTTATTACAGTCTACTTTGTATTATTAATTTTATGTGTATGTATGAAGTACATGGTAATTTCAAAGCCCAAAGATGAGTAAGACCCTATTCCTGTGGAAGATTATACTGGAATAGGGGAGGGGTTTTGTTACACAAATAAGGGTAACATGAAACTAAGTCAGATGGACCCACAGAAGTCTGTGCGAGGTTCCAAAGAGGGAGATAGTTTATCCGGTTAGGTGATCAAGAAAATGTTTCTTGGAGAATGCAGCATTGGAACTGAGAACTACAGGATTTTTGTAGAAAAATTAATGAATCTGGGAATGAGGAACAGCTAAGGAAGTGGAAAAGACATTCCAGAGATGGAACTGTATGAACAAAGACAAAGAGGTGGAAAGGTAGAGCATGCCTAGAAGGGAGGATAGGAAGAGAAGAAGCAAGAAACCAGAAACAAGGCAGGGGTTATGTTTTGGAGGACCTTAAGCCAAGGGGGAAGAGGCCAGGACAGTTTTGTCCATATTTCCATCTCCCTATTACATTGCAAGCTCTTAGGGTAGAAATACACAGGGCTTTAATCTCTATATCCTGTATAGCTTCCAGCACCAGGACCTGATGTGTGATAGGTCTCCAAGACATATTTCTTGAATCGTATTAAATTTGGGGAGAAATGTGCCCACAAGGCTCAGCCTGAACACTGTATCAAGTGAAGTGGATATTAGCATCCACTGGAGAGGGGAAGGCTGAGGTGTTCGGATGAAGGTAGTAGAAGCAGAAAAACGGAAGTCATTTGTCCTTGAGGAATGCACCAACTAAGGAGGCGATGATCCTATGCTGTGTACTTAAGGTCCCTGATAAGAAAAACATACTGAGTGTAAACAATGATAGGGTCAGAACTGTACAGGGGCCCTGAGGGAGGCACAGGAAGTCAGGAGAGGTCTTCTGGGAGGACCCATGTCAGACACAGGAAGCTCCCACACCACCCCATTAAAAAGCAGGTTCCTTAACTGAATTGTGATATTCTATCATGGGCAATGCAATACCATACCTTCCAAGCCTCTTCTTTCAACATAAGCAATAGCTGAAAACACTCTCCATGTAACTTCTTCCAACCTCCCTCCTACCTGGCCAGGCCCTGGGACACTGGGCCCTCCAAGGTTGGAGGCAGAGAGGCCATCTTGTGATCTCTTGGATTTTTTCAAGCTTTCCAGACAGAATTTAAGCAGTTCGAAACAGTGAGATACAGGAGAAAAAGCCTAAAACCAAGAGCACTGAACCTGGAGTCCAGATCCCAGCCTTCACTTAAGTGCTAAGTGACCTGAGCAACAGTCCCTGCTCCACAGGTCTGTAAAAGTGCTCTGTAAACTCTGAGTGTCGGAGGTCATCATTCCTGAGGGCAGGGGCTATGAACCCCCTGGTGCATACAGGTAGGTGTCATCAAGTGCTCACCAAGCAGGCTTAACTAAGGCTCTGGGGAGTAGTAAGAACAGGAAACTACAGAGCAGTGACTTATTTCCTTTATAGGTTGGCTACATGTTGGGCAAGGAGTCCTGTAATAGGAACTGGGTGGGCTGACTTCAGATAATCTTTCTAAAAAGGAATTACAAATAATAATAATAATAATAGTAATAATAATAATAATAAATTTTATCAATAAACTTATCATAAAACATAATAGATGATAGATAAATAGATGAGAGAGAGAGAGAGAGAGAGAGAGAAAAGAAAGAAAGAAAAGAAAGAAAGAAAGAAAGAAAGAAAGAAAAGAAAGAAAGAAAGAAAGAAAGAAAGAAAGAAAGAAAGAAAGAAAGAAAGAAAGAAAGAAAGAAAGAAAGAAAGAAAGAAAGAAAGAAAGAAAGAAAGGCATTTACAGGGAAAAACAGCCAAATAAAGTTCTTGCCCCAATTCAAGTTTGCCAGCATTGCAAAATTGCCTAGCCAGGCAATTTTGGTGTATTCTTTCTTTCTCTCTCTCATCCTCTCTCTCTCCTTCACCCTCTCTTTCTTCCTCTCTTGCTCCTCTTTTCTTCCTTCTGACATTTATTCAGCCACCAGGCAGGGACTGTAGATCTTAACACCCCCACCCCCCAATTATCTGTCAAAGTGTTCTAACTAGGCATGAGCCATTGTACCCCCTCTGCCTGCATTGAGTCTACTGCCCTCCCAGCTCCATCACCCCTCCCTTCCCAAAGCTGGGTCCTGAAGCCACCTGTGACCTGCAGATCAAGCCTGTAAAGGCACCTATGTAACACAATTAGAATCAGTGGAAACCTCTGCAGTCCAACTGAGCCATGCTGACCAGCCAGGCTTCTCCAAGTCCCTCGCATCCATCATCCTCAAGTCTCTTTTCTCCATCCCACTGCCTTTTCCCTTTGCAGCCTAGCTCCTTCTTCATTTGATCTGAGGCTCACTTGAGTGCTGCCTGATGCTTCTTGGCTAGCTTACAACTGTCCTTGTCCTTTATATATTATTCATTTTCCCCTGAGCACATGTGGCTCCTTTATTAATGGGCATCTCACATTTCCTTTCCAAAAGGATATATGGAAATTATGAATGCATAGACTGTCCCTTTCCAGCTATCTACCTGAGGGGGAGTTAGTTACCCCTATAGGCATTGGCTTCTAGATCCTTCAATTTGGCTATTTAAATGATATTGTAAACTCATTTCTGTCTCACCTTCTCCCTTGCTTCCCAGTTAATCTCTTCATTCTGAGACCCTCAAAATCACGGAGTATTAGAACTGGAAGGGATACTAGAAATCAACTAGTCCAACTTTCTCATTTTACAAATGAAGAAACTGAGGCTCGAAGAGAAGTGATTTGGGTGACATGTCCCTAGTATGCTTCGGACTTCACAGTTCTGTTACAGCCCAGTGCATCAGCCTGGGCTGATCCATATTAAAAACTCCAGCCCCAGACATCTTCTTTTTCCAGTCCAGTCTCATCAGGGTCCTCCATACATAATCAGACAGACCCTTTCTTGAAGGGTCCTGGCAATCTGCCTAGGCCTCTCATCTGGACCCTCCCCTGCTTATCTGAGACCTTGCCTCACATCCCACACTCCTCCAGCTTATCTCCCCAGCAGCTTCCAATCTCCTCCCTTCACCCAATTTCACCTCTGATGGTGTGACAACCTGTAATCTCTGTCTCATCAACTTTTCCATCTCACCTTAAGTCTCCATCCTGAAGCATCTTTTTGCTCTTCTAATTGCTTTTTACCCTTTGATATTATTTACTAATTTAGTTCTGGAATGCATTTGAGGCTACAGTTGGGGAAAAGCAGTTCTGGTACAAAACGGTGCTCCATCCATGTCTCCACTTCTCGGCCTAGTGTTCCTGCCATCTCCTGTCAGTTTTCCATCCCATTTCCCTTCCCTTTCACAGCCCCCTCTATCTTTCTGTGGCTTGTTTCTTATCTGTGTGTGCCTACCTCTTGGTCTAGTCTTTGCTTCTCCTGTCCCTGTCTTTTCTAAATATTCAATCCCCCAAATGCTCCAATCCTCATTTAAAATCCTCTCCCCTTTCTTGGCACTAAATGTTGCTTGGCAAGGAACCTCAATTCTCTTGTTTTTATATTTTCATTTGGTTGTTCATTGTTATGTCCTTTTGAGCTGTTTGTAAATTGTTTAGGGGATTGAAAGACTCCATCTGAATTAAGATGAGTCAATCTGACTCAGGGAATTGTGGCTGAGTTTCTTCCCCAACTCTTGAAATAAAAATATCTTCTAAATACACACATGTAACCCTCATCTTCTGGACACCTCCCCAGATCATTGGATTCCCAGGGTTCTCACAGATGCCCATTTGTCTTTGAACCTCTGTAGCTTAAGCTTTGCCCCCCAATACAATACCAGGACAGGTACCATTAAAATATCATTTAATGGTTCTTACAATCTGGGTTTTATTCAATAAACATTTACTTACAAACATCTGTTGTAGCCTAAATACTACTTACTTAATCTTGCCATCTGTAATTTTAATGATTTTCCATGATTTTTGTTCTTTGCAGTGTGATTAATGAAAATGGCATGTGAAACTGGTGGGTATGTGTCTCCATTCATAACACTCCTTCTGCTTGCTTCATCTCAGGCAAGAAGCACATTTGCAGCTTGCTATCAGCCACCTGGGGGCTCACCCTGGGGGACGGGCACTAAACTTTCTTTTATGGTTACTCCTCAGTTCAATTACTGCCTCTTCGTGCCCTTAGAACTGGGCCCCCATTTCCAGTAAGCTTCACCTGGAACACTGTCAACCTGACTGGGAATGTGAGGAAAAGAGTGAGGCTCACACATAAGTCAGGAGGAAAAGAAACAGGAGAGACAAAAATGCCAGGAGTGCAGAGGGACCATAAAGTGTCGGAGAGAAAAAGGAACAGAAAGAGAAAGAAGGAGGTTATGGGACAGGGGAAGGTGAAAAGAAAAGCATGGGAGGAGATGAAAGAAGGAAAAGAGAGACAATGGAATGGAGGCACAGAGAGAAGGGGAGAGGAGAAAAGAGAGAGAAGAAGGCAGTGGAGACAAGAAGAGAGAGGAAGGAGAGCCTTCCCCACTGAGAAGCGAGCTGGTCGCAGCCTATTTAAAAAACTGGATGGGGAGACAAAATCAGGCTGCGCTTTCCCGGAACTGGTGATTTCTTGCCTTCCAGCTCCCTGGCAAATTCTCATTTGGGCTGTTTGTGCTGGGAATTTCAGCACCCAAAGTGACAGAAAGAGGCACTGCTTTTTAAAAGGTAGTTGCTAAGGTGAGAAGCCTTGAGAAACACTTGTTCTGTTTGAAGCTGTGAGTTTCTTTTCCACATTCTTCGAGGTGAAGAGTTTCTACAACACATTCCTTTCCTCCTCAGCGGCCATAGACTATGTCTGGAAGGTTCTCCATCACTGAGAGGCAGATCTAGGCTCTAGTACAGGCTGCATTGAAGTACCAATCCCTGGAGACCACTTAGCTGTTCTTTGCCTCAGTTTCTTCATGTGTCAAAAAGGGGTGTATGACCACTTTATCTGTTATTAAGATGCTATGAGGAGGAAAACAAGGTCAAGGCTGGATAACTTCATGGGAAGTGCTACAGTATTATTCAGCTGTGTGCTGAGGTGAAATCAAATGAATGAGTGCCCCGGTCTCCTAAGCTAGAAAAACACAACCCCATTTTACTGGCAAGAAAACCAAAGGGGCTTGGCCAAGAGAAAGCTGACTGAAATAGAAACAGAATCTATGACCCAGGGCTGGTTGTCTTCTCCCAGTGACCAGTTCTAGGTTTAAGGCTCACACTTGCTCTCCTTACACGGCCCATCTGAAGTAAGCGAAGCAGGTGTGATGCAGCCTACTTATACTCTTGTTCTCCACTCCCAACATAGAAGGAATCCCCAGAGAACCCATCCACTCCCCAAATGCCTCCCAAACATTCTCAGAGAGCATAAAATGCTGAGGTCTTGGGAAGTCTGAGGGTGGAATGGGAAGGAAAATTTCGAAGTCAGGATTTTATATATTTTAAATTGCCTGAGGCTGCTTTCACAGAACAGGGCACCCTATCCAGGAGTAAGTTACTGTCTGGAAACCTTCATACCCTGCAGAGAATACCCCACACAGTAAATGAGCATTAGCAAGGTATTTGCTTCTTCTCCTTTAGAAAGCCTTCTCTGGTCTCCCTAGGCAGTACTAAAGGGTTTCCTTCGCTTCCACAGGGGCATATTTCTGGGGACCATTTTCCTAGAGGTAGAGGCAGATTTTGTTCCACAAGCTGCAGTCCCTAGAGGACAGTGACTTTAGATCTTCTCGTGATAGATCACATGATGGGCCCCACTCTTTAACCTGCTCTGTACTTAGGGCTTTTGTCATGTGACTTTGCATTTTTTCCTCTAAAAGGATGGAGTACAGTTCCTCATTCCCTGACTTTGAGTTTGTATATGTGGCTTTCTTTGGCCAACAAAATGAGGTGAAGTTATAGTGTGTCTATTCTAGGAGCCTAGGACTAAGAGGTCTTGTGTGTTTCCATTTGCTTTGTCACTCTTCTGACACCACCATGAGAATATGCCAGGCCAGCCCACTCAGTTAAGTCAAGGATGAGAGGTATATGGAACACAGCTACCCAAGGCAGGCCAAGCCTAGATCAGCCAACCCCCACTGCTAAGGGAGCTCAGTCAGATCTGCAGACCTGCCCAGCTGAGCCAGCTTAGATGAGCTGATCCTTAGCTGACCCTCAGATGCATAAGCTACATAAATGCTTATTGTTGTACACAAGTAAAATTTTGGAGGTTGGTGTTTACACAGCATTTCTGTTGCAAAAGCTCCCTGATGTATTTGCTAATGTGTATCCCCATGCCTGGCATATAGGATATTCAATGAACTCATCTGATGTATAACTGTGCCTTGAAGACAGAACCAGATCACATTTTATCTTCATAACAATCTTCTAAGATGGTCAACTATAATTAGCTCAAAATTACACATAAAAATCTGAGGTCCAGATGGATTACACAACTACCTAAGATCACACAGCAAGAAAATGATGAGGCCAGTATTTGAATCCGGGTCCTATGTCACAAAGGCCAGTCCTCATTTCAGTACATGTGAGCATGGCCAGAGTCAGCCCCACAGACTGTGAAAGGTACTGCCTGACCTTTGTGTCAGGCATCCTACCAGGTACCAAAGGCCTCTTATCTGCCTTCTCCTGGGCAATGTGAACACTACAGGAGAGCTGAAACCCTCAGAAAGAAATTGGAAATGTGGTGTGGAGATCTTTTATTATACTAGGCCTGGTGCCAAATGTGGAATGGTTTGAGTGGGAGAGGAGGCGCAAGTTTTGTTTCCTTTCCTAATATTGTGCTGTGAGCCTTTTAAGTCTGTGAGCACTTCATTAGAATACTGGAGAGACCTGAAGAACAGCAGACAAGACTGGGGGACAGGGCTTGTGTTCCTGTGGGGAGGGATGAGTCTGGTCCTATCCATAACATTAAGGATACTCTTCACTGTCCCTTAAGCCATATAAAAGGGGAATGAGGAACCTCTTAGTTCAGATGTTTTGCCCCCATCAAATCCTTCCTATGGATTCTTACTTCTTTCAGGTCTAAAATACCTTGTTGGAATATGCTTCGTAACCTTTCATGAAACTCAGTTCTCAAGCCCCTGTCTCCTATCTGGTTCACCTTATCAAAGCTCTCTCAGCTTTGCATTAGGTCTGACCTCTTAGCTACTTCTTCTTTCCTAGGATTTCCATAGGCTACACAATCAAAAGGGCACAGGGTTTGGTGGGAGGTCACTTTGCTCATGTCCCTGCCTTCAGCAGACCCACCACTACTAGATCACTACTTTAGACAACTACTAATTAGGTGCCCATATGTGCCAATGTCCAGAAATGTCCTTGCTTCTGTACATGTCTTATCAAAGATAGATATCTCTTCTATTTTAAAAGCCCATCAAAGAATGTCCCACTCCAGGAAGGTACCCAATTCCATTGCCATTTCCTAAACCTTATTATTTTCCATTTATTTCTTTCTCTAACTTATTATTCCATCTGCTCATTCGTTCATTTATTTGACAAATACCCACTAACTGCTTTTATTTTGCCAGGCCATTTTACGGTTTAGTGTAGCAAGGGAATAATGGTCCTAGAGAAAGGCAAAATGATATAGTGGTTAAAATTATGAACTGTAAACCCATATGGCCTAGGTTTTGGTTCTTCTTCCTCTGCTCATTAGCTTATTTAACCTTTTTGGCCTCAGTTCCATCATCATAAAATGGAGATACTGACAGCAGTTATCTCAGAAAGTTGTGAGCACCACATGAGCTGCCTTATGAGGTTTTTGGAGGCTTAACTGTAATATAGCTAGGACAGGACCTAGAAGGCCATGCAATCTCCATCTCCTGAGAATCTGTTTTTTAAAAAATGGACACAAGCAGACACACTGGACCTGCCCCACAGAGTAAGGATATCAAACCCAATGGAGAATGGCAGGCAAACTTTTATTTCTATCACACACAAAACAGGGTAAAAAATGTGAGGAGGAAGAATATGAGTAAGGGCACAAAGGGAGCCTCTCTAATGAGCTTCTACTCAGGATAGTAGTCAATGTGATGGAAAGAGCAATGGGCTAAAGGTCCAGAGTCTCAGAATTTAGTATTAGTATTACCCTGCAAAAGGCTTAAAAAGGACCCCCATACCTCCCACTCCCAGCCTGGACTTCAGTTTCTCTATCTAAAAAATGAGGGAGCAGATCAGCTAAAGGCCCCTCCAACAGTAAGATTCTTGGATCCTCAACTCAGGTAGTTCTCAGCACAGTTTTATTGAGATTCTGGCCACGAGAGGCTTACAGACATCACTAAATGACAACTTGGTGATTCTATACACCTCTCTCCTTGCTGTCTCCTCCACCAGGCTTGCTGTCTAGAGCTCACTACTTCCCAAGCTTTTTCCCTTTTAACCATTTCTCAGCACCTTTACACATCTCTTTCTGAGCTGGGCCTGGGAGGGTTTGTGTTCTGGCAGCTGGCCCATAGAGAGGTGTGTGTGTGGAGGCAAAGGGACACCGAGGAGGATTTCTGGTATGTACTTACCGCAGGGCCAGGGAAGGGCACGTGGTCACAGTTCTCCTGCCAGGACTGGTTGAGGCTCTGGGCAAACTCTTGGAAGAAAGCATGTGATTGGTTGAAAATCGAAAATCCAAGGATGTTGACACGATCATCCACAAGGCTGTCCATTCGTTGGAGCGAGAACTCCTAGAAAGATCCATCAGTCAGAAACAGAATAGAGTTAGGAAGGGAAGAAGTCAGGGGATGGACTTGCTGGCATGCATCTTGTTGTCTCTTTCTGGTAAAATGAACACTTATTGCCAGGTACTCAGCTAAGCAATAAGGGCCGAGAGATAACTAAGAGTTGTTTTGAAAGCATGCAGTATTGGGAGAGGGGAGGTAGAAAAAAGAAATAAGCAGAATGATCTTCAAGAAAGGTATGTGTAAGATGCAATAGATGGAAGGGAAAGAAAATATTAGTGTGCTTGGTGGAGGAAGAACTGTGTCCATAGGAGGGGTGACCACTAAGCTGTCTTGAAGGACTAATAGAAATTTTCTGGGTTAAAAATGTGGATGGATAAAAGCTACTCCAGACAGAAGTCCCCATGGAAACAAAGGCATGGAGGGGAGAAAGTGTGTGGCCCTTTTAGCCAGCTGCCTGCAGTGTGCTTTGACAGAAGCATTGCTCCTCAAAGTGTGGTCCACAGAATACCTGTCATCAGCCTCACCTGGGTACCTTTTAAAAAAGTGAAGCATCCCACCTAATAACAGAATTTGAAGTTCTGGGGTTGAAGCCAGGAGTCTGAATTTTCAGCAGGTCCCAATGTCTTATGCACACCAAAGCTTGAGATTTCTGGGTTAACACAGGGGATGCATGGGAGTAGGGAATGGTGAGAATGAAGCTGAAGAGGTTGGCAAAGGCCAGAGCTTAGTGGCATGGATGCCCGGCTAGGGAACTTGCACTTTACCTGTATGTGATGGGACCTGAGGGGACTGTCAGCAGAGAAATGACAAGATCAAAATTGCTTTAGAAGAATCTCAACCTGAAGGTCTATAGATACTGTTGTGCCTTCATTTGTTAATTTTTTTCATTCATTTAACAAATATTTAAGTGCTTATTGTGTGCCAGACACAGCACAGAGGATGTTCTAGGCACAGAATATTTGAACAAGAGAGACAATTCCTGCTCTCGAGAAGCTTACAGGTTACTATGAGACAGATTTAAGTAACCGAACAAATATATATATAAATTAAGATATGTATGAGGGGGGGTAAAAGCTGCTACTTCAGATGAAACAGTCAGAAAAACCCCATCTGGATAGTGACATTTAGGAGCTCAGAGGAATTCTCCCAGAACTCATGTCCCTCGTCCAAGCACATGGCGCCGCCCAGGTGTTATCTCAGCAGGCTAAAACCTGCAGGCATGAATCCTATTGAAGCCAGTCAGTGTCATAAGGAGAAGAACTGCCCTATTCAGGTGAGGTTAAGCTCAGAGCCCTGGAACTCCAAGGCCAACCTCAGCCCTCTATAGGGAAACCAGGCTTAGAGGGTGTGGATTATTCAGCTCACCTATCTTGGCTCCCGAAATAATGCTTTCAAATGTGGGTCAGGTAACCTTTACGCAGTGGTCACATTCATCACACATTCATTCCAAGTGCCTCACACAGCTCCATGCCCTGTGGGCACATGGTAGCTACAGACCCCAGAACTAACCCAACCACCACTCAGCCTGATGTGACAGATGGCAGGTGCCTTGGACTTATTTCCTGCCTGAGTAGAAACATTCTTTTCCTTCAGGTGGTCTCTTTTCTTAAGATTTCACTCCTTCAAGCCCCTGGCACATTCCCTGTATCCTCATTCTTATCTACACCCAGCCACTGCCAAGGCCTCTGGCTTTAGGCTTGAGCTCCCCTGTTCAGAGTCCAGCCTCATCAGCTGAAGCTTGCAGATTGAAGTTACAAAGATTTCTTTGGAAATACCAACCCCTGATACTGTGCAGTTGAATGAGGATTATGTGTATTTTAGGTCTTGCCACATTTCTGTTAGGAGAACAAGAATGTGTCAGAGAACATATTGATTCCTAAGCTGATATTATGTCCTGTCTCTCTTAACAGGGCAGCTGCCTATGTGCTGTGAGCTATCAGCAGGCATGAGGGGGCAGATGGCTAATGAGAAGAGATGCATTTGGCAAAGGGAAGATGGAGTAGACACAGGCCAGGCTGCTATCAGGCATTAAGGGAGCTTCTTTACTGGATATGGTTGGTGTAGAGAGAGCTGGAAGATGTCCCCTCTCCCTTGCCTTCCTGTTAATGTGGGCAGCTCATTCTCTTTCAACATGCACAGCCTGATGAAAGGAGGTGCATTTCAGTAAAGCCCTGATATTTTGGATGTCCACAATGGCAGTTGGATGGATACAGTGGATAAGGGCTTTGGTGTTCAAAGCCAGGTTCCACACCATACTGGATGTATGACCTTATGGAAGGTCTTTAACCTCTCTAGGCTTCAATAATGACAGCAACCTTAGAGGTTTTTTCAAGAAATGTATAAGAAGGATATACAAGTTTTAGAATCATATCTGGCACATGAGAAGCATTCAACACACGATAGTTACTGAAATATTTGGGCAGAGATATCAGGCAGCTTCTGGCCCTCTACATCCTTAGTTCTACTTGTCATGGAAATCTGAGTTAGGAAGGTGTTTCCTTCAAAAGAATTTCCCAGGCAAAGTAAGAATGAATGTTAATTGCAGATACTTAGAGATTTTCCTTCCAGAAGTCAGCTAGTCTGTCTTCTTGACTTTTAATTTCTCCCTCAATTATATCTTATTTTCAAAGGAACCCTTAAGATTAAAAGACCCAGATCTTTCTTGATAATTCATTCTATTTATAACGACTTATGGGAGAGCTTGTAAAAGGACAGAAGGGGAGTACTGTGTTCTCTTATAATTTCCCAGAACACTCTAGGATTCTATTCCCTAAGCATCCTCACAGTTAGGAAATGCTTCTTTATGTCTAAACTTAGACTCTCCTGCTGCTATTGAAGGCTGGTTTCTAAGTAAATATAGGAAACAGCTGACCTCTGCCAATTTCTACACAATGAAAACCTTCTAAGCCAATATTTCCCAAAGTATATTCCTCAGGACACCAGCTTTACCAGCGGATGTTAACAAATTTCATAAAAACAAAGTTTCATGTTCAAATAAAGTTAGAAAATATTGCATGTTATATCCACGTTTTTAAGATTCATAACACATATTAGCATATTAAAGTTTTAAAGAAGTGCTAAAGTGGAGTAGCTTGTTAAATTCTGTTTAATCCAGAACTTTCCAAACACAGTGACCATGGAACACTTTTCCCTCAAAAATCTATGAATGTCTCGCAGTAGTTTTCTACAGAACATACTTTGGGAAATGTTACTCTAAACATAGGGAAACATACATTATAAATCAAATTCAAGTGGTAGAAACATTTTACTGAGAGGGATAGTTCATAAAATGAACAAATTTTAGGATCAGAGAGGATTAAAGGGGACCTGGTTCCTACTGCCCACCATGAGATCTAACTCAGAATGCACACCTCATGCTCTCTGTGCTCCTCCGGCCACATTGCCTGGCTGGCTGTGACCTTAAAAATGATATGACAGAAAGGGCTGGGAGCCCTGGGGTGAAACAGGTTCTCATAGCGACTTCGATTCTCTTCTTATAAATGTCCTAGGAAGAGAAATCCTAAGGATCCCCAATGGGAGTATATTCATTGTTGCAGCACCAGAGAAGCTAGGGTGAAGAGCAGAGCAAATGGTCATCTGATAAGGCTGAGTGGTGGAGCAGAGGCCAAGACCAAGTTACTCCAAGCATACATGGCTTTGTGATAGCCCCTGTGTTGCCATTGCATTTTCCTATATGTGGTCTTTCTTTCCAAAGGCCTATATGTTCCCAGAGAGCAGAGATGAGTCTGCCTCATATGTGAACCCACACTGCACCTGACAGTGCCTGGTACCTGGAAGCTGTTTGGCAAATGTTGGTTGAGGACTGTTGATTGAGGATGCTTCAATGCCCTGAAATCCTCACTGTGCCTAAATCTGACCATTAATCACACAGTCTTGCCCCTACAGAAGGGGTAAAAACGTAAGTAGAATTTGAACCAACTCTGGATTGTCTTCTGGAAGCTGCATTACTATATTTGGAAAAACAAATTCCTGACAGCTTGTTTCCTTATCGCTGAATTTTTAGCTACGTGTCAAATGAGAAAAGTTTTCTAAATAGGTCACCATAAGGTGTTAATTCTTAGGTCTGGCTATTTGTGCCTAGACAGAAGGCTTGAGATGAAGTTACAGATTTTCCAACCATAAATACTTACAACAAAGCAATAACAACAACAACAACAACAATAACAACAACAACTGCTATAATATATTGACCACTAACTGTGAGCCTGGCAGAACTAAGCCCTTTGCATGCATCATCTCAATCCATCCTACAACATTAAAATCCAGGCTTGACTGACTTCAAAGCCAGTGCTCTACATTCTTGTACCACTCACCACTGCGTGGCCTCAATGTGTGGGGCACCAAGGGTCAGGGGCACTGTGAGTTCATTGTGACTGTGTTGTAAATAGCTGGCAAAATTGAGTTAAAATTAAATTCAGAATACACAAGTCAACTTTAAGACCAGTGAGAAGATTTGCAGCTACAAAATGAACACTGGTAGTCTAAATGAGTAAAGGGATTACCAAGCATCATCTAAATCTCTGCACGAGAAAGATTTTAATTACAAAGAAGTCTGGGGCTTGGTGTGGGCTCTAGATTGAGCAACTAAACAATGATCTTGAGAACATGGGAGGAATGAGGTTTGCCCCACACCTCATGTCTGTTCAGATTCAAAAACCCAGAGAAGAAATATGAGAAAACACCAGAGTGAAGCAGGTGGGGAGGAATTAGAAATAAATGCAGTATAATTAAAGACGTGTGGCTAATATGCATAGGAAGGTAGGCAGTCACATATAGCTTCATGAATTTGGCCACC
Source organism: Eidolon dupreanum (assembly GCA_028627145.1). Lineage (NCBI taxonomy): Eukaryota > Metazoa > Chordata > Mammalia > Chiroptera > Pteropodidae > Eidolon > Eidolon dupreanum. Next base: position 75,338,458 of record CM053510.1, read on the forward strand.
TTCTGCTGAGATTCATTCAGGAGGCTTAGCCATCCCTAGCAAAACCTCTTTATGGTCATGATCATTTGAGCCACAATGCTTCCCTGATGGCCTGTGGGCTCTCTTGTTCATTGTTGTATCCTCAGTGCCTAGAGGAAAAGTCACTGAAACCAAAAGTCCTTCCTTGCAGACCTTTCACTCCAGAATGGTTCTTACTCTTAAAGAGGTATTTCAAACACTCTCTTGCTTCTCAGTTGCTTTCACTCAAGACTCAGCCTTTGATGCCCTCAGCTCCGTGCTTAGCTCTGGCCCCTCACTGTCTGGGAAGGGAGGCCAGCAGCCTTATATCATTCAACCCACAAGTCATTTATTAAACACCAGTTTATTATTCAGTGTAATAACATTAACCACTTCCTTCAACATGGCTGCACATAGCTTACAAGACACTCATACATCACTTTTGGTACTCAACAGCACACCTAGAATGGAGAGGACAGGTTTTATTCACATTTGGTGGGAGAAAAAACTGAGGTGCCCAGGAGTTAAGTGTCTTACCTAAAGACAGATGTGGTATTAAAATCCGGGTACCTGACATACATGATTAGTACTTATAATTCCTTTACTTCCTTCTGTGTGCTCAGCATTGGGCTTGGTCACCAGGAGACACAGTATACACAAAAATGCATGTGCCCTTCCCTGAGCTTCTTAATGACTGACAACTTTTAATGTTCTCACCCTAGAAGTACTGAGAAGACCAAAAGATTCCAATTTCTTAAGCCATTATTATGAAGCTGGAATGATGAAAAATATCCTTAAGACCATATCATTCTTAAGCTTGAACTCCATATCCTTTTACCCCAATCCAATTTCCTCTCTTGATCACCTATCTGTGAATATGACCATTATCCACCCATAATTCAGGCTAGAATTTCGAACTCATCCTACACTTTGTCTATTCTCATGCTCCCCGTGTCATGCATGCATGCATGCACTCATTCATTGTCACTGGAGAACATTTTACTTCTCTAACATCTTTCAAATCTGTTTCCTGCTCTCCATCCCCATCCCTTTACCTCAATTCAGCTCTTTATCAGTTTGTTCCTGGGGTGTGAACTAATTGGTTTCCTCTCCTCCAGTCTAGCATTTCTCCAAGGTTCCTATTTCATATTATTGTTAGAGGGATCTTCCAAAACTATACATTTGACCATGAATCCCTCTCTACTTCCAATGCTCCTTACTGAACAGAGGACAAAATCAAACTCCTTAGCTAAGAACAGACATGTTTCTTCATACTATGATTCCCATCTACTCCTCTGTTCATTCTTTACCTTGACCTTCTTCATCACCCAAGCCAGGCATAACTGGCTACTATCTCAAATGGGCTACCACTGTACCTCGCAGGTATACCTATTGATCTTGTTATCACATTAGTTTGTTCAAAGGTATCTACTGAAGACTGGGTGCTATTGAAGGCAAATGTATTTACATTACCAACACCTACCATGGTTCACATCACAGAGAAAGAAGTCAACACCGTTGACTAAATAAATTTAGAAGGGAGTACCTGTCAGGCATCCTCATTTCACTGCATGGGCAGCCTGGTCCCCTCAACTTTCCAAGGCACATCTTTGTAACTATACACATTCATTTACCTTGGGACCCAAGGCATGGCAGAGGCTAATACCCAGACCCTTGTCTCACAAGTGTCCTCTTAGCCTTTTCTCATGAAAGCGCTGGAGCCACCAGGAGTGCATCATATCCTGAGTACCCTTATATCCTCCTCCTCCCTCCAGCTACCTGTCTGTCTATTTATCTGCATCAAAGCTGTATTCTCTGCAGGCTGGGTGAATGTTTTTTGTGTAATAGGTCCTTGAAGAAAGTAGTAGCTGGAAGGCTAATTCATACCTGCCAGTGGATTCCATTTAATGGGAGATTTGTTCTTAAACCTCCTGGCTTACAGCTCCACTAGATTCTTCTCACTATGTGTTTCCTACTTATGGTGATAACCATGATCCTACTTATGGTGATAACCATGATCTGAACCACTTCTCCTAGGAACTTCCCCTTCTGTGCTTTTCTATCCCAATGTTAGTCTACAAACAGAACGTCAAAAGCAGACTGTATTCTGTCTTGTTCATTGCTCTGTTCCTTGTACTTTACCTTGAACCTGTCTCAGAAAATGTTCCATGTGTGTTTATTAAATAAACTAATATTCACCTGTAAATGCCCACTGGGGTGGGACCACCTTTACAAAGACTTCAATCATTTGCTCCCAGGAAGAGGAAGGCAGATGCCAGGTGGGAGAACCCTCTCACCTCCACCCCAGCAGCTGTGATTATCTTCATTTTGTATTTAGACCATTCTATGACTAAATAAGTAGTTATTAACTGTGAAGCTGAAACTGCAGTGGGTCAAACTTATATGAGAAATGATGGATACCCTGTGTTCTCCTTTACGCTGGGGAGCACTACTCCTTTTCTGCAGCCCAGCTTCCTTCATCAGGCATTGATTCCTTGACTCTGATTCCCTTGCACTCAGGATCCACTAATTAGGCCTCCTGTGTAGCCATCAGGTGCTAAGCCTCTCTTTCCAGGTCCCAACTCACTAACTTCAGGCATGTAGAAACCAAGGTACCCACCCATCTCACCAGGGGTACAAGGAGTTGTTGAGAAAGGTAAGTGATGCTGTCAATCAGCAGCCTTGGCCTGCCCCCATCTCTGCAGCAGAACCAAATAATGGGCTTCCACAGGGGCTGGTATCTTGCTGTCTCCCACATGCTCAAGATCACTCAGGCAGGACCAGGACTCAGGCCACTGGGTTCTCAAATGGCTTCCCACAGCAGGAGGGAATAGATATAACAGGAGATTTTTCAGATCTCTCAAAAACTATTTCTGATCATACCTCTCTCATTGCCTCATTAATTCCACAAAAATCACAAGCATCTCCTCTAGGACACACATTATGTTAGGCACTGGAAACATAGTGATGAGCAAAGCCTTGTCCTTGTCCTCAAGGTGCTTATCCTTAGAGGCAAATGGGAAGCTAATCCCAAACAGTAGTAAGTACAAGTGCTAGGAAGGCAGACAAAGGTGGTCCCTTTTATTAGAATTTCTGTTGATTTTCCTAAACCGATTGCAATCTGAGGTCTACAAGATGAGCAGGAGTCAGCCAGATGAAGAGGTGAGAAGAGTAGCCTCTCAGACAAAGAAAGATCAAAATGTGCAGAACCCCAGAGGAGGGAGGGCATGTAACAAATTCAGGGAACTGCAAGTCACTTAGTATGGCTGGGGTGGCTGGGGTGGTGGGGAATGGCACAGAGGAAAGCCCAGAGGTAAGTTTTTAAGAGGTTGCTTTGGATTTTATCCTTAGCGTAATGTGTAATGCAGAGCTACTGCAGGGTTTTAAACAAAAGAGAGATATGATCAGGAATAGTTTGATAAAGATCTTACCTCGCAGCCAAGATAAAAATCCAGCTTTGAAACTCACAGGACATGCATCCACCTTGTGGGTTATAGCTAGAGGCTTCAGCAGAATGGGCAGGTGTCATGCTTACCACTGGGCTGTGAATGTGAACTGTCAGCACTACAAATACAGGGCTGGGGAAGACTCAGATGGTGATGAATTAAACTGTTGATGCCTTTGACACTGACTGAAACCTGATGCTGGGGACAGAAATAATAGCACTTACAGTGTAATAATAATACAATTTGCCATAATGGCTTTCATTCCGTTTCTCTATGCTTTTCAAATATTCATTAAATACAAAACACTCTACTCAGCAGGACCCAAATTTCTCAGGCCAGGAGTCTCTGTGGTAGCTACAGCAATTCTAGGTGGCTTCAGTGTCCTCCTTTGCTATGGCTCTCAATCTCACCTCAGGGGCTTCTTTACAGACCACCATTAGGACCCTAGGGGTGCACCTTGCAGGGGGTCAGTGGAGAGAACCCGGGGTTATTACTTACATAATCAGGGCATGTAAAATTGTCTGCCCCAAGGGTCTCCAGTGCCTTCTTCCTGGTTCTCTGACTAGGTCTCTCATTGTTTATTCTTTCACCAGGTGACTAGGGTGAGGGTAAAAGAAATAAACTAATTTACATGGTTCTAACATGAGGACCTAAATAATCTCAGGACTGTGACTATGATGAATTTTACTTTGTGACTAGGTCATGCTATATGGGACAGTTGACTTTAAAAGAGAGAGATGATTCAGGCCTGACCTCAGCTCATGAACCTTTTAAAAGCAGTTTTCTCTAGCTGGTTGCAGAAAAGAAAGTTAAAGAGATTCAAAGTGTGAGAAGAGCTCATCTAGAAGGAGGGTCTCTGTTGATGAGACGGAGATATCATGGGGTGATCATGGGCAGGAATGCAGTCAGATAAAAGAGAAGGAGGGGTCCTGGGCAAGGATCTGAGAGTGGTCTCTAGATGTTGAGAGCAGTCCTTAGTCAAGAGCTAGATATAAAACAGGGATTTCAGTTTTACAATTGTGAGGATGTGAATTCTGCCAACAGAAATAAGCCCAGAAGAGGTCCCTGAGCTCCTGATGAGAATGTAGCCAGTTAACACCTGGATTTCAACCTGAGTAGAAAGTGCAGCCATGCCGTGCTGGACTTCTGACCTATGGAACTGTGACATAATAAGATGCTTAATTTGTAGTAATTTGTTACAAAGCAATAGAAAACTAATACAGCACAGAGAAGCAATAAAGATCAGTTTGATAAGAATGTGAGCTGGGAGGTCAAGGGCAAATTTTGAACTCCAGCTGAAGTTAATCTATATCACCTGGCATCTTAGAGCTGGATTTATACTTCTGCCTGTCCCCCTAAGAGCCCACAGCTTCCTGCAGCATTCCTTCTCCAAGAAGGAGTTTCTCCTTTCTCAGGTCTCAGTGTTGGAAGGCCCTACTGGTAGTAGTATAGCAGAGAAGGGGTCAGTCCACCAGTTCAGTCTGAGCCTGCTTCATAATAAGGGGTGGAGCAGAGTCCTGGGTTGGCAGAATAGATTTTGCCTATCAGATACTAATTAGTAGCTGACACCAGGAGTATATCAGTGCCATTGCATACATAAACTGGCCAAATCTCTCTGCTCTTCCCTAGGGAAGCCCCAACTTGGATTCTCTCTTTAGAACAGTGGTGCCCATCGCCTTGAAGGGGGACAATTGTCAACAGCTATCCAAGTGAGTTGGAGTGTCTCAGGCATTTGTGACAAGCTACCACCATGCTCAGGGTTTTAACTCAGGTCCACTTGGGACTCCACCTTCCCTCTACACCTGTTACACAGAACAGAAAAGTTGGCAGTTGGCTGCCTGTATGGAATAATGTGAAGACTCTGAAAGGTCCTCCCCATTCCAAAATACCTTCCTCACCAACTCCATGATTTCCCATACTATCTACTTCCTTAAAGCAAATGTTGTCTAAGGCACCATACTATGTGTATCCTTCACTTAGAATGTCCCACCCACTTCCTTCTCCACTTGGTTAACTCTTACCGATTCTTCAAGGCCCACTGGCTGTAGCCTTTTCCAGGAAGCTTTCTATGAGGCAGGGGCAATTTCTTTGGTGGTCCCATAATTATCCTATGGCTATTTACATCACTTTAATCCATGATTTACAATAATCTGCTTAGATTTGTCTTTCCCTCTAGTCTGACCTCCACAAAGATAGGACTTTATTCATTGTTGCATCTATGACATTGTAAGCACTCAATTAATGTTATCCAGTGACTGTGTGGATTGTGGGTCAGGAGACCCCCTTCCTCCACTCATGACTCACTGTGGAAGCTTAGGCAAGTTACTTTCCCTCTTAAGTTACTTTTACTAAACTGTAAAATGACAAGATTTAGTTAGGTGCTCTCAAAGATCCCTCAAAATTCAATGCTCTCTCATCGGCTCTTAACATCTTGGCACAAACTGGATCCTGAGACTGGGGAGAACTGTCATCATCCATCAGGGCTCTGAGGTGGGCTCTTCATGGGTCACAGAATAGTGCTTCTAGGCAATGGGAAGAGAGATGCCCGGACAGATCATAAGACAAGGGTGCTGCCCTACCTCAAAAACCTGGATAGTGCGGGGCACTGGAGGGATAAACAACCTAGACAAGGACACTGAAAAAACATGAAGAAGAAAGTCATCTACTTCATGTGGAAAACAAACTTCCTAGAAGAATTTACCCAGTCATTTATTATATATTCATCCAATCTGTGAAATCAACAGAATTTCAGAGTTCAAAGGTCTATGGAGAGACTCTAGTTTATCCCCAGAGGAGAAAGGGCTTGGTCCTGCCAATGTCCACTCTAATGCTGAAAATGTCTGACAACTCTGCAGGGCAGATGGGGTGTTATCTGACTGAAATCATCTTTAACTGGCTCTGGCTCCCCCTCTCTCCATTGTACCCTCTTGCACCAGTCACAGCAGGCACCATGCCCTTTCTCAGGTGTATAACTTACCTCTGCCCACATGTCACTCTCCCATTCTCATTTATAACCATTCTTCAGTAAACCATTCAAAGGAAGCCATACCTATAAACCTTTCTCTAAGCTCCCAAAAAAGCACTAAATCCTCCCTCTTCTGGGCTTCTGCATCTCCTATTTACAAACTGAGAGCTTTTTAAGCCACATTATACCACTACCTATATTCCCCAGCACACAGTAGGCATGCAATAAGTGTTTGCTGAATAAGGGTAGTTGATTTTAGCATTTTCTATAGGTAGTCACTTAATCATGTATAATTATTTTATAGTCCTATAACTTGGGCCAAGGAACTTCCAGCTGTCAGTCACAGTTTCCACCAATGCAAATGCAAAGACTAATTCTTCAGTCAATGTCTCCTGCATGTCCCTTCAATTTTTCCTGCCCTTTCTCTTTCCTACCAATACCCTCTCTACCTATGGCCAAGTTCAGAGAACAGGTATAAGAGGCTTAGTAGCCAGAGAGCATAATTATGGAGTAATGGCTTCTCCTTAAGATGTGACTGTACCCATGTACATCCAAAAGACATTTGTCATTGCCAGATCTGCCACCTCTTAGGGTCTGCATTTGGTGGGGGTGGTATCTCGCAAGCCCAGACTGACACGTGGGGAGTTTACACTCCATCACTCTTTCCTAGTTTCACTAAAAACATATTTATTCACCAAACTGTACTGTATTATACAGAGTGGTTCTCCTAAAAGGCTCAATAAAGGTGAAATATGTGGATAATCTTTAAAATGTTATAATAAACTACACTTTAGAATCAATTGCTCTAGCACTGGAAAGTTGTCCAACTAATGGATTGTAGTTGTTGGCTACAATGAATGTGCGTATGCAGGGGTGCATGCGTGTGTGTGTGTGTGTGTGTGTGTGTGTGTGTGTGTGTGTGTTTTGGGATGTGTGTAGGAGTGTGAGCTTGTGTGTGTGTGTGTGTGTGTGTGTGTGTGGAATGCTTTTAGTAAATGACTGCAAGATATGAAAGAGGCTCAAGTACCCTGGGAACTATAGTCCCAACCAGATGAGAGGCCAATTTTAAAATGTTCCTGGTTATAGCTTCAGAGTTTCAGAAAGCTGGAGGCAGTAAATCAGAAAACAAAAGTCTAAAGATGGAAATACTCAACATGAAAGTGAGAAAGAAGGGAGAGAAGAGAAATAATGTTTACTAGAATCCTTAGTGAAAGGTTCTAAACTAGAAAGGTTTAGAAACTTTCCATGTTCTTCACAAAATGATGTAAAAATTATTATTCCATTTTACAAAAGGGAAAACTGAGACTCCAATAGGTTAAGTATTGTGCCACATTTACCTCTAATACATGTCAGGGTGCAGATTCAAACTCGAATATTCTCTGATCTGAGGCCCTGGCTGCCTCCATTAAATCATGTCTTAATCCTGTGTCAACACAGTCATGAGGCTCACTCAACCTTATGTGCCAAGGCATGGGGACAGCGAAAGGCATAAGACAATTTCATAATGACCTTAAAAACCTGAAGGAGATGTTTTGTTTCAAAGCCCTTTGGGCTCTGGCCCCATGAGTTAGATGCCAGATACTGGCCTGAAGAGGCCACTTGACTAAGGTCAACTTGAGCATAGTGTGGCCAGTAGAGGAAGCAGCCCCAGGTGACAGACAGCACAATTATGCCACTCAGCACAATCAGACTGTCCTTGCACTCTTCTGCCTATTCTTACCTCAGTGGTTGTTCTTGGTGCCAACCCTAGGCTTCAGTTTTTGACACTGCCCTCACTTATCAGAACCCCCTGAAACCCTGTCTCTTGGATGCTGAACCAAACTCCCCTTCATTGTCTTGCACACCCTTAATTTTAAATCTATCCAGTTCAGAGTAAAAAAAAAAAGGGGGATTCTAGACTGAGTAGTAACTATATGGTCCTCCTGGTTGAGTTGCAGATTTTTGTGCTTAAGTGCTTAATGGGCATGAGTTGAATTCCTGTTGGATAAAAGGAGGTGAGCTATCTCACCTGGCCAGCCCTCCTAGTCCAAGAACTCTATAATGTTATGAAGTGCTCCATTCATTCCCTCAAATATACTTATTGAGTACCCACAATGTGCCAGTAGGCCACTGGAGTTACCATGACAAACAAGACAAATTTGCCTTTATGAAGCACAAAGTCTGGTGGAGGGGTCAGATATAAAATGAATTACAACTGGAATGAATGGATGCTACAAAATACAGAACACAGGACTCTGTAAGAAAGTGTAACAGTGGACTCCACCTAGGAGGGTGTCAGGGGAGACTTCCTTAAGGAAGTGGCCTTTAAGAAAGACCGGAAAGATGAGTAGAGTTGGCTTGCCAAAAGAAGAAAAAGAAGAAGGATGATGAGCATGCTCATTTCCTCTAGAATCAATTCTTTCCCTCCCTGTCTGCCTCAACTCACCTTTCTATAATAATTTTAGCAATTTCAATTATTTATGGCTAACCTCTCTGGTAAATATTTAGAAAAATAAACATAGGCTTTGTCTGCTTGATAATAACATGACCCAGATGAGAAAAAATTGGTTGTATATCCATTCTGCCCAAATAAGATAGAGACTGAGGCATAGAACAGTTATTTTTGCAGGACTCACTGGGACCTGGCTACAGTTTGGGAATCTAAGCAGCTGTTAGCTAAACAGAAATTGCTTCCATGGGCCACATGGGTTCTCCAATCCAATGGGTCATTTTCCTTTGGAATGCCAACCTAGGGTTCTATGAATCAAAATGCCCCCAACAGTGTGTAGGATGGAACAAGTCTTGGACTAAAAAGACCCTCAGGCTCACCAAATACAATCTTATAATTTTAAAATGAAACTGAAGCCCCATGAGGAGAAATGGCTTGCCTGGATAAGAGCTAATTACCTGGATTCATTATCTGGTGTCACTACCTTGAGCAAGGTATTAAAACTTTATAAGCCTCAGTTTGCTCATATTTAAAGTGGGGATGAAACAGTGCCTTCTGCTTGAGTTGTGAGGTTTAAATGAGAAAATAACAGAGAAGCACTCATTATAGAGCCTTGCACATAGAAGGTATTCAATAAATAAATAACAACTATCATTACTATTATGTTACCCAGCAAGTTAGTGGCAGGGCCGCAACTAGGAGCCACAGCTGTTTCACTTTCTGTTCCCTGTATGACAAGGCCTCCTGCTGGTATAACTCTTTCCCCAGCCTTGTGACACCAGCACTTGGCCCCTTCTCTCTAGATTCCCTGAGGGAAAAACTCTGAAGTGCCTGCTGCCTACTTGGCACAAATGGCAGCTTGCCCTCCAGCATGATAGTGGTGCCAAGAACATGAAGCTCTGACCCTGTCTGGCATGGCATCCAGCTAGCCATGCTACCTGCAATGCCCAGGTGGCCCATAGACTACTCAGCTCCTGCTTCTGGTGGCCAATTATTTCCTGCTTTACATTGACATATCATGACTTTTGGCTATTATCCTTAAATCTCTAAACTTCTCCCCACCAAGGTGGTAGCTCCCTCTTTTAGCACAGGGCCCATCTGTGCTGACATAGATTAGAATGATTTTCCTTTCTATTAGACAGTGATTCAGAATCTCCCTGGGTTTATTAGTAGCTGGATAATCCTTCCAGATTTATTAGCTCAAATTGCACTTCCCCCTGCATCCCTGATCTTCAGATAGCATCTCTGCTATCTCAGCGGCTGACTGGGTTTTGCCCAAAGGCTCTTAATTCTTCATTTCCTTTATCTAAACTTCCACCAGTCTTGCAGAACAACAGTTTCCCCAGCCAAACCCAGAAGGTGACAGGAGTACAGAGACTCCTTTCAAACAGGAGTGGGACAAACGTAGCGAATCAACAACTGTCCTGTTAGGCTTCACCTGGAAACACCAGACAGAACTGTCTGGCCAGCAGCCCATCTGGATGAAAGAACTCCAGGAGCAGACTCTTTTAGTTGTAAGAGAGCTGATACCTCTAAAAGAAACTGCTAACTTCCACGTATAGGATCAATTATCTTCTAAACAGACATGCCAGAGCCTAGGATGCTAATTGCTTTTTCAGCATACATGGGAAAGATGTGTGATGATGATTAATAATTTAAAAATATGGCAGATACTGTTAGCTGATCATTACACCCATTTTCTCTTCTCCCTGAGCATACAGTAAATAACATTTCTGAATCTCCCTTATAGGTAGATAGATGTAGGCATGTGACTGAGTTCTAGTCAATGGAATTAATCAGGAGAAATACTATGTGCCACTTCCAGGCCTGGCCTATAAAACCTTCCTGTATCTGATCCTCTATTTTTTCCATTTCTGGTTTCTCAGAGGACACATAAGCTAGAAGAAGCCTGGGCCCCTAAATGATGTTACGGAAGGGTGCCCACTGATCAAGTATTCTCTTTTGGGACTTCAATTGAGTCAGAAATATACTTCTATTGTGTGAAGCCATGAGATTTATTTGTTATAGTAGTTGGCATTACTTATCAGATACAAAGCATTATCAACAGCTAATTTTTAATTTTAACAAGATTCTAGAGATAAATTTTATTATTTATATTTTACATATGAGGAAACTTGAGACCTCCAAGAGCTTCAGGGTTACATAACTAGTAAGTTCCTGAACTGGGGATTTTCACCAGATCTGACTGACTATAGGCCTGGATATTTACATATTGGCTTCTTTCTCTCACTATAAAGCTTCTTAATCAGGACTCTCAAATTTAGCCATGTAGTCTTGCTTCTTTCATTTGGCAAACTCCAAATAGAAATAAGAAACACATCTGAATACTTCATACATATTAAGATGACTATTATCATAAAGACAAAAAATAACAAGTATTGGTAAGGATGTGGAGAAACTCAAACCCTCATACATTATTGGTGGGAATAAAAATGGTACATCTAGAAAACAGTTTGGTCATTTCTCGAAAATTAAACATACAATTACCATACGATTCAGCAATTCATCTTCTAGGTATATACCCCAAATGATTGAAAGCAGGGACTCAAACAGATATTTGTACACCTATGTTCACTGTAGCACTATTCACAATAGCCAAAAAGTAGAAGCAATACAAGTTGCTGAGTAATAGAATAATAATGATAGTTGACATTTATTGAATGTCTTCTACATGCAAAGCTCTGTAATGAGTTTCCCAGTTATTTTCTCATTTAAATTTCAGCAGAAAGCACTGTTTTATCCCCATTTTAAAGCCTCAGCAATCTCATCTGTAAGTGAACACTAACAATACCTGCCTCAGGAGATAATATCCACACAGCAGCTGGCTCACAACATAAGTTTAGTAAAGGGAAGGTATTATTTTAAGAATACCTTCTTAAGGTATGACAAGGTATTATTTAAGAATACCTCACTTGTATAGCAAGCCAACTGTTTGGATATTGTCTCCTGAGGCAGGTGTTTTTAGTGTTCACTTACAGATGAGGTCGCTAAGGCTCAGAGAGGTTAAGTAACTTGCACTGGGTCACACAGCTTGTAGCCAAACTAGAATTCTGTCATATCTACCTAATACCAAGGCCTGTGCTTTTTTGGCTCACTGTGAAGGATTTAAAAAAGCTAATCTGAGTAGCTGCTGCATCACTGTGGAAGACTCTAGGGAGATGGCACATTATGGGAGTCACTAAGTGAAAATTAAAGTCCAGGTGGCATCTGCATGGTGGGAGGTTGGGGGACTGGAGAAGTGCAGAGGATAACTCATTACACTCTGTATGAAGCTTGTCCACTCTAGACCAACACTCTAACTATAACTGGGCAGGAAGAATAAACTTCAAAATAGTTTCTTTATTCCTAATAAAAGTTTGTCCCTTCTAGAAAGCCAAAGCAGTAATGAGAGGCTTACAGAGTATTCTCTCACTGACCGATTTTTGCTATGATACTTCTTCTATTTTCTTGACTATTATTCAACCATCATCATTCCTGCAGTTACTTTTCTGATTCCCCCTTTCAAACTTACGAATTTTGTGAATCTTGTTAATTTCAGGTTCCAAGAACTCTGACTGAGGCATGCTCCTAGAGTTCATCTAGTCTGTGTTCACCCGAAAAAGAGAAAGGCTCTTTGAAAACTGAAAATATCACAGTGTTGTTAATAAAAAAAGAAAGACAATGCCTTACAAACATATAGTTCTTTGCAATTTATAATGCATTCTTACTTATTCTCACAACAATCTCATATGATTTATTATACCCATTTTACAAATGAGAAGACTGGGGCTCAGATAGTCAACATGACTCTCCCAGTGTCACATGGCAAGTATAAGGCAGAATGGGGACCTGACCTAGATCTCCTGACTTCACAGGCTAGTGCTTTTTCCACTAGACAAATCATCACAATCATCATTATCATTTCTAAGAGGAAGAGGTAGTACACAGTGTGGGTGATGCTATCTTCTCAAAAATCTTCAAGCCAAGCAACTTCCCCTTATTTTAGTTATGATCCTGGGAACACATATTCCAAATGACTGGCCTCCTTCCATCTGCTAAGTCATCCTTGTGACTTCTTGCTGCCCAGTTTCTTCCGCCATGGCTTCTTTATGTGGGGAGCATTCCTGGCAGACTGGCACAAGGCAGGCAGCCCCTGGACTGCCTTTTCCCTCTCCATCCTTCTCTTTCCCAGGCTCCCAAATGGAATACAACTGTACTTTAATCTCTCTTCATTCTTCTACCAACTAGCCAGGTGTTCCCCCAAATGCCTTCTTACTTTAAGCAAATACTTTTGCATTGCTCTGAGAATAGTCTAATCCTTTCTCCCTTTCACACGTTAATGCTCTGATTTATAGAAGCCATGTTGGATAGGAAAAAATAAACAAGGAAAGAAGTGCCTTGTGTTTTACATTTTGAGGAGCAGTGACTGGCAGGGGACATGAGGGGGACTTCTGGGGTGCTGGATCTGGGTGCTGCTCCTACAGGTGTGCTCACTCATTAGGCTGTGACATATGATTTTTGTGGTCTTCTATATGTGGTTAGACTTCAATTAAAAAGTTCCAACAATGGAGCAGGCAGTTTTGTAGTGGTAGCAAATTAAAAGACAGCTAAACGACTCTCACAAGCCAGGTGAGGAGGGAATCTTTATATCAGAAAAGAAGCTACCCTGAACTTTTCAAAGGGGTTTTCATCTCTGAAAGCAAAGGCCTATGGGATGCTTCAGTGTTAACAATTCCACAGCAGCCCCCCAAAAGGGCCATTCACAGAAACCTACATCTGGAAAAGAACAAGGATCACAGAGTCCCATTCTGTCTCTTTGGGAATGCATACTCTTGACCTCACAGCAAATTTCAGGAGACCTGGCCCCTGAATCCAGGGAGGGACACTGAACCATCTTCTAGGTTATCCTATCACATAAGTTGATAAAGGAAGTCTTAACTTTTAGGCAAACTTTTTCATTTTAAGATTTAAGAGTCAAATCTGTGAGGTTGGATTCTGCTCACTATCATTGATATCTGCCTTAAATCTTCTAAATAGGTTACTTTCACAAACAGATTTAGTTAGAGCAATTAATAATAATTAACTGACATGCCATTCCTGGAGCAGTCCATATGTTTAAAGTGACTCATGGTTTCCTGGACATGCCATGTACCTTCACAACTCCAAGTATATGGATATGCTGTTCCTTATTCCAGAATGTTCTTCTTTTCTCTCTTTATCTAGAAAAACCCTATCCATCTTTCAGGGTGTAGCTTAAAGACCTCTTTTTTGGGGTCTTCTTCTTCAGTGAATCATTTCCTGCCTGCCCTAGGTTGAGCAGGTGGCCTCTGCTTTAGGGTCTAGAGCATTTTGTATACACATCTAATAAAATTTATCACTTTGCACTAGAATAGGTACTTTGAGTTTTTCCAAGGCAAGCTTAGTTTCTTATTCCCATTTTAATCCCTAATACTTGGCCCAGTGCCTGTTACATCAAAAGCACATATGGATGAAGGAGCTATGAAAGCGAATGTGATAGATCATGCATTTATAAAATAAAATAAATTTCGTCTTTGAGTGATTGTTAATAAAGTGTCTATTTGTAATAGCCAGAAACTAGAAACAATCAAAATGTCTCTCAATAAGTGGACGGTTAAACAAACTGTGGTATATCCACACCAAGAAATACAACTCACCAATAATAAGGAAGAAACTTAATTCATATAACAACTTGGATGATTCTCAAGGACATTATGCTGGGAGTGAAAAAAGTTAATGTTGAGAGGTCATATACTGTGTGATCCCACTTACATAATATTCTTGAAGTTAGAAAATTTTATAAATAGAGGAGAGATTAGCAATTGCCAGAGGTTAGGGGTGATGAAGAAGAGGGTGGTGGGCGAGACTGTAAAATAGAAGTATGAAGGAGTTCTTTATGGTGATAAAATAGTTTTGTGTCTTGATTGCAGTGAGGGTAACACATTTTGAGAGATTTGCTATTTTAACATCCTGATTTTGATATTGTACTGGAATTGTGTAAGATGTAACCCCTAAAAGAAACTGAGTGAAGGGTACATGACGCTTCTTTATTATTATCTTTGCAACTTCCTGTGGCTCTTTTACTTCAAAATTTAAAAAGTTATAATATTCCTTTAAAAATCTATTCTCTGAGGTTCTTTTTACTCTTTAATTGAGTGTGTCTATACTTCATAACAATATTTCATATTTCTTACTGATTTACAATTTCAAAATATTTCCACATAGATTAAATTATATCACTTCAAAATTATAACAACACCATGATGTAGCTGTTCTTATCCTTGTTTTATAGATAAGGAAACAAAGACTCAGTACTTGTTGAAGGGCACACGGTTGGTAGGTGGCAAAGCTAGTTCTCCAATTTGACACAATAAAATTTCTACAGACTTCTTTACTCATCTACAAAATAAGGGGATTTGGCAGAGGTGGTCTTTGAAGGTGCATCCAGTCATAACACCATAAGACCCATGTATTTTTTATGCCCTTGCTATCCTAATTCTGAGTCAGTATATGGATCTGGCAATGCAAAGATAGTAGGTCAATAACTGAACCTATAGAGGAGACTTACCTGTCAAAGGAACAGTGCTGTGTAGCTGGTGGCATTTGAATGGAGGATTAGACTTCCCAAATTCCCATTCTTTCAAGGCTAAGAATTATTGGGATGAGAATCCCAGTGGCTCTCAACACCCTTCCTCTCTTGCTGGCCTCTGCTTTTATTTTCCCTATTCCCATCTCCTGGGCTTCATTCTGTCACACCGCACTGACCCTAATTAATGATACTCTGTGCCAAGGAGGTGAGCTGTGAAAATGTCTTACCAGATTAGTGAAGATATATGTGTAATAGGCTGACGCCATTCCTAGTTCAGCTGCCTGCAAAATAAAGAGAAGGATATTAGAGAGGAAAATAAAAATTCACTCATTGGAAGTAAATGAGAGGTGAGAGTTCCACTCATTTGTCTGGCTTACTACCTTTGGGCTGCAGGTAGAGTAGAACATCTTGATTGGTTTACTCTGCCCTTGACCTTGGAGAATGGCACAGAAACACTGGCATCTAAAATAGAGTCTCTCATCTCCATCCAGCTCCCCACCCCTGCAGTGACACTCATAGTAGCTAATGTTCTCATGCATAACACGTTCTCATGGATATAACCAGATACCATGGAAACCAAAATGACTTTAAAGGAAATGAAGCAAATAATAAACCAGATCACAACAATTATCTCCACAACTATTAACAATAACAACAGCTAACACTTACCTACTGTTTAGTACATGTTGAGCCCTAGAAAGCATTTTACTTGGATTAACTCGTTGAGGTAGGCACTAATTATTCCTCCTCCATGCCACCCACCATTTGACAGCTGAGAAAACTGAAATACCAAAAGGCTCTATAGATCACACATCTCATAAATAGAAAAGATTAAATTAAAGCCAGGAAGCCTAATTTCAGTGCTTTTCACTATACTCCCCTGGAGGACTGTGATATTGTTAGAAACACTGACACAACTCTCTCAGGGGCCAAGTCACAGACAGGAGAGTCTGTGGGTTGTAGGCAATTCCCAAATTAACTCCACCCCTATCAGAATGGTAATAAGCAAGACCCATGAGTATTCTAGAATATATAGTCATGTAGGAAACAAGTGAATCATTTGCTAACTTTGGTCATTTATTAGTAGTAAGGAACAAGTGGCTTCTGATGTGCCTTACCCTTGATCACAGCGCACCAATGTGTCATCATCCCACAGCTGAGGAACACTACTTCAGAAAAGCCTCCCTTTCATCTGATCTTTGTAGTCATCACATATACCCCTAACGAAACTTCCCCATCAGTGTGCCTGGCTTTGAGTGTGACAGGTGATGTAGAAACCGACAAACAGATCAGGTTAATAATGAGCCCAGCTCTCCCCAGGGCCCTTATCCCTCCTGACAGTTAGGTTTTCAAAATGTATGCTGCAGCTCTGGAACATTGCGAAACAATTTTTGTCATGACTCATGAGGTGTATGGGAGGAGAAACAAGATCAGGAATAATCACATTTTCCTTACATAGTATTTACCTCCCAAGGAATTCCAATAACTTTGCGAGTATTTCTATAGGAACCCTCCCAGTCTCCTTGAAGAACAAGCTGGGGTAGCTCTATCACCACCATTCAAATGGGAAACTGAAGATGGGGTCACAATGGAGCTCAAGGCCTCCTATGTGAGGTTCCTTCTTCCTCCAGCAAAGCTACATTTTCTCCTCCTTTCCTAAGAGAATGGTATGGAGTGATGCCTACCCCATCCCATCCACCCACACCCACATTGTACATAGGAAGTGCCATTTTCTCTCACCACTGCCTAGGCTAATGGGAGCCCCCTGATTATAGGGATGGGCTGGGGGCTGGGGGCAGGAGGCTGAAAGAAGGCATTGTCAAGTGGTTAAAACTAATTTTGTAAAATCTGCTGCCCTAAATATAAAAGACAAGAAATCCTTGGTTTTTAAGACCTGAATTCTGGATAAACATGGTGGTCACTGCTGGAACAGTCACTCAATAAAGCAGTAGATTACTCTGTAAATCCTCTTGAAATCAAGAGACAGCAGAATGCTGCCAAGCTCCAGGGCCAGGCTCACATGTGAACACAAAGTATCCAGAAGCTCCGTGTGCTCTCTGCTCACACTGTTTCTCACACTGTTTCCCACACAGAGTCCATCCTTCCTGAGTTGTAATACCCATGAAGGAGGATTGTAATCCCCATGAAGGAGGAACTTAGAACCTCAGGGAAGCATGGAGTTAAGTCCAGGCCTGATACAGGCCTGCCTGCCTAGGCCACCAGGAAGTCAAATGGGAACAAAGGGAATATGGTTTCCCAAGGCCTCACTGGTCATTATTGATCAGTTTGGTTCCAAAGTCACAAGGGGTGAGGCTGGTAATTGGTCTCAGGGAAGCCTGCCACTTGCCACCCAGCAGATCCATTTGTTAATAATGATCATTATAGGCTGAGTTTTCTTCAAAAGCACAGCCAGCCATAAAAAAAATTAAAAATTAAAAGCGTTTTTAATACCCATATTGCTAAGGGTGCTATTAGACACAAATATGCTCCTGGTGGGAGTGTAAATTGTTATGGCTTTTCTAAAAGCCAGTATGGCAAATCATATCAAAATCCTTCAAATGTGCGTAGCTTTTACTTAGTAATTTTACTTCAGAAATTTATGCTAGGAAAATATTCATAAATGGGCATAAAGATTTATGTACAAAGAGTGATGGGCACCCCAGCATATTTATTATAGCAAAAGAGTAAAAATAACCTGTATCTCCAACAATAAAGGGAATAGCTAAATGAATTATGATGCATTATGTGATAGGAAATGATGCAGCAATTAAAATATTTGTAGAAAAATATGTAATGACATTGGAAAAAATGCATGTCATATAATTAAGTAAAAAAAAGCATTAAGAGTAGGTGTAGGGTGATAATCATTTTGGAAAAGAGAAAACAGGTCTATAAAGGTAGAAAGAAACAGACATCAAAATTTAGCAGTGGTTGTCTCTAGGTGGTGAGATTATGAATAATTTTTATTTTCTTCCGTGGGGTTTTCTGTACTTTCCAAAGTTTCAACAATAAACTAGATAAGAGAGAAAGAGAGAGAGAAGGAGGGAGGGAGGGAGGGGGAGAGAGAGAGAGAGAGAGAGAGAGAGAGAGAGAGAGAGAGACTGAGTGACCAATTGCATATGCTAGAGACCATGAAATATTCTTGTGCAAGGGCTGCCCCTAAAAGACTTCCATCTGAGGGCTATTCAGACAGGCTCTGCTACCACAGGGGGAAATATTTAATTTGACCTTCCCTCTGCAAGGGGGCTGGAGGAGTATCTATCTCACTCCTACTCCTCGCCCTTCCTGAGGACTCCTCAGCCTGTATTTCTCATGTCCTGAAACTTATAACTTCCTTGATTCTAGCCCTAGACATAAGAGAGGAAAAAGAAAAAGGAAGATAAGAGAAAAATTCTGTGTGTGTATGTGACTTGGGTCTATGCACACAGACAGACATGGGTTTGGAGCTATGGAAAATTACTACAGCAACAGGCTGAAGGGACAGTCTTCAGTACTCAGAGAACTCATTCAAATCTCTTACTAACTCTGAGACAAAAACTATCTGGGGAGGGGAGAGAGAGGGAGGGAAGGAGAGGAAGAGAAAATCATCTGAGTGCATGGCTCCTCACAGCTTGACAGAGGTTAACAAGGAATCTTGCTCTCCCAGTGGAAGACTGCAGGTTGCTTTTAAATGTGCAATTAAAATGGAATTAGAAGAGGCCAATGCCCCTGAAGAGACTGAGGGAGCTGCTGTGAGCCATAAAGGAGCTTGAAAGCAGGGTCCATTTTGTCTGAGGTTGCACGCCTAGTGCAGCCACCAGCCCAGAAACTGTGCCAGGTGACTCCAAGGTTGCCCAGCTGTTTGTTCAGGGTGGGTGCCCAGGCACCTGACCTCTCTATGTCTGTCTCTATCTCTCTTGGATAAGCTTCACAGAGTTCCAGTTTCCATGCATATTATGTTCTGATTCAGTGGCTGACACTCTTCCCTCTATATTCTCAGGGAAGAGGGGTACGAGAAACTACCCGCTTTGCTATCAGAGACAACTAGTATAGGCTTTGTTCAAGGCCCAACCCTCACAGGGCCTTGAACAAAGAGATGTTAATCTCCCAGAGTTTCAGTTTCTTCATCTGTCAAGTGGAGACATGATACCTAACTCATGTAGTCACTGAGAGGATTACATTGGGAAATTATATGGCAGCACTTAGTGGTACCTGTGGTACATGTATAAGTATTACATACAAGGCTGATATTTAGCAGTACACACAGATATGACTCCCCTGGTTGTCCAAATATGGAAATAATTCTATGCTGTTTGGCATATGCCTCCCTCTCAAGCCACCCAAATACACCACCCCCACAAACCTGGACCCTCCTAGGAACCCATGGACTTCACCACAGATCCCTTAGCAGGGTCTAGGTTTAGCCAGCGTCTCAGTTTGTGGCTGCCCTGCTTTACCAGGAGTTAAATATTTTTATGGCATCATCACCCTGCTTTCTCCTTTCAGCTTTTGGGAGTTGCCCATTGAAACTGAAGCACATAGAGGTTTGTCAGGGTTCACAGGTCCAGCCCAGGACTACTTCAGCCATCATGGCCCAAGAGGACAGACACCCAAGGCAAAAGGGAGCAAAGTGTAATCTCAGAGGGAGGGAGAAGGATGTTCCATGCCCACCAGCACCCCTCCAGCCTGGTTCCCACCTTCAGGAGGATGGTGTGGGACATGGAGGCGTTGGCATGGATGATGATGGTGGCTGTCTTGTCGTCTCGAATCTCTTTGAGAAGTGGGGTGGGGTCCCGGGTGTCATCCAGCATCCGGACTGAGAGTGTGTCCTTGGAGATAAGGAATTGCCGGAGCAGCTTCTCTAAGTTTAAAAGGCCTGGAAGGGAAGAGAGGATGAAGATCCTAAGAGTCCACAGTGCCACTCAGGAGACACTGGTTCCAAAGCAGGACAAGTTAGGACCTGGGCTGGAGGCAGGGTCATGGGTTTGACCCCAATGCTTATGCTCATTCAGCATGTGCATCTTTACCTGAGTAAGTTTCTTAACCTTTTGGACTTCAATTATCCCATCTTCAATAAAAAAGAATGCTTCTAAGCTCCTAAAGCCTCCCCCAACTTCTTTGAAAATGCTCCTTTAAAGAAGAGAATGTGGCTCCCCTGAGTCAGACCAGAGAATCCCCACTCTTTCTCATAGCCCTACTCCACAGGCAGACAGGCCAGGGCTCTTTTCCCTAACTTAGCCATGGTGCGACCTTTTTGTGGGGCCAGGTCTCTTGGCCTCAGTTACTTCATCTGAAAATTGAGAATAGTAACAGGGGTCAGCTCGCAGAGCTGTAGTAAGGATTAAATCAGGGAACACATAAAGTACTTAGGCATGAGCCTTGCACATGGTAAACTCTCATAAATGCTACATCTCATCTTGTAACTGCCTTCATTTCCATTGTGAAGGTGGGAGAGCATTTCCCTCAAGATCACAAAGCCCAGAAAACAGATCTAGCAAAACCTTTTGAATTCCTCAGAGCATAGTGGCTACATTAAGACAAGGTATTATTATGATTATAAAAGAACAGGCTTTGAACTATACTTCAGCAGGCAATAATGTGGACCCAGACCAAATTGGAAAACTGGGACCAAGAGCTAAGGATTCCCCTCCTCCTCGCTGCTGTTTGCTCCTTTGGACATTGGTGGGAGGAAGGGTTTCAGAATGACGTCACTGAGACAAAAGGGTGTTAATTCTGCCTTGTCTCTTGAAAAGGCAGACCAGCAGAAGGGTATGTGGGTGGGGGAGATGGAGGGGTCTCCTGGGAATATAGTAGTCTCAAGTCCAATGGAAAGGGACAGGCATTTGCTCCCAAAAGCAAGGACAATAGTAACATTTATTAAATCTTTACTGTTCAGGTAATGGGCTAAACATTTTACATGGTTCATCTAAGTCCTTACAATAATCCTGCAAGGTATCATAATCCCACAGCACAGAGAACATGAGGCATGGAGATGAGTAACTCTCCCAGACATGGGCTCTACACACTGTGGCTGGCAAGGGAAAATTTGGCTTTCTAACCAGGCAAAGGTTCCTGTGCTTTGGTTTCTAGGCTAGCTAGAGATATTAAATGCAAGAGTATCTTGAACATGACCCAGAGACTTCTTCCTGCTTAGCCTACTGTCCCTCCTGAACCCTGAAGATCTGAAGATAAGAGAAAAAGGGGGCTATGAAGAGCATTGTATTACCTCCTTCTTTTTGTAAAGAGGTGATAATGCCTTGCCTGGTCATACAGGGACACAGCTGAGATCAGAATTTCTATTTTCTCATCTTCATACAACCCTCTTCCCATGAGATCAGGCTGCCTCTTCAGACAAAACATGTCACAGGCAGCAGGCATAGAACTCAGAAAGGCCCAGGGCATTTTCTCTGGACTTAGGGAGGAGAGCCTAAACTGGTGGGTTGTTTTTGTTTTGTTTTGTTTTGTTTTAACAAGGGAAAGGTAGCAGAGTGGAGCCCAAGGGCCTTGCATGATGGAGACAGGAGCTCTGGGAAGGTGGTGCAACATCTACCCTTCAGTCAAGAGGTTTGAGGAGCATTCCAGGGAGCCAGTGGCTGTGGGGGTGGGGTTGGAGGAAGCCTTGAGAAGCCCTGTTATTTACAAAGCGGCTTCAGAAACAGCACAGTTGTGCAAGCCATAGCATCAGGTTGGCCTTTTCCTCCATCCCCAACAGGGCCTCAACACAGGCTTGAAGATCCACTGCTATCTGTGCCCCTTGCAGCCCCTCTCCACCGGTCTCCATCAAGAGTGGCACTGATGCTGCACTGGGGCACTTCTTGCCAACTCCTGATGCAGATCTGGATTCAAGATCTGGGGTCAGCCCCCACGGGCTGTGTGACCTTGAGAAGTCGTCTAACCTCTTCAAGGCTCCATCTTCATCTGTAAAATGGGTACAATAGGCCAGAACTCAATGAGATCCTATATGAAAGCACATTGGGAACTGGAATATACAGTGTCAATGTTACTTCTCTCGTATTTATGCATCCTCACAAGAGCTTAAACAACAGGCATGACTCAGTGAGGCAGAATGAAGAGGGATGAGTACAGTCTGTCCAGTCAACACTCATTGTGCACATCCTTACTGCCAGGCACTGGGCCAACAAGATGCCAGCAGAGAATATGGATCAGATACAGACC
This sequence comes from Eidolon dupreanum, assembly GCA_028627145.1. NCBI lineage: Eukaryota > Metazoa > Chordata > Mammalia > Chiroptera > Pteropodidae > Eidolon > Eidolon dupreanum. The sequence goes on from CM053510.1 coordinate 75,361,056, forward strand.
CTAGTCTCCAGGAGCTTAGAGACAAGGGGCTTGCATCTAAGTCTATAGAAAAGTTCAAATCATGTCTCTATTTTCTTTGATGGCCTAAATAATCTGGTTTTCTATGGTGCAGCCACATTTTGTCCTACATGTAAAATGGAGAGAATATTCACTAAACTAAAGTAAGGAGGAGGAATTAAAAATGTTAATCAAGTCACATTCAGAGACTGATATGCTGATCAGCCCCACAGCCAGGATAGGAGGACACCTGCAGAATAAAGGAAGACTTCTGCTGGGATTGCTAACAATCTGTTCCTCACACCTGTGAAGAGGAAATAAGCACCAAAAGTCATTCTCTGTGGCTAAAACTGTAGAGAACCTATGGATTAAAGGCTAAGAACTACTGGCAGGCCTTTCACTCTACATATTCTTACCTTTTCAGTGCTATACACTTCCCCTTCCTCACTGCATGTCCATATGAAAGGAAATGGGAAATAAAGAATGACGTATAAAATGAATTCCCTGAACACTCAGCACCCATCTATCTCTCTCTCTCACTGCCTTTCAATGTCTCACCTGACTCCTCTCAGTGTCCCTCTCAGTGCCTTTACTCTGACTCTCTATTGTCTCTCTCCTACTCCCTTTCATTGTCCCTCTCTCTGCCTCCGTGAGGACTACAATCTATCTGTGGAGTGTCATTCCTTTTCTAATAAACTTTCCTTTTGCCTCTATGTGTATGTTGAATTCTTTCCACACTTTCCGCCAAAGGACCCTCCTCTTCTCTTGGTGCAGGGTTAGGTCTCCCCTGACTCAGGGAGATTTGCCCTGTCCTACATCAAAGCTTTCTTCATTGTTGATGTAAAAAGTACAATCCCACCCTCACAAAGGTCTGAGCCCAAAAGACATAATAAGGAGCCAAACCTCCCTGAGGAAGCCACAGAGAAGGAGCTCCCAGAGTCTCAGCTCTCTCCTTGGCTCAAGGAATAATCTGCTTGGGCATGTTATGGCAGAGGGAGCACTGCAACTGGAGGGGTAAGTAAAGATAGGTTATCCCATGGGTCTTGGCATGTAGCAGAGAGACTCTTTGGAGCCTGGTTGGGAAAGAGGCTAAATCCCCTGGGATCCTTCAGTCTGAGCAATGAAATTCAGTGAGATGAGGCAAGAAAGCCTAGGGGATGACAGTAGAATTATGACAGCACAGAGATGTCTGGCTAAGGCAGCCCAGGGACTCTTCACACTCTTTAAAATCAGCTGGTACACTGAGCTACTGAGGAAAACACCCCCCAGATGCCAAATAAACTGGAGATCCTACTCCAATCAATCTCCAGCATGTCCATCCTGCTGCCCTTTAAAAAAGAAGTGGCATTATTCCCTTCTCTCATCCAGCACACTCTGTGTGCTGAGACACAAGGTGAAGATAGGGGAGGGGAGAAGGGCAGTGAATCTGGGGAGGTCTGCATCCCCACCGAGGATCTCCCATCAGTTACCCCTCTCCCCGGCCTGCACCACACCTGGCAGTGATCCATGGCTCCAGAGCTGCTGGGTAGTTAGTGTGGGCAATTCTCTACCCTCTGCACCTCAGTGTCCTCATCTGAAAATGAGGACAATAACTACCTTTCAGGGTTAGTAAGAGGATGTCAAGTACACAGAACAGTGTCTGTCACCTAGAAGGTACTTCACAAATCTGGTTTCCACTCACCCCCCTCCCCCACACTTTCACATCATAATCATTCTTCACTCCATCTCCTAACTCTTACAATATTTATTATCCAATCTATGTGAAATATGGATATATGTATACATATTAACATACACACACACACACACAAACCATTAATTATTTCACCATGTTGGGTAGCAATCCCATTCAAACTCCTCTGCACATCCTCAGTGTGAGGCAGGGTGCATGGTGCTTCCTGGTGGACTGAACTAGACTGTGGGGGGCAAGAAAATGACTCTACATCCTAACAGTTCAGGGGAGTGGCAGTGCCAGGTGAGGAACAAATATGTTATCTGAAGGGCAGCTGAAAGAAGGGGGTGCCTGGCTTGAGGAAGGGTGGGAAGGGCTGTCATGAAACAGACTTGCTCTTGGCAGCCTCAAGAACTACACTCAGAAACAATGAATGGAGTAAGTCACAGGGAGACAGATTTAGCTCAGCATAAGGAAGAACCTCTGTTCAGTATGTCTAAAATGTAGTGGGCTTCATCATGAGGTGATGATTTCCCCAACACTGGAGGTAGTCAAAAAATGACTGAAGCCCCTCTTAAGGACTGCTGTCCAGGGGTAAACCAGTGGATGAAAAGTTGAACTGAAGAATGTTGATATCTTTCCAGTCCACAGATTCTCTAATTCTATGAATCAGAAGAGGCTACTTTTTGGGGGGGCATTATTATTCTAGGCAAAGGAAGAAATTTTCAGAAGAGAAGGTGTGGTTTCGTTACATTAAGAATATTAGGAATTTGTCAATGCAATTTGACATTTTCCAACTGTCATTTTCCTCACCTCTGTTTAGTGAAACTATGGGGATTTGCCAAAGTCAGCTGCCACCAGAGGGGTTAAAATCTGCTCTCCTCCCAGTTTCCCCTCCACCTCCACCACAACCCTCCTGTCCTGTAGGACCCTTGGCCCAGCAGAAGGTCTAGGCATAGTCCACAGCTGCAAGGGACCTGGGAACCTATTAGTCTCGCTCAAGATGCAACAGGATAGATGGATGAAAGACTAAGCAAGCCAGCTGTTCTGGGAAGAAGGAGGGAGACTTGCTTTTAAAAATGGAAGGCAGGGGGCCAGGAGGATAGGAGGAAGATGGAAAGGCTGTGAAAAGCACACCATGGGTTGGACAAGGCCATAGGACAAGGTCATAGGACAAGGACACAAATACATAACTAAAGGGCCTTCAGGGGACACAGAGGACCCCTGTATCAAAAAAATAAGAATAAACACCTATTCCAACTGGTATCCCTTCCTCTCCACGGTCTCATTCCTTTGGCTGCAGGCTTTGGTTCTGTGAAATGCTAATATTCCCAGAAGGGCATCACTTTTACATCTTTTGGGAAGCAGCTGACATACTGCTGACCTCCGAGGACTGTGGTGAGAGTTTAGTGAGGGAACATGAGTTCACCATTGTGCACAGCGCCCCTCTGCCTGCCAGGCATGCATGCCCCAGAGAGTATGGTTTTCAGACCTGTTCCACGGAACAGATGCTGACTGAAAGAAAGGGTTGAGGGTCCAATCAAAGGGTTGCTGGTGGGGAAGGGGTACAGAATAAGTTCAAATGCTTGAACAATATATTTCACTTGCTTCTTGATTTTGTCCCATCCTGTACCTTGGCCCCATAACAAGCGGGGAGAGCCAGACCACAGGGGTCAGAGAAGGAGATAGAGATGGGGTGAGGGAGCAGGCTGAGGCTTCTTGCCCAAAGGAGGACAATCTGTGCCTTGCTTGGCCATAAAGGCCATCAACTTCTCTCATGGCAAAAATGGCCATGGGAAGAACATGGCCTCTGCACTCACATCGGTCTCCTAAATTAAGAGCATTTATTTCCAGCTTGAGCTTCAGCTACTGGGGCCCGGCAGGTGTTCCTGCTCAGAGAAATGCCTTCAGTGTGTCCTAAGCTCCTTCAAATATAATTGACTTAACCCCCACAAGTATCCTAGGAGGCAGATATTATCATTATTATACCCATATTATATTATGTATATTAAATTATACCTATATGGGTAGACATCAAATCACTGAGGTGGGAGAGGGGCAGTGACTGAGACCATAGAACTAGAGAACTTGGGAGGCAAAGATCCAAATCCAGGTTTTCTGATTTCAAGTTCAGGCCTCTGATTCACCACTTGAATTGGCATGGTTAAGCCTCAGTCCTCCCATAAAATAGGAAAGATGATCCCTCACGTCCATCTCTTCCACAGGGTTCAGAGAGACAGGGAGAGGTGCTAAGAAGAATCATATAACCTTGTAAATGAACTTAATCTCTCTTTCCATATAATGAGAATGTTTATAGAGCCCATCTTAAACGGTTATCCTGAGGTTTAAATGAGGTAATTTAAAATAATAATAACTGCTCAATAAATGTTAATTTTGTCTAATATCACTATAAGCAAAAGGCCTCCGACCGACAGTACCTCCTGGGAACGACATGGGGAAGGCACACTACAGCCCCAATTACTCTTGCCAGAGGCACTGGATATTATTCCCTATGGTCCCAGCTGCCACACCCTTCGGGTACAAACAATGTTGCGGAAAAAAGGAAGAGTAATTCAATGTGTATTATGTTCTAGGTCCAGATACCTTCTACCCAATTACCCTGTGAGGCATTATTGTCCCCACTTTACACAGGAACTAAAGCTCAAAGAGGTAGAGTGACCTGTTGAATGCCACCCAGCTCATGAGCAGTGGAGCAGCCTGGTTTGACTCTAGAGATGGTTCTCTTTTTACTGCACCATTCTGCATTTCTCTTCAGCTGCACTTCCTCCCCTGAAGATCAGAGTCTGTTGCTCCAACAACATGGACCAAGATTAGTAAACACAAGCATGGTATAAGGACAGAACCAAACTCCAATCACTCTGCTCTAGGCCCTGAATTGGTCTTGTTCAAAGGGATCCAAAGAAGGAAGGAAAGGAAGCTCCTGTGTACCACTTTTTCTCTAGGTATAGACACTGTGCTATGCTCTGCGTGTGTTATTCTATTTAACCTCCTTAGCCATCCTGGGAGGGAGATAAAATGGTCCCATCTAGAAACCATTGGTCACCATTTTTTAGATGACACAGCAAGAAACTAGAGAGTGCCTCAGTCACTTCCCCGAAATCATCACACAGGCAGAAGGTGTAGGGGCACAGGACACGTAGCCACAAAAAGGATATTAAAATACTTAGAAACATCAAAGCAAACATAAAGATAATTTAAACTATGCACAAAGGTGCTAGGAATAGATACACCATATTATACTTGTGACCCTGGGGAATTGAAGGCTCTGGATCCATCCTGAGAGTTTCAAAAGGTAGCTCCATGGCAGGGGTGGGTGATCTCACCAAAGGGGCCTTAGAAGCCATTGTGGGAACTCCCAACTCTCCTTGGACAACCCCAAACAGTAAACTCCCCTGGGCTCTGTGGGGATAACCAGGACAGCCATGCCCAGGTTCCTCACCACATCTCCTCCCCCTAGCCTTATGAAAACTAGGCACTTGCAGATGTTCTTATATGTTTCCTATTAAAGAAAAATAATGTAATCTACAATACAACTCTACTTATTTCCAAACCAGCTTATTAAAAAATTACTTTGGGGAAGAAGGAGAGTAAGTGATATGATTCCCCAGGGAATGATCTCCATCATGCCTAATTTTGACTGCTGGAAAACAGAATTAAATTCCTGTTCCTAATTTGACTTGCAGTGTCTCTCATCCCTGAATTAATAAGGAAGATAGAAGGGTGTCTCCTCCTAAGCTCTGAGCTGCATTTTCCTTCAGTCCCTCTTTTCTTCATCCTTTGATTAGATTTTAATCCTCTTTGCCCTTGAACTTCTCTACCCTACCTTCCTCCCCTGGGCTCTAGTGGGTGGGGCAAGTCATTCAGCAGCCTCAGTGGATGAGCTTTCCAAGTAGAGGTGGCCTTCCTGGTTTAGTGAGTCCCACCTGGGCTGTGGGCTGGCCTCTCTGGCACTTGGACAGGCTCATCCTTTCCAGGACTGTGTCTCTGCTTAGCCATCCCTCATACTGTTTAAGGGAGCAAAGGACACATTGCTCCAGAGAGGTCTCTGTCCTTCAAAGGATATTGTATCTGCCTTGAGTCTAGACTACTTGTGAAGACCAGGAGGGTGGGAGAAGTTGTAGAGGAGGAAGGCCTGGCTCAGAGTTAGAGGACCTGAGTTAGACTTAACTATGCTGTGTACCAGCTGTGTGACCCTAAACAAGTCCCTTAATAGCTCCAAGACTGTTTCATTGGCTGTAGAATGACTGGGAAGGGGGAGGTAAAATGGCAAAACATAAGTGAGAGTGTTTTACAATATGTAAAGAATCTTGAATGCCAAGGAATATCATAATTCTAATGGAAAGAGCCCTGAGCTAGGAGGCAACAGAATCTAGCATAGTGCCCAGTGCATTGTAGATGCTTAATAAATATCTGAGCAACTTACTTCCCAAAGCCCAGAAAGAGCTGACACAGAGGAAACAGGGCTCAGAGTAATAGCAAGAGGGATTGTGGCTAGACACAAGAAAGAATTTCCTGTCAATTGTTGAGACACTGTATCCAGTACTGAGGAAGACTGCAGGAGAATCTTGGCCTGGAGATATCTGCAGCCTGTCCTTTGTCTCCCAACATTCTCAGTGTGTGTGTGGGATACACCAGTTCAGTCCTGCCTGTATGGGCTTGTGACAGAAATTTCCAGGGGAGAATCCTTCATTCTGTTGAATTATTTAACGGTGCAATGATCCCACATGAAGAAGCTACCCGCAATGTTTCCCAACCACGTTTCGTCACATACTTTGGGTTCTCAGATCAACATCCTTCTTTTGGGCTTGTGGTTAAACCTATCTGGAAGATGAAGAGGTAAAACAGTCATTTTGGCAATAGGACAATTCAGTGTCCATGCTAATGAGTGCTGTGAATCTCCACAAGGGGGAAACAGAACAAAGTGCTATCTAACATTTCTCTATTTTTTGGGGGGGTGGGACACAAAATTCTTTGTTCATAAAACAGTTATCATCAAAGCAGTGCTGTCCAACAGAAATTTCTGTGATAATGGAAATGGTCTATATCTGTGCTGTCCACATATGGCAATTGAGTACTTAAAATGTGGCTGGTGAGACTGAGAAACTGGTTTTTAAATTTTATTTTACTTTAAAATGGGGAATTCCAACACCTCCCAACTCCCGAGTTGTTGTAATAATTAAATAAGCTATGTAAAAAGCAAACATAGTTAGGATTCAGTTACTTTTGTTTCTCTTGTAGCACAGAAATCATCACCCTGTGTTGAGTAAATGAATGAATGCACATGTGGGGGACACAGGTATAAAGACGTGGTAAAGAAGGTTGTTCTGACCCTTGAGAGGAAGGAGGCATTTGTTTATAGATGCTGTCAGGATTCCAGGATAGAGGAAGTATGCAGAGCAGTTTTGAGCAGCCACTGAAAAGAAGCCCTGATGGCAAAGGCACAGCTCTGCCAGTGCAGCCCACCCAGATTCGCAGGGTAGGATCTGTACAGGTAAACTGCATAAGACACAGATGCCTGGGGCTCAGGCACTGGCCCCCAGTGACAGACAGTGGCCAGCACCTACCTGACCACATGTGGAAGTGCAGCTATCACTAGGAGCACACTGATGCACAGGTTTTCTGGAAAGTGCCTACTTAAATTAGCTTTATCTCATAAGCACTAAATTTATGTCACAAATTGTCTGAGAGCCAGAGAAACACATTTCCAAAACGTGCATTTGTAAGAAAATACATTATCAGGAATTGACCTTGGATCTTGTTCCATCAGTAAAACCTGCTCTGGAGGAGAAGAAGTTCTTCAACCCATCAAATAGAAATGCATCAAATTTTATATTTTCCCTCTCTCTCTCTTTGTAACTCCTTAACAATGAGGCTGAAAATGTGAGGATTGAGTTTGCAGATGCAAAAAGGCTTGGAGGTTGGCTGGTCTCCTTGTAACCCAGTTCTCTCTGTTCCGCCCATGCGTAGGGAATTCTGCCAAAGGGTTCTCCTGGACTGCTCGCTCTCTCACACATGCATGTATGTGTGCATACACACAGATAAACAGCCAAGCATATATAGGAATGACAGAACCCTTTGGTTATCGGCCCCATGATCCTAGAGAGCCCCCTTCTTCCTGGCATATTTCCAGCCAGGGGCAAATCAATCAAGTTGAAATCAACAAGCCCAGACTGTTTGGGGGTGGTGCCAGCCCCCAGAAACTTACATTCTGCTTTGGCACAAATGAGACAGGCAGTGGTGCAGTTGAAGAAGTTCAGGATCCCAGCTACAGCCACGCTGATGTCTGTGTTGCTAGGGTGGAGGTTCAGGGTTGTGAATCTCTGGAACTGGAACTTGACAAACTCCTCTGGGGCCACTTTAAAATGAGGGACCTGGGAGGAGGAGCAAAAATGAACAGCAGAGAGGATCCAGAATGAGTGAGGAAGGAAGGAAGGAAGGAAGGAAGGAAGGAAGGAAGGAAGGAAGGAAGGAAGGAAGGAAGAGAGGGAGGGAAGGAGGGAGGGAGGGAGGAAGGAAGGGAAGGGAAGGAAAGGAAAAAAGACAGAGAGAGAGAGAGAGAGAGAGAGGGAAGGAGGCAGGAAGGAAGGAAGGAAGGAAGGAAGGAAGGAAGGAAGGAAGGAAGGAAGGAAGGAAAAGCAAGCAAGAAATGCGTGAGGCAAGGCTGTGGAGGGTGAATTCTTTTATGTAAGACTTTTGCCAGCCTCTGGTGGGAGATGGAGTTTACAGTACTCAGGGCACCTACTCCATAGGAGAGAAGACAAGATGACATCCCTGACAATGCTTAAGATAGGAAGACCCAGGATGGGAAACCCTTCAGACTGTGTAAATGTACTGTGGACCTTGAAACTGGGGTCTGTGGCCCTGGGAAGGTAAAAGAATAGGTCTTTATTCTCAGAGGAACTGCCCATTTCAATGAAGTCATAATCCTTAAAATATTTTATTTGTAGTTAATAAATCTGAGCAGAGATAGCAGAAAGAGAAAAATACTGCCTTTGTTCTAAGAGAGAAAGCCATCAGCCCAGCCTAGCCAATAGGTGAATAAATGAGCTCCCAGCAAACTTCCTAGGTGAAAGCCTGTGATGGGTTCCTCCTTAAACAGACATACGAGAAGGAAGCATCACAGGCTGAAAAAAGCACCTAGACAGCCTCCGAATGGAGCCAGTTAAGTAAATACCTGATTAGGCTTCATTAGGACAGTGTCAGCTTCCTTATGTGTCTATTATTGACCTTTCCAGAAGGGTACTGCCCCTGACTTCTGCCTCTCTTCTGCTGGGAATTGATATTAACAGGCTGTGATGGTTGCTTTATCAGCTGCTTAAGCTACTGGGTAGGTAATAAGAAAGTTAAAATGTAATGAGCTGACATCTACCTTGATTTTATTCTGTCTCCTTCATCCCTAGTACCCAGAGCCAGGAGAGCTGAAGGCTGTTTTGTGCCTTGGAGTTGGGGCTGAAACCTCAGCCCTCATCCTCCCTTTGGACCAGTGCCAAATTACAGCAAGCATAAGTTGAGATTGATGTTAAAGCAAGTAAGATTGAGGGTAGACCGAAGGAAAAACTTTCTGATGATAAGTTGGCTCCTAGAATGGGTTATTCAACAATGACTAGAGAAATTTTCTTTGCCTAAACTGGCCCAGAGTCTGGGAGATACTGAGATGGTCTCTGTAGGAGTCTACTATCTCATTGTTTTAAGCTTTTGAGAGAAGTTATTAGCCAGAGACTGGGGAGCTCCTCTGAGATCAAATGAGGGGAGGGTAAAGATTTAGCAGAAACTAGGGAGATTTCTGAATTCAACTAGGGTTAGCCCTTCAACCACAGAGAGGGGCAACTGATACCTCCAATAGAGACTGCAAAGTGTAGACTTGGGGAGAGTCTAGTAAGTTATGAGACAAGACTCTAAAGAATGAAGTTGAGCTGGGGTATGTCATAAAGAATCCTTCTTCCCAGCTTGTACTTTGCATCCCATATGATCTATCTAAAACAAGAAACAAATGCAACTTGAAAAGATAAAAAGATCACAAAGGGGCATGATGGAGGAGAAGGCTGGGCAGGGGCAGGGTGGCCAGGCTGGCTGGTTCACATATTTGAGCATCTCTTACGCTTTTGACCAAGGCCCTTCCTGTGCAGACATCCAACCTACAGGGTTCCATTAGCAGCTAACTCACCCCCTCCTTTAGAATGTATCTTTAGAGATACCTTTGAATCCATGGATCCTAGAGATGGATTGAGGAAAAGACTCAGGAAAGTGAAGAACAAATGGTTTTTAGACTTGGGTTTGCATCCACGTTCTGCTGTGTGATTTGGGGCAAACTGCTGGACCTATCTAAGCTTCATTAAAATAGCGATAACAGATAGGTGCTTCTTGAAGCTTTGGGAGGATAAAATGAGATCCTGTGTGTGAAGGGTGAAATAGCTCAGTACCTAACATTTATTAAGTGTTCAGGCAATGCCTTTTCACCTTCTCTTCTTGCTTTCTCCCAAAATGTAGACGCTCCCGAAAAAACTCTTGGCAGTGTATGTGCAGGGGGTGAGGGCTGAGGGGCCTCCCCAGGAGGGGAAATTGGTGGGACATATCCAGCATAGCCTGCCATTCTGAAGGCTACTGGGGAAGCAGCCAGCTGCTCTGATGGGCCAAGCAGGGATGGTCCAGGCCAATCCTGGTGATTTTCTCCCTAGGAGCAAGATCAATCCATTATTGATTTGCAATTGCAAATGCATCCTAGGAAGTCATTATGGAGGTATGTTGAAGAAGGAGAGGTGAGCAGAATGGAGGGTTGGGCAGCAAGGCAGAAAGTGGCCAGCCACAAGGGCTATGAAGACATTAGCACCACTTACAGGAATGAACTCCTTGGCGAGAACTCCATTTCTTTTCCCTGGAGCTGAGGGGAATCAGTGTAAGGCAGTTAGTTCAGCCTCATAAAATATTAAAAGAAATATGGAACCTGAACAGACAGGAAAAAGTTGCTCTGCAAGAAGCATGACTAGATGAACAAGGGGTAACCATCTGGCTATTCCCTGGGCAGTGCAACCTATCTGGCTGGTTAACAGCTCAGGGACCAACTGGGGTGGTAGGATGAGGAAGATGCTTGCAAACCAGTCTCCACCTCTGGCCTGAAATGCCAAACAGGGGTCAGGGATGTATTAAATGAGATAAAATATCCACTGAACCTCCAGAGGTGCCATTTGGGAGTGGGGGTTGGAGGAATGACTATAAAGTACAATGAGGAAAATATGATGGGGAGGAGGGAGAAAGGAGAAAAGAAAGCCAAGAGCACAAAAGAGAAAATAGGGAGCTGAAGTCTTGGCAGCCTCACTTGGTAAAGAGCACAGTGATTGCTGCAATAACAACCAGCCACAGATGTGATCTGTTACTTGGAGCATGGCAAGAAATATTTAAATAAAACATGAGATTGAACTTCCTGGGGCCAAGGCCTGTGAGATACTGGAGGGAACTACAGTGAGAGAGAAGCTCCTTTTTTTGGCCTGGGCTGGCCAAAGAGTCAACTTTCAGGACATCTGAGAGGATGGGGGATGGAGATTTGTCTGCATGGACCTGGCCTATGGTAAGAAGGTTGAAGGGCTTAGCCTATAAGGCAGTTCCTGGCACTGGGAGAGCAAGACAAACCATGAGACTGCAGCTAGGATCACACGCCATTTTAATGTACGGGTATCAATTCTGAGAGTGGGCTCATGAAATAGGGAAAATAAACATTCTGCCCAAAGCCTCAGGGATTCACCCAGCTCTCTGATCATAAAAGAAGTCATGGCATCAAAGAGAGTAGGTCTCAGAGGGCCTAGAGTAGGCAGAGGCCTATCTGCTACTTGGCTGCCTCTACAAGGATAGCTGGCTAATGATGTGTCTGTCCTGCAGTGGGTGTCCTCTCCTATTTCTAAGAACAAGACCCTCCCAAGGCTAAAGCTTCTGGAAGGCTGAGTCTCCAGGACCCTAGGACAGGTATAAAATTGATCTTTCCATCCCATGTCTCTCCTCCTTGCCCCTCCCCAGCTCCTAGCCTCTTGCCCCTCACTACTAAGCTACATATCTTCCTAAAGGACCTGGCTAGAAGGTCCTTGAAAGGCAGAGAGAGGATAAGGGGTCACTTTGCTGCTGCCTCCAGGGGATATACTTGAAGGGGAAGGAGTGAATGAATTCAGGAAACACTAAGAAAGATTCTGGCAAGAGACAGAATCTCTGAACTTTCTAACTTATTTTTTCTAGGGGAAAACAAGAGACAGAGTTGATGAAATAGAGAGCAAGCTATTAGTCAGAAACTCAACCTGTCCATCTTTATCTCCCATGGAACTACAACTAGAGGAAATGGACTCAACACTTTTAAACCAGAGAGATTCCATCTAGAGGTGGCACCCAAGGAAGAATTTACCATTTGGAGAAGTAAATATTGGATTTGGTGAATGAGGAAAATAGTAAACAACAACAACAACAACAACAACAACAACAACAACAAAACTCTTTTCTAGAGAACTTATAAAGCAGAGGTTTTTCAAACTTTATTTTACCAATCAAATTTAACGATGCCTTCCTCCAAAAGGCCTTCCTCAGAATCCCAATATCTAAACAGGTAACCATGGAGTTGGTCATGTGGAGCTTAGACTTCTGCCCTCTTGGCCTCCCCCAGACCACCACTGACCCCAGTCTTTCCCTCTGCCCATCAACGCCAAGCTGCTCCCCACCACCCCAACAGGACCCTATGACTCAAAGGAGCTCAGCTTGAAAATCCTGTTGTGAAATCTCTCTTCTGAGTCCCCTCTATACAAACAATCTGGAAAAAGTACATGTCCAGAAAAGGATCACTTCTTTGATTTGTGTTGATGTTCTTGTTATTAATGACATCAACTAGGATTTAATGGGCTCTTCCAGCCCTCAAGAATCCATGACACCTTTAGGCAAAGTCTTCCAGTATGCAGATAGTTCCCCAACCCGACCCAGAACTCACCTCCTTCTCCCCACAGATATTGCTGATAATGGAGCTGGAGGCCGGGCTGGAGGATGGTCCCAGGACAGCAACTACCCCCTTGGGGAGGATCTGACACACTGCAACCAACAGCAGGGACAGAGCATGAGGAGCAGGGAAAGAAACAAGGCACTCATCAGGTGGGGTGTGGGATAGCTGCCCTGCTAAGGCTTCAGCCTCTGAGTCTTCCAATGACACCCACTGCCACTTACTTCCCACCCACCTCTGCCCCTGTCCCCTCTCCCACACTTTGAAACCCAGTGGCTCCCCTCCTCTGGACTACTGGGTTTCAGGACAGTTTTATTGGAGTTTATGAATGGTATTAAATGAGTAAATGATCCAGTTTATGACAACATATGGCCACAACCAATGGGGTGTATAAGTTGTCTGGGCTGTCCCTGAAGGACACAGGCAAATGGAGAAGACATGAAGATTCCATCCTGCAGTGCTGGGAGCCAGGGCATGGCTACTACAGAGGTTGAGGGTCCAGCTCTAAGAAAGGCTACACAATGTCCAATCTGTTAGTCCCCCAAAATATAAAGAGGGTCTAGGGAGGAAGAGAGACAGATGAGCATAGAGATGAAGAGAAGTGAGAGAAGAAAGCAGTCATAGCTAAAGTTAAAGGGAGCAGGGCAGCAGAAGAAGAAAGAGAAAATGAAAGGTAGAGATAGAGAGAGGCAGAAAGGGGTCTCACATCTCAAGGCCACCCTCCATTCATCTTGTCCTGAGCCTGGTACACTTACTTCCCTGAGTGTGTCAGGTGCTTTCTTGACCAAACAATAGGCTGCATGACTTTATGCCTCCCCAAGGGGTAGGTGCCCTTCCCATCTCTACTGTAGACACTAATTCACCTGTCAAGGAGTACCTCAAGCACTGCCTTCTCTTATGACCTTCCTGGATTCCCTTTCCAGGGCTCCCAAGGCTCTTGTTTGTCCCTCTGTATTAAGACACTTGTAAATGTGTCTATTTCATTTTGCTGTTAGGTGTCTTTCTCCTCTCATTAGATTTCAAACCCTTTAAGGACAAGAACTGAGCCATATTGTCTCCAAATTCTCACTTTTAATTCCCTCGTTGTCCACCCCAATGTTTTTTAGCACTAGTAGATTCCTAGTTCATATTCACTGAATGAATGAGTAGATGGATGGGACATGTAAATCAGAAGAGGAGAGAACCTAAGATTTTAAAATGGTATAGACTGAGAAAGGAAAGACAAGAGATAAAGGAGAAAATAAACAGAGAAAATGAGATAATTCTCAGGACACACACTGTAAATCAGAACAAGGGAGCCATCCCTCAGAATATGCACGGAGGTTCCCCGTCACACTACAAGACATCCTTCTCTGCAAAACTCAGAGCTTGATTCTGCACACATTTTCCTCCAACTCACATCAGAGTCAGCCAGAGCCATTTCCCAAGCCAGTAAACTGAGGTTAAGGGAGCAGGTCCTTGCTGAGTCAGCTGCAAAGCCACACCTGCAACCTGGATGCTCCTTCTCCTAGACCTAACCATCAGCCACACAGCCAAGTGACGGTCCTAATGTGGCACAGGTGGTAGGGTGTAGCACCAGGGTTCAATTCCCAGCATCACATTTCACTGCGTGAAGGACAGATCTGCAGGGTCTTCTCTCAGCCTACGGCTCAGGCAGGATTCTGCAACATCGCAGATCTCAGCTAACCAAGGGGTGGGGACAATGGTGCCTGAGGGGGACCCATCAGTACTAAGTGACAGAACCATCCCCAGTGGAATGACCAGGCTTTGCATATGAAGAATGTTCTTCAACATTCAAGGTATTTCCATGTAAGTTATCTCATGTCATTCAGCCAACTTAACTCTTATGCTTGCTAGATGCTCTAAGTTCATCAGCCATCAAACTCCTAGAGCAGCCAAAGAGGGTGGGTCTTAGTTTCTGATCTTACCATTTAGGAAATAGCATCCTAGAGATGTTCAGTGACTCTCCTAAAGTCATATGCCTAGTAAAGTTCAGAGCCAGCACTGGAGTTCAAATCTGTTGACCCTATCCAGTGTTCTGCAATCTCACAGCCACCTACTTTGTCTGTTTTACTCCTTGCAGCTACTCCCATCTCTTCTTGACCTCTTACAGTGTGGTCCCCACCCCATCTCGTTCTAGCGAATTTGCTTTCCCAAAGTCACCAATGACCTCTCTTTATGCAGTATTTGATGATGCCAACTGCATTGTTCTTTATAATTTCACAATACCTTCCAATCCTAATTCTCATCCGCTTTTCTGATCATTCTTTTTCACTTTCTTTACTGGCTCCTCTTCCTTTTCCTACCTGCTAAATTTATATTTTATCTATGTCTACTCTCCCTGGGCAATCTCGCCCTAGCCTGTGGCCTCCACTTCTATCTCTGGACAGGTGATCCTATACTCTGACTTATGTCTTGAGTTGCAAAATCAAGTCACAATCTGACACCTGCCAGATGTCACCACAGAGACTTCCCTCTGGTATCACTCACTCAATATGTCCACAGCAGAGAGACAGAAAGCACAGTCATTAAGAGCATAGACTTTGAGGCAAGACTGTCTGGGTTTGAGTCTTGACTTTGTCACTTACTGGCTGTGAGACCCTGAGCAAGTTACTGAACCTCTCTAGAAACAGAATACTAACAGCACCTCTCTCATGGTGTTGTTGTGAGAATAAAAGTGAGTTAGTTCATATAAAATGCTTAGAATGGTACTGACATGCTATGCAACTCTTATTATTATGCCCACTATATCATATTTGCTATATACTTTCTATACATAATCTGACTTGATCTTCATACTTCTAGGAAGAAGATTCATTATTATACCCATTTTACAGATTGGAAAACTGAGATTCATAAAATTTCAGTAACTTGTTCAATATTACATAGGTAATATGGTGGAGCTAGGCTTGAACCTGGAGATCCATTTGGCACCAAAGACCAAGTTCTTAACCACTGTATTTCACTCCCCTTAGCTCCTCAAGCTCAAAATCAGTCACCCTTGACTCTTCACCTTCCCTCACTGAATTTATTCATTTGCTATACCAATGAGGGGCCAGGTTTTGACTTTTTTGCCGTGCTGTCCCCTCCTTCCCACTCCCACTGTCACTGTTTCAGGTCAGCCCCTTTTACTACCTACCTCTTTAAGGGTCTCTGTCTCAAGGATTCTTCATTCCAATCTGTTCTCCAAACTGAGGCACATTATAATCTTAAAACATAGATCTGTGTGCTCTGGCAAGGCAGAAAGCCTGTCATATTTATCTCTGCATCCTCTATACCTAAGGCAGGGCCTGGCTCAGAGTTACATGCTCAATTAATAGTTGTTGAACCACAATAAAGTCTGCTCAACACCTTCCATGTAAACTGGAAATAAACTAAATGTCTAGTCATAAGGGGATAGTTATCTAATGTGTGGGTTATATATAGAGAGAGTATTATTTAGGCATTTAAAATGCTTAAAAATAGTTTATAATAGGATTGCCATATCTGCCCTGCATTCTGTCCCTCACTTGCTGCTGATGTCCTGCCTTCCTTCTCACCTGCTCTGCTGCTGCTCTGCAGAAATGCTTCAATTACATGAAGTCCTTCACCAGATTAGGCCAGTGTCCAGAGCACTGGCTCCTCATCTCACTTGGGCTTATGCCAAAGATGTAAAAGTTGGTGTAGATGCCTGAGCCTTAATGTTCCAAGGTGCAGACTTTTTAGCCAATACTGCAGCCATTAACTATAGGGCCAAAGGGAAGAACAGTGATTACTGAAAAGAGTTGGGGGCCCCGAAGTAACAAAAGATGATGTGACCACTGCAAAGTTCATTGACTTAAAAGATATATATAAAAATACAAGCACTGAACTCATTCAAGATGTTGCCACTAATACAAATAAAGAAGCTGGGGGTAGCACCACAACTGCCACTGTACTGGCATGCTTTGAGAAGGCTTTGTGAAGATTAGCAAAGGTGCTGATCCAGTGGAAATCAGGAGATGTGTGATGTTTGCTGTTGATGCTATACTTGCTGAACTTAAGAAGCAGTCTAAACTTGTGACAACCCCTTTAGAAATTGCTCAGTTTGCTATGATTTCTGCAACTGAAGACAAAGAAATTGGCAACATCATTTCTGATGCAATGAAGAAGGTTGGAAGCAAGGGTGTCATCAGAGTAAAGAATAGAAAACCATTAAATGTTAAATTAGAAATTATTGAAAGCATGACATTTGATCAAGATTATATTTCTCCATACTTTATTAATACAACTAAAGGTTGGAAATGTGAATTCCAAGAGGCCTGTGTTCTACTGAGTGAAAAGAAAATTGCTAGTGTGCAGTTCAGTGTACCTGCTCTTGAAATTGCTACTGCTCATCATAAGCCCTTAGTCATTCTTGCTAAAAATGTTAATTCAGAAGCTCTCATTTTGAATAAGTTAAAAGTTGGTCTTCCAGTGGTAGCAGTCAAAGTTCCAGATTTTGGTGACAGTAGAAAGAACCAGCTTAAAGACATAGCAATTGCTACTGGTGGTGAAGTGTTTGGAAAAGAAACATTGACTCTAAATCTTGAATGTATTCAGCCTCAGACTTAGGAAAAGTTGGACACGTCACTGTGACCAATGATGATGCCATACTCTTGAAAAGACAAGGTGGCAAGGCTCAAATCAAAAAACATGTTCAAGAAACCACTGAGCAGTTAGAAAACACAACTCATAAATATAAAAAGGAAAAACTAAATGAACATCTGGCAAAACTCTCAGATGGAGTAACTGTGATAAAAGTTTGTGGGACAAGTGATATTAAAGTGAATGAAAAGAAGGACAGGGTAAGAGATACCCTCAAAGCTACACGAGCTGCTACTGAAGGAGGCATCATCTGGGAGGAGGTTGTGCCCTGCTTTGGTGTATCCCAGCCTTGGACTAATTAATGCCAGCTAATGAAGGTCAAAAATTGGTATAAAAATTATTAAGAAAACACTCAAAATTCCTGCAATGACCATTGCTAAGAATGCAGGTGTTGAGGAACTATTGATAGTTGAGCAATACACAAAATTCCTCAGAAGATGGTTTTGATGCTATGTTTGGAGATTTTGTGTATATAGTGAAAAAGGAAGCATTGATACAACTAAGGTTGTAAGAACTGTTTTACTGGATGCTGCTGGAGTGGCGTATCTGTTGGCTGAAGCAGAAATTGTAGTCACAGAAAATCCTAATAAGAGAAAGAACCTGGAATGGGTAGAATGGGAGGTGGTATGTTCTAATTCCTAGAATCAGGCTTTAGCATTATTAATGAGAACTGTCAGAGGAAGCTCTCATGGCAATGCTCCTCACCTATAAGCTCAGAGAAGTCAGTTGAAAGAAGACTGAAGAAAAGACTGGCTGATGTTTAAGGAGATCATTATAACCATTAGTTACTGGTTTCAGTTGACAATATATAATGGTTTACTGTTGTTACTGTCCATGCCTACTGATACTTTATTTTTGCATTTTTGAATAAAAAGACATTCCTGATAACTAAGTGTAAGAACCACATACCAATGTACTGCTTTCAACTTAAACACTGAGGCCTTTTTGCTACTTTTTTGTTAAAGTCAGGACTTTAGTGCTTGTCATCATCTGAAGAGAAGTTGAGAAGCAGCCTTTCTGTGGAGAGTAAGAATAATGGTGTACAAAGGAAAGAAATATCCAATTATGTGACAACTTTTGTGTACTAAAAATTTTGTTCAAATTTTTAAAAAGTATTAAAATATTTATATAATAAAATTAAGAGAAAGAAGCAGGATATAAAATTAAACATATATCTATTTGAAGGCTACAGCTAAGCAAATATGGAAAATAGTTATGCACTGAGAAATGATTGGAAGATGTCATAAAAGCCCACATTAGTTGAGTGCTAATTATAGCCCATTCTTAGAACTTTATATGAATTGACTTATTTAATTCTCAAAACAACCTGATGAGATAGATACTGTTACTGTCATCTTCATTTTGTGAAAAAATAAGACAGAAAAGTTAATGGGCTGAGTCAGGAGCTGAACACTCAAACCCTGAATCTAGGGTTAGTAGTTCCTTAACCACTGTACCATACAGCCTTCACTGGTTATTAGTGATTAACTGGGATATTAATAGAGGTTACCTTGGCCAGCAAAACAATAATTTTCTTCCATAATTTTTTTTACTTTCTATAATGAACATGTATTCCTTTTATAATACATGATTATAAAAAATAAAATGCCATTATAAAAAAATTCTATACTTGAAACTAATTTAAATAAATAAATTAAAAAAAAATCTTCCGATGAGCAAGTAAAATCCAAATGGATCTGACCTCTTCCAGATCCTACCTTTCCAACGCTCTCTTCCAACTCCTCTTCCCACTTCACACCAGTTCACTTAGAACACATTACATCTTTCCCTACCTGAGTCTATTGCCAAGTATTTCTTTCTGACTAGACCTGGGGTTCTTAATCTGCTGCCTGAGATTTGGGGGTAAAAGTTGGTGGTCTGTGAACATCTGGGGGAAAATAACATTATTTTCTCTAACTCCTAACTGAAATTTAGCATTCCCTTCAATTTTAGACGTAGGCAAACCACTGTATATTAATAGTACCTGTGCTTTGTCACTGACAAACATTACAATATTTTCATATAACATTACAGTGCTGTAGATATCTTGAAATATAACTAATATTCATAATTACTTCAAAACTACACTAGTAGTAAGACCTGATATGAGGCTTGGCTATTTAATATATTAATAAAGAAGCATATAATTTAATATATCACTATTAAAACATTTCAGCTGCATTTCCATATTACTCGCTTCTCCGGTCATCCTATCTTTTATTTTATTCATTTAAAAATACTTTTCTGACAAGGAGGCCATTAGCACCCCCAGACTGCCATGGTCTAGGCCTGTTCTTGCCCTTCTGCCTGGTGTACTCATACTGATCTTCTAGTGTCCAGCTCAAATCTTGCCCCTAGGCAAGAAGACACCTCTCCATTCCTCTATTCACATCACACTGTGGCTCTGAGTCACCTCTGTGCTAGAGCTGCCTAAGAGATGGTCAGCTTCCTCTCTGAATTCCTGGCTAACTTCTTCTCCAAGCTGGTTCATTATGTTAGGTCTCCTAAAAATAAATTCTTATAGAATATCACAATCTCTTATTCCTGACACCCAAATCCAAAAGACTCTGAAACTGGATGGTTTTCATCAGTCATTTGGTGGCAAAATCTGGTCTACAAAGACAGATGTGAAGCAATATATAATATGTAAATATCTAAATATAAGCATGAACTTATTTGAATATTGAGTTTTGCCTTAAGTCCCACCAGAGATGTTATTTAACGTATGTACATGCACCACATGACCGTTCCAAAAATTAGGAAGTTCAGGGTTCTAAAAACATCTGGCCTCCAGGGTTTGGTGAGCCTGTGCCTTCTGTTCTAAATATCCATCTTCCTCTCCCTCACTGGATCAGAAACTCCTTGAGAGCAGGGATCACACCTATTCAGTCCTGGCAAAAAGAATTGCTCGGTAGATGCTCACCTGAATTGAAGTGATCCAAAATAAGTCCAGTGAAACTGAATTATCATCTCCACAGCAGCCATGGCCTGGGGATTTCCTAGGATCTGGGAACTTTCATTCCCTATGAAGGTGCTCCCTCAGTAGAAATGGAAATCATTTATAAAGGACCTCCGGGACCCTGATTCCGGCTCTCTCTGTGAGAGCTTGAGTAGTTTGTGTGAGGTATGAGAGGGGAGGAAGATGTACTTTATTTATTTCTGCCTCCCAGGGAGCAGAAGAGAAACCAGGAGACAAGAGTGACATTGCCATGGCAACAAAGTTTCCCAGCCAGCAGAGGTGTTGGAAGGCAACTGTCAGAGCAGCTGCTAGAATAAAAGACCACAATGGGGTATTATAAGAAAGGGAACTTCTTTCTCTCAAGACAGCTCTGGCCTTCGTTCCAAGTCCCCTTAGAAACCTGGGCTGGACAGAAGGGACTCATGGGAACTTACTCCTTCTCTGAGTCTTCATAAGGAGGAAGATGGTCCAGAGAGGTTAATCATAGGCACCATTGATTGCAGGCCCTGTAGGAAAAAGGCAGCTCCCTGGGTAGAAACAAGGAAGCCTAGCTTCCTCATTCTCAACAGGCCACTAGATGAGTCACTCAGCTGCAATCTGAGCCCCTGTGGTAAACAAACATCAAGAGCTGACAGTTATATGAAGCAGAAGGGCTGGGAAAACTCAGAGTCCTTCCCATCAAAATACTTGATGCTGCTGAGGCTAGAAAGGTTCTCTCTTTGTGACTGGTTATGCTGCACTCTGAGCACCAAGTGAAGCTTTGACTGTCCCAGAGCAAGAAAAACAATAGCCTCAGTGGTGAAGAACCATATCTTTCCCTGTACTCAAGTCTGCAGGAGGGCATTTCATTCTCAACTATCCATGAGTGGACAATGGGCTGAATGAATTGACCTTGCTGGCCTCTGAGCCAATAAGGGAATATGTGAGGTGGTAATGACAGGTTGCTTCACCATCACATCCTAGGACATGACCAACAGCATATCATTCAAAGCTCTGAACCTGGTCCCAAACCAGTCTACCACCAGTAATATCATTTATGGAGGTGGGAGTAGGGCAGGCTTTCCATGTGCAGGCACCGGGCTGGGCTGAGAGACAGGAATCCTTACATTCACCCCATGAGGGAGGGGTTACTATATTAATTGCACTATCACTACTAATAATAGATAATATCTATTGAGAGTTCATCCTACTGTCAGGCACTGCTCTAAGTCTTTTAAGTGCATCACCTCATAATGAGAACTCTCATTATTCCCATTTTACAGATGAGAAATCTGAGGCACAGACTGGCAGAGCCAGGATTAGGATCCTGGTGCATCTGACTTCAGCACCTGAGTTCTCACTGTTATTCTATACCACTTTCCCACCCTGGCCCTCACCTATGATCCCAATGAAACTTCCTGTTTTAGCCTTGTTCATCTGTCATTGTCCCCCAAGGTACTCCATTTTTTTTACCTGCCTCAAGCCTTTGCTCATGATATTGTGCCTTCTGCATGAATGCCCTGTTCCCTTCTCCTCACCTATCTAGCATTCCAAGGTATAGTCTAAAGGCCTTACCTGACCACCTAGCTACACCTATGACCCAGTTCTTACCTCCCTCTGCCCTTGTCTGAGCCACTCACTGGCAAGCCAACAGCACATCTACTAGATTTATGTCACTTTTTAGATGTGTGATTTTAACTGCCTCCTAGAAAAACCATCAGTCTCAGTTTCTCCTTCTGTAAAATGAGGAGGTTAAGCCAGATGATTTTTAAGCACTGTAATTCAATGCATTTCTGAGTACATATTTTGTGGACATTATGTGAGTAACTCAGAGAAAGGGAACAAAGAATGTTTGTTGAATGACTCATCACTATTCTTATGCCTTTCTCTTCTGGCTTCTCTCTTTTCCCTTATGCTGACTTAGATTCATTCTATTGAACTGAAGGAAGGAAGCTGGCCCTCACCAGACACAGCTCTCAATCATCAGCAGTCATGCTCATGGAGTCTACAAAAAGCTTGGGAACTTGTGTAGGAAAAGTGACCATGTGACAAAAACACAAAATGCCTTGCCCCAATCCAGGCCCACTGAGACCCAGATAATCAGTGCACCTCTGCGTATCCAGGGGAAACAGTGTAGATGGCTGGCAGCACGCTTGGTTTCACAGAGACAATCTGAGGCAGAGCTGAGAGGTGACAGGGTCTCTTCTTTTTCTAGTTCCGCAGTAAATTAAACCTCAAACTAGCTTTGACAGCAGCAGCGGATGTTTGGGTGATAAGGTGATGGGCACTTAGTTAAGCTCTAATACATTAGCCAAAGGAGACACACTAATCTATAGGAGCAGAGGAGAAGAAGGCCTGTAGGAGCTCCCTGCACAAGAAAGGCTGAGATGAAGATAAGATATGGAACAGAAAGCCAAGGAGGCAAGGGCCAAGAGGGAGGGGTGATGGCCTAATGGGTCTTGCTCATCCTACTTATTTCAGATCTGTGGGCTGTGTAGAAGTAGGGAAGTCAAATATCAGGAAGGCTGAGGCACTGACGGTGAAAGGACAGATGTGGAAGGAATCAGATGTGGTTTGAGGGATGGTCACTTTAAATAAATCCATTCTATGAAAATCTATATGAACTAGATAGAAGCAGGAGTGATTTTTCTACTATACCTTCCCAGCATCCAGGTTTGTTGTTAATTAATGTCTCATGTAATAATACTTCTCATCTTTCAGCCTTACTTTCAACCATCAAATGAGGTTAAACTCTAGATTCCAGAATCTATAGTTTCTTTACACTTTGCATTCTTTGATTCTGAAATTGCCATTGCTCCCCTTGACTGTCACTCCCTCCCCAAGTATGGTTTATTAAGTATGATTTGTACAGAGCTTTTTGAAAGTCATCTATTACTAAAAGCAGGCACAACTATATATTGTAGGATTGCCACTGCCCCAACTTATACCAGAGTCTTTACTTTCCATAACCAAGAATATCATCACTAGGATCTCTTTCATCCTGAAGCAGAGTCCCTAGTCACAGGGTGACAGGTATGAGGTTGGAGATGTTGTTCAGGGTTCCAGAGCCACTAAAATAGTTTTAAGGTAACAATGCAAATTATCTCTGGGCCACCAAATCAGGGAAGAAGCTCATGACATCAGGTAGTAGATGGCTTTGGATGGCCCACCATAACTTCCAAAGGCTCAAAGCTGTCAGATGCATCAAGCCCAGAAAATGGAAAGAGAAGGGGAATGTCCAATTTCAGGGGATGCTCCACAAGGCATGCTGACATTAAGACAGGTCATTGAGAGGAGCCCAGGAAATAAATGGTGCTGCCAGGTAAGGATGGCTGAGCTTTGAAACACGGGAGAGGAGGAGATGATGGTAGGAGATAGGAGGGAGCTTGCTTCAAGGTGAAGGAGAGAGAATAAAGCCAACAACAAAATTCATAGCTGCCACATACTGAATCCTGTTATGAGCATGGTACTAAGTACCTCACTTATACTGTCTCATGTCATGTTCCTAATGTCTCTAGGAGGTGATATTACCATCCACAGTGACAGAGCTAATAAATAGTAGAACCAAGATTTAAGCCAGGTCAGTCTGATTCTAAAATCCATGCTCCCACTCTTTATACCACACAGTTTCCCCAAAGCAGAGATCATAGAGCTGCAGTTCCTTCTTCAGCCAGCCATCCTGTCTCCCTCCTATCTCCTCTCCCAACACTGCCACTGAAGTCCAGTCCCTGCCCCATCAGCTTCAGGTAATTGTACTAACCCGCCAGCCACCCTCTCCCTTACTTTGGGAGAGAAAGAGCTGGGCTGGAACCTTTCTATGAACCATCTGAATGGTGTCTAAAATCCATTGTGGGGGAGCAGCTCTGGCTTCAGATGAAATGCCTTTGGGATAAAAATATCCAGAAGGCCTCTTTTCTAACAAATGTTAATCATGTCTTAAATGCATTGAGACATAAAAGCTGAACCAAGGGCCACTTGCTGATAATATATTTGGTGCCTAAAAGGGCATTAGAAACATGCCCCAAAGCTCTGCAATATAGAATAAAGATACCAGTTTCCTTTATTCCTCTGATTCATCTGGCTTAATATTTGAGATGTATTGACTACTGAGCCAGGCTACATGGGTCATTGAAGAGAATATTTACATCTACTAATGACCCCCATCAGTAATGGGCAATCTGTACTCTCTGCTCTGCCAGGGAAGCCTGGAATTAAAAAAAAAAAAAAAAAAAAAAGGAAGAAGGAGCTGATTTTTCAAAGTATAGACTATAGACTACAGAGCTATTTAGAAATCCAGAGCCTTGTCTGAGACCTGCCCTCCTGGTCAAATACTAGTCTGTAAGGAGATTCACAAGAAGTCATTGCTGATATTTCAGATTTCATTTGGAAAATCTTTAGAAGCTTAAATTTTCCTTTCATTGTACTAGAATTTAACCTCTATAATAACTAGGATCTATCTGTTCCCTGCTGAATCTCCATTGCCTAGAAGGGGCATAAGAGATCCTCACTAAATTTTATTGGCTGACCAAGTGAATAAATGAATGACTATTTCAGGTACCTGTTCCCTCAAGCCCTCTTCTGGAGGAGGAATCTGTGTTCATAGATTCTGCTGGCTTCAACAGCCCTGTTTTGTATGGTAAGCACTCACCCTCAGTCTCTAGGGGTTGATACATTCTCCAAGGATAATTATTAAACCTTAGCCAATACCTGTGACTTGTGAGACCAGCTACAGTAAAATGAGCTGGACCAATCAGTTTTTCTGCCTTGGAAATTTACAACAAGAGGCTCTGAGGGAAGCTGCCACTGAAGAGACTACAAGTTACCTGAGGGCAGGGACCATGTCTGTTTTGTTTTCTGCATTGTTCCCAAACATATCTTGAAATATGCTCCACAAAAATTTCCTGAATATATAAACAAAGGGTAAATCAGACCACCATGGCCATTATGGGTCAGGTGTATGATGAATAAACCAAACTAGCAGAGAGAGGAGAAATGGATCAGATACCATGAGAGCATTAAAGAAACTGTGAGATAGAGAGAGGACCACTGCCTTCCTCCCTTCCCACCCTTTCTGGATATCCTATCTAATATGCTTGGGCCAAGGGGAAAATGTTTCCTCTCTTGCAATACTTATAGTCCAGATTAGAGCATTGCTGGATCCATACATAGAAGACCAGATGTCTGACATATATACTTGAGCAAGTTGTTCTTTTGCTTTGTTTTGCTTGTTTTTGCTGGTGAGTGTTATTAAAGGTTGAAACAGGAGAGAAAGTGAGGAGATGAGCACTCCAAAGTCTTAAAGAATAGATGCTATCATCTCTCTGGGCAGAGGGGTGCCATCCCTTCCCTCTAAAATAAGACTGTTCATTTCCAGCTTAGCTACGAGCCCACTAACTTGGAAGCTCCTCCTGTAAAGTCATCAAAGTAATACCAGCAACACACCAGAGAATTCCAGGGGAGGCGTAGTGGATTCAACACTGGACTTGCAGGGTCCAGAACTCTCTCAGCCATTGACTAGCTCTGTGGTTGGTCAAGTTATCCAATGTCTTTTAGACTTAATTTCTTTTGTAAAGTGGGGATAAAAACACTTAACTCTCTAAATGTTGGGAGGGGTGATGGTAGAGGGTACCAGGGGTAGGAGTGAAATCTAATGTGGATCCACCTCAGGAGTCCTGTAAGAATTAAAAGTAGTCTCCAGAGCATAGTAGGGGCTCCATATGTGTGACTCTAGTGACCTGCTATGTCTGGTTGTACTGCAACTCAAAGGGGATTTTCCTGTATTTTAAGTTGCTTAAATGTCTCAACTTGCAAAATTTCCAGAGTAGATCCTAGTATTCCCATTTTACAGATGGAGAAACTGAGTTTAAATCGGATATGATTTGTCCGAGGTTAATCACAGAGCAAGTGGCCACGCTCCATCCCAAGACCTTGTTTCTTCCCACAATGCTGCCCTCAGCATAAGAAAGAGAGACAGACAATCAGATGTACAAAGACTAAGCTACCCCTTGGCTGGCTATATCTCTCATAATCACACACAAGTTTTCATTTAATGATTTGTGTCCAGGAGGATGAAAGAATCAACATGAGGAAATGAGTGAATGGGTAAATGAATAAATGAATAAATGAATGAGTATCCTGTCTTTATTCTATTCTACCCATGATTCACAGCAAAACCTGGGAATCTCATCCAGGCTAACTAAGCTCTATAGGACCTCCTCGTGTGTAGTTCTCTCCCTCCCTTGGGAATGTCTATATCACAGTCCTGGTGATAGGTGCAGCTCACACCACAAGCCTCTTCTCTGACAGCAAGAAAAGAAGAGGGCAGCCCTGCCCATTCTACGTACTGGTTTCTGCAGTCTCATACTCGCTGTCTCTGAGAAGCTCAAAGATGTCGACTTCGACCTTGGCCTTGCCCAGCCTCTCAGGAGTGTGGTTGATGCGGTTCTTGGCCAGGGTGATGGAGAGTCGCTCCCCTCTGCTGCATTCCATGGGGTCATCCAAGATAGCAGCTGTGGGCAGGCAACCACATGGAGATAGTTGGTACCCTCTACCATTACCCCTCCTCCTTCTCCAATTTCCCACTATTGACACCTTCCTCTTCCAGGTAGCTCCTTCACCCCCTTCCACCCAGCACTCCTCAGAACTGTCCTTGAAGCAAGTTCCCTACATTCTAAAAGTCTTGGTTTGTAGCCAGGGGTAGCAGTGAATTCTAATGTGGATCCATCTCAGGAGTCCTGTAATGTCATGGCAGGCCACTGGGGGTCTATCTGTATGAGGTCCCCAGGCCCAAGCACGTGACACCCTTGGATATACATTACCATTCACACATGGGTACATGTGTCCAAAGGAAGGGAGATAGTAGCTGCCCTTCGAAAATTGTACTTTTGGCATATAAAAAATTCTCCCTGAGGAAAGAAAAGGTTAAATGGAGACCTGGTTTGAGCAAGAGAGCTTTAATATAAAGGAGCAGCTGCAGGATACTGCTGAATACTGGCTCTCCAGTCTCTGACACTGAGGAACCATGTCACCCAGTGAGCTATATTGTTTCTCTGAACTTCTTTCCTCACTGAACATTAGGAATAGTAAGACAACCTCACAGACATGAGGATTCAAAAAGATAATAGAGGTAAGTGGTACATTTTATAAATTTAATCTGTGTGAATTAATCAATATGAATGGCATCCACTTAATGGAGTGGTGTAGTACTAATAACTGCCCAATTTCTGTAAGCAGTATTAAACATAAGTGTTATGGTATCAGAGACATCTGGGTTCAAATCTCAGCTCCACCCCATTTAAAAGCTATGGGACTGCAGTTTCCTATTTGTAAAATGAGGAAAGAGCCTACTCCTTGGACTATTGTGAAGATTACATGAATAGTATATGTGGAGTGCTCAGCATAGTACCTGGCACACTGTAAATACTCAATAAATCTAACTGTTGATATTATTCATTCTCTTGGTAGAAGAAATTACAAAATTAAAAATCTAGAGATATTCATAGAAGAATTATTCATAATAACCAAAAAGTGGAAAATCCCAAACATATATCAACTGGTGAATGGATAAACAAAATGTGGCATATCCATACAATGGAATATTACTCGACAATAAAAAGAAATGATGTACTGATACATGCCACAACATGAATACACCTTGAAAACATTATGCTGAGTGAAAGAAGCCAGTCACAAAGACTACATGTTGGATGATTCCATTTATATGAAATGTCCAGAATAGATACAGAAAGTAGGTTAGTAGTTGCTTACTGGCAGTGGTGGTGGGACAAAGAAGAAGAGGTTGGGACTGTGGAGAAATGAAGAGTGACTGCTAATGCAGATAGTATTTCTGTTGGGGATGTTGAAAATGTTTTAAAATTGATTGTAGTGATGAATGCACAACTCTGTGAATACATTAAAAACCACTAAATTGTATACCTTAAATGAATGAATTGTGTAGTATATGAATTATATTTCAATAAAGCTGTTATAAAAAAATATATCGAGCATATCTTTTAGAATTTGAAGGCTCAGAAAAGCAATATGGGGAACCAAACCGAAAAGGTTTTACCAACATGTGGCCCTTGAATCTCTGCAGTTGGTGTGGGTAGAGATACTCAGGTTTCATGCCATTTTTTCTGTATATTTTTCGCATAACTATTGTTACCCATTTTTTAAACCAAAACCAGGACAGAGAATATTACAAAGATTTTTTTCTGATTTGTGGATTTATTTATATACATAGGCTTATCGAACAATAAAAAACAGATTTCATTTACACAGGTTGGTCATATATTGGTCGACAGAGGTGCATCTCAAGACCTAGACAATAAAGACGGCTTTGTGAGTTAAGTAGCAAAGTTCACACACACCAGATAGGATTAGCCAACTGCAGGAATGGCCAAAGAACTGTAAGTGTATGTATGATAAGGGACACCTAAAACTTCTACCCTGACCTTAGGAAAGCAAGACCAGAATGAGATTGTTACTAAGGAAGCAGAAACTTAAACAATTGCACTGTGTTGTCCCAGGAGGGAGACTTTGGAAATATAATGTGAGTGGCACAGCTTAGAGGAGTGATTTTCAAATGTGCTCCTTCAAGAGGCAGAGGGGGAGGTCACACTGGTGTCTCCAGCCCATGCCAGCTTCAAGCAGCACATCTCCACATCCATCAGTTTTAGATAACAGGGTTCCACATAAGACTTGATGTGGAAAAAAAATGTTTCATTGTTAAAAATATAATAGAAATCATTAGCTCAGCCTTAGAGCATAGAAGAGAGACATCTAAAATGTCAGGAATTGCCTGTATTCTCAATGCTGTACTTTATATTCCCGTGACTGCTTTTATAACTGGTAACTTGTACT
Organism: Eidolon dupreanum; assembly: GCA_028627145.1. NCBI lineage: Eukaryota > Metazoa > Chordata > Mammalia > Chiroptera > Pteropodidae > Eidolon > Eidolon dupreanum. The sequence continues at coordinate 75,390,111 of CM053510.1, forward strand.
TCTTAATCCTTTTGCCTTTTTCACTGTTCCTTCAACCCCTTACCCAATTGGCAACCATTAGTTTGTTCTCTGTATCTATGAATTTGTTTCTATTTTGTTCATTTGTTCATTTTGTTTTTTAGGTTCCACGTAAAAGTAAAATTATATGGTATTTGTCTTTCTCTGTCTGACTTATTTCATTTGGCATAATACCTTCTAGGTCCATCCACATTGTCACAAATGCTAAGATTTCATACTTTTTATGGCTGAGTAGTATTCCATCGTATATATGTATCACATCTTTATCCATTTGCCTATCAACGGACATTTAGTTTGTTCCATACCTTGACTATTGTAAATGATGCTACAATGAACACAGGGGTGTGTGTATCTTTTTAAATTATTGTATTGGATTTCTTCAGGTAAATACTCAGAAGTAGAATTGCTGGGTCATATGGTAGTTCTATTTTTAAGTTTTTGAAGAACCTCCACACTGATTTCCTTAGTGGCTGCACCAATTTACAATCCCAACAGTGCACGAGGGTTCCCTTTTCTCTACATCTTTGCTAACACTTGTTGTTTGTTGATTTACTGTTGATATCCATTCTGACAGGCATGAGGTGATATATAACTGTGGTTTTAGTCAATAATATGGTAATAACTATATATAGTGTCAGACAGGTACTAAATTTACTAGTTGATCACTTCATAAGGTATATGTCTAACCATTGTGTTGTACCCCTGACACTAAAATAATATTGTATGTCAACTCTAATTGAAAAATATATTTAAAAAATAAAATAAATTGGCAGAAATTGGCACAGCCATCCCACATGAGTCATGGGAAAGAGGCACTGGATCCGTGGCACACAAGCTTTATGTTACTAGGTACACATTTACTCGGTGGCCACAACCACGTTAGTGTTAAGTGCTTTGTGGACACAACCTCAATTAATCTCTATAACACCTCTTTGAGATGAGTGTGTCATCCTCACTTGGAGATGAGAAAACAGAGATCAGGGAGGTCAAGCTACCTGCCCACATTCACGGGGCGGGTAAGAGGTAGAAGATGGAGGTGATTCCAGGTCATAGATTCCACACTCTTAAGCATGGCTCATCTTCCTTATAATTGTCTTCCCAGGGATTTGCTGCTAAAAAGGGCATATTTTTTAAAAGGTAAGTGTGTCTTAGTCAGCTCCAGTTGCTACAACAAGATATTGCAAACTGGGGAGCTTATACAAAAGGCATTGATTTCTCACAGTTCTGGAGGCCAGGGAGTCTGAGATCAGGGTGCCAGCATGGTTGGGTTCTAGTGAGGGCCTGCTTCTTGGTTTTCAGATGGCTGCCTTCTCAATGTGTCCTCACATGGCAGAGAGAGAGAGGGAGAACAATCTTTCTGGTCACGTTTAAAAGGGCACTAATCCCATCATGGGGGCCCAACCCTCATGACCTCATCCAAACATAATCACCTCCCAAAGGCCCCACCTCCTAATACTGTCACATCAGGGGCTTGAGTGTCAACACATGAGTTTTAGGGAGACACAAACATTTAGTCTATAGTGTTAGGGCACATGAGCCTGTTAGGACAGCACAAGAGAAGTCTCACCAAGGCAGATTAACTCCAAAACACCAAAAGGCTGGACCCTGGACCTTAGGACACCCCCACAACCCCCACAAGATTTTCAGACTGGGGGCAGATATCTTTCTCTTTGGACCATATGACCTCACTATTACAATCTATTAAATATTTAATTGACCACCTGTAACAAAATAAATTAATAAAATAATCTCTCAAAAAATCCCCAGGTCCCCTGTGAATCTGGGAACTTGGGCTTCTAAGGTAGGAGAGGAGCAATTTTAGTAAAGTTTTGATTAGGTTGTTCATGCTACAGCATCACACTGGACTTTGGCTCTATCCCATCAGTACACAAAGGGCACAAAGATACCTATACCACAGGAGGCAACACACATGTAATTGTCTGTTCCAGAGCCTATAAGTTCTGTCCATTTCCTTCTCTTTGCAGAGTACGTATGCTGTGGACTGAATTGCGTTCCCTAAATTCATATGTCAAAGCCCTCACCTTCAATGTGACTACATTTAGAGATAGGGCCTTTAAGTGGTTATTAGAGTTAAATGGGGTCATAATGTTGGAATTCTAATCTGATAAGATTTGTGCCCTTCTAACACATGACACCAGAGAATGCTCTCTCTCTCTCTTTTTCTCTCTCTACCACATAAGGAAACAGCAAGAAGGTGGCTGCCAGCAATCTAGGAAGCAGGCTCTCACCAGAAACCAATGCTGCTGGCACCTTGCTCTTGGATTTCCAGCCTCCAAAATTGTGAGAAATAAATATCTATTGTTGAATCCACCCAGCCTATGGTATTTTGTTATGGTAACCCAAGCTGACAAAGACAATGAGCTAATACAAACCCATTGTGCAAGACACCAGCCAGCCATACAATCAACTCAGAGTGTCACTGGATACACTTTGAGACAGAGGTACCATGACCCGGTGCGAAATAGGGAATGTGAGAATTTTACATTAATGGGTGCATGAGGCTCCCTTCGGTACTCCTTCCTTCTTTTCCTCCCTGCAGGGTCCTGGGCACTCAGAGATATTTGGCAGGTATTCACCAACTCATTAAGGTCCACAGTTTGGCCCTTCCGTCCAACCCCTATGCCATTCTGGGCTTCACTTTTCATTAGGTTTAGGTTTTAGATAGTGATTAATTTCTGGCTGGGAACAGCCTCATCTAGGTAGCTGGTCGACATCAAACATATAGGGAACAGAATATCAGAATGACAACAAGAACCTTGTTTCTGAGTCCAAGGATACAAAGGACAAGGTGCAGGCTCAGGCTCTCTCAGTACTCCAGAGGATCATGTTCCCTGCAGGTGTTATCTAACAGCACACTTGCTGTTCAGCAGTCTCCAGTGAGGTCATAGAAAGTAGTGTGCTCGTAACTGAATGTGCAGCCAATGCTCCTGGCCTGTGCTGTGTCCCCCAGTCATGGGTGTCCAGCTGGGCCAGGATTCTCAATGTTCTCAGCCACTGCCTAATGAGGAACAGCGTCATCTGGCACATCTGCACCCCCAGGGAATGTTCTGCCGAAGAGTGGACCAGCAGCCATGGTGAGGCTGTGAGGTCTGGTGCTGCAGCAAGGGTAGGGTTGAGATGGGGAAATACAATCAGAGACCAGGGTCTGCCCACCTCTCTAGCCATGGGAAGTCCATGAGTAATGACTCTTCCATGTTTCCAACATGACTGCTTCATGCCAGGGAGTTGGTAAGCCCTTGAATTTACCTTGGGACTTTCTCCCCATAAACCAAGAGCTTTACCATCTGCCCAGTTTTCTGAGATCAAAGGCTCATGCCGAAGGAAGGGCAGCCTCTGGACTCTGTGCTCACCTCCACCCCAAGTTCCTTTCTTTGTTTTTGTCTCATGCTTATGTTCACTCTAGAGAAATGCCTCCCCTGGGACAAGCAAGCCTCATTCTGTGATGCTTCCTGGCTTAGCCCTAATGGATGTGGCCAGGACTACCCAGAGGATGGCATATGATCGCTGATCAGCTCAAAGTTCTGAAGGCTGGTCCTAGTGGAGTCTCTAGGATGACATCAGGCTCTCCATGCATCTTTGTAGCCACATCATTCTGAACCATCCCACAGTGACAATGCCTCCATGTTAGCAACTGGGCTGGCCTTATGTTCCCTTCATGCCTCTGCTAACATTGTCCCTGTCTCTTGTCCCCTCGTCCCCTACCAGGCCTCTTTTCTTCCCTTCAGACTCATCTCTTCAAGAAGCCCTCCCTGACATCCCCAATGATACTCTCTTTGGATTATCGAGAGGCCACACACTGCCTTGGAGGGGTGCTTATCTTTTTGCCTGTATATATGTTACCTCAACAAGTTTGTATCTTAAAAGCCCAGAGTGATGCCTCCTCCCTTTGAAACTCTCCAGATTCACCATTCCACATTATGCCCTCTTCCTTAGAACTCCTATAGGAATTTTTCTGTACTTTTCATCAGATACTAACCATTTTTTACTTTTTTTATTATGCCTATTTGCCTATCCATCTTTCTGCCCCTAGACAAGCAGCTCCTTGAGGGTGAGGGTCATTCCTATTTCTTCTCTGTACCTGCACAATTCTGGACACACAGTGAGTGCTTAATGAATGGTTACTGAGTGAATGAATAATGGGAGGCCACTTGTCTTTTCATGCCCTTCATCAAGCAGCAGTTACTGTGCTTGCTGGTGGTGCAGTACGCATAAGATGATGTAAAGACTGAGGGCAGCCACTATGCAGTGGGGCCCACAGGGAGGAGGACTCATGCAGAGACGTCTAGGGTACCTAGGGGCTGTTGGTAATTCCTGCTGTCTGCTCACCTATGTAAACGGAACAGGGCTTGCCATCTCTCCACAAATTCTCAACAACCTTTGAGTAATCCCTCAACTTGGAAAATCAGCTTCCTTAATTCCTTAGATCTTCCAGAGTGCCACTGTTGAAGATTTCTAAGCACCCTGATAACTGTTACCTCTTTAAGTGGGAGAATAACAGATGGAATCTATAACACTACCTATAGCTGTTTGGCTCAGCTGGTTAGGGCCCTGTGCTAATAAGAAGAGATGGTTTGAGCCTCCAGGGAACCAGTCAGCTTTACTCCCAGGCCAAGCCCTACGCTGCTTACTCCTTGGGTCCTCAGATACAGCCCCACGGCCATCACTCATTTATCACAAGCTTCCTCTACTCTACTCTGCCCTCTTGATGCCCCTCTTTTTACCCCTGTTGGCCCCGGTTATCCCTCCTGCTGGAGAAAATCACACCATTGTACAGTTGTTCCCACCACAAACTCATACCCTTCCTTCTCACATGAGGTGCAAAACGGGGTCCATCATCAGCCCTTGCTATTGCCTGACCAGCTCCCTCTCATATTACAGGTCGTACTCATTTGCTGGGGCTGCCATAACAAAGTACTACATACCAGGTAGCTTAAACAACAGAAATTCATTTTCTCAGTTCTCAAGTCTAGAAATACCAAATCAAGGTGTCAGCAGGCTTAGTTTCATTCTGAGGCTTTTCTCCTTGGCTGGCAGATGGCCATCATTTTCTTGTGTCTTCACATAGTCCTCCCTCTGTGTGTGTCTTTGTCCTAATCTCTTCTTATGAGGACACTAGTCATATTGGGTTAGGGCTCCACCCTGACTTCATTTTAACTTAATTACCTCTTTAAAGAGTCTATTTCCAAATATAGCCACATTCTGATGTTACTGGTGGTTAGGACTTTAATATGTGAATGGGGGAGGACATAATTTAGCCATTGACATGAACTTTCACCTCTAGCCATTATCCAATTTCCATCCCCTCACTCCTGGTCCACAGACTGGTTAAACTGAAGTTACTCTCAGTGAACTGCCTCAACTGTGTGCTCTCACCTTTTCCAACAAGCTCCTGTTCCAGGACAGAGCCCCACCCCACCGCCCGACATGCTCGGCAATCCTCTCCTTGCACTCTGCCTCACCCTGCTTCCTTTCTCTCCTTTATCTTTAGTCTCTGTCTCAGAACTGCTCATTCCCCTTTGCCAAAACATGGTCAGCCCCCACCCCTCTTAGCAACCTTCCACTGATCACAAGTATGTCTCTTTGGCTCTCCCTTCTATCTCACTTTCAATCCAAGCCAGGCTTCTCAAGTAATTACTCAACATTTGCTAACTTCCCTTCATCCCATATTCTCCTCAACACACTGCAATCTGCCTTCTGTCACCACTCTACGTAAATTGTACTTACAAAGTCACCACTGACAACCATTTTCACAAAACTGATTTTGATTCCTTGTCTAATTATATTGCTAGTTGGCATTATTTTCTATTTGCTAGGTGTTGTTCAAAGAACATCGTACGTATTATCTCATTTAATCTCCCCACACCTCAACCATTTGTCCCATTTTATAGGCGAGGAAATTGAGAAAGGGGCAGGCTAAGCAACTTAACCAGAATCATACAGCTCTTAATGGTAGCCAGAGTCCAGAGCCTGTGAGCTGCTACACCACTTCATTAGGCACCTCCCAAGTTAACTTTGACTCTGAGAGTTCTGGGCATTCTTTTGCCTGAGACCTTCAACTCCCCTGGCTTCCATGACACAACTCTCCTGGGGTTTTCTACCAACTTCTCTGACCATTCTCTCAAGGCACTCTCTTCTCCTGCCTACTCTTTAAATATTGGTGAATCTCAAGGGTACTGTACAGAGAATTAGTGCACATTTGGTCCTATCTAAAATGTCCACAGAGACATTTGGTCCATGATCTGTTACAGATACAAACATTGAGCCTTGTTCAAATTGTATGGATGTTATTTTTCTTGTAATTCATGAGAAATCTTGGATTTCACATTGATTCTTGTTCTTCCTTTTCATGAAGTTTGGAAGGGTTACTCTGAATTGATGAGCCATTGCTCTCAATTATATAGCAATCTTATTATTAGCTTTCTATTTGTTCTATCTGTGAACAGTTTTGGTGATACAGACTTGATTCTGTGAGATCATTGTGAGGTTGGCATCAGCTGTATTTGAGTGTGGCCATCAAGAACCTGGATGATAACTTGTTCATGGCTTGGCTGTTTGTCTTTTCACATTCAAGGTACTTTGGGTGTGGACCAAATGTCTCTGGATGTTTTAGATAGGACCAAATGTTCTTCAAGTGTGCAGAGCCCTCTTCTCTTCTTAATTCTCGGAGCTTCCTAAGCAATATCAATCACAGCCACCTTCATGAGGATACTTTACTTATGTCAACCTGCCTGATGACATCTCTATGTAAATGTCTGATGAGCATCTCAAATTTATTAAGACCCAAAACAAACTCACCCTTTTCTCTCCTATATGCTTCCTGCTATATTCCTAAGTTTAGCTGGTTAATGGCAGCACCAGATACCCAGGCATCATGGCCTCATCCCAACTCCTCATCTCCCACTGCTTCTGGTTTTAACTCCTCAAAATTTCTTGAATTGGCCCTCTTCTCTCTAGTCTTAACAGCACTATCCTAGTTCAGTACTTTAATCTTAAGTACTTGACTGTAACCTCTTAACTCTCACTTAGTTTTCCCATTGGAATTTGAAGCACCACCCAACACTCCTCAGTCACTCCCATACACAACTCCCAGAATGACCACTTTAAGTTGCAAATCTCTGATTTTAGTTTTCAATATCAAAATAAATGGAATTATTTGACATGGCAGACAAAACTTAGTTCTATCTCTTGAACTTTATACCCTGCTCTTCTGCTCATCCTCTTTACCTTTTAAAAATTTAAACTACCCATAGCACCACCGAAACACACACACACACACACACACACACACACACACACACACACACACACACTGCTGTTTCATGTATGCCTACATACTTTTGCTCATGCTCCTCCTTCTGCCTTCTCACCATTGCTTGCTCACCACTTTCATTCAGAATGAATCTTCAGCTCAGATATCCCCTCCTTTTGGAGACCTTATCTGGACACAGAGATTGATCAAGTGCCCCAAATATGTATATTCATAGAATCCCATGTATCTTATACTCTGTTTCAATGATCATTTTAATCTTTTTTACTCTTTAATTTTTCCTATCCCCAGTGCCTGGTCCTCACTCATAACAGGAGGCACTGTATAAACTTTTGAGCCAAATTTGTTTTGACTTTGAGTCACTTCATGCTAACTTCTAGTCCTCCATCAAAATTACTATTCTGACCCATATGTATAATGGATAACTTATTTTGACAAATGTGCAGTACAAAATTGTGTTTTAAACAAACTGTGCTATAACAATTGGATATCTATGTGTTTATAAAAGAAAAAAATCAAACCCTATCTTATCTGCTGTGTAAAAAATTTAACACAAAGTGAATTTTTTTCTAGAAGAAAATCTTTGTGGTCTTAAGTTAGAAAAAGATTTCTTAAATATGATACCAAAAGAAAAATCCATAAAATAAAAAGTTGACAAACTGAACTTCATCAAAATTAAAAATGTTCTTCAAAAGACAGTATGAGTAGAATGAAAAGACAAGCCATACACTGGAGAAAATATTATATGCAAAGCATATACCCAATAAAGTACTTGTATCCAGAATATACAAAGAAATCTCAAAACTCAATAATAAGAAAACAAACAACCCAATTTTTAAAAATGGATAAATTATTTGAATAGACAGCCACCAAAGAAAGTATATAGGTGGCAGATAAGCATGTGAAAATAAGCTCAATATCATTAGTCATTGTGAAAATACAAATTAAAACCATAATGAGATATCACCATAAGCCTATTAGAATGGTTAAAATAAAAAAGCTCAACCATCAAGATGTGGAGGGACTGGAACATCCTTGATAAGTTACTATGGGATTGGCATAACCACTTGGAAAACAGTTTGGCAGTTTCTTAAGAAGTTAAACATACCATGAGATTTAGTCATCCACTCCTAGGGTTTTATCCAAAAGAAAATAAAGCATATGTCTACACAAAAATTGGTACAAAAATGTTCGTAATGACTTGACCTGTAATAGTCAAAAACTGGAAACAACCATTAACAGGTGAATGAATAAGCAAACTGTAATATAGCCATACAATGAAATACTTCTCAGTGATAACATGAAATAAAAGAAGCCAGACCAAAAAAGAGTGCATATTGTATGATTGCATTTATATTCATTTCTATAAAATATAAACTAATCTATAGAGTCAGCAAGTGGATCAGTGGTTGCCTGGGTTGGGGTTTTGGGTAGTGTTGGAAGGAGAAAGAGTGAGGAATTACAAAACGGCATCAGGAAATTTTTCAGGAGGTAACAACAAAAAAAACTAGTTGTCTTGTAGTGGTATGGTATTATGGGTATATACATAGCAAAACTTATCAAAATGTACACTTTAAAATACATGCAACTTATTACATGTAAATTATACCTTGATTTAAAAAAATGTTTTAATGAGAAAAAAAATTACTGTTTTTCTGGCTCCTTCCTACCTTTTCTATCCTCTCTCCTTACCTTCAGCAAATGAAACATCTTAAACTCTTCCAATCCCTCTGCATCTTCTCCATCTTGAGCTTCCACCATCTCTGTATTCATTCTCAGAAATCACCAAGCTCCTCCTTCATTACAAACCAAAGGTCTTTTCTTGGTTTTCAGGTTTTTGAAGCTCTTGAGGCACTTGTGACTGGAGCCCTTTTGGGTCACTGACTGATTTTCATTCCGATCACCTACACCCTAACCCTCTTCCCTAACTCCCTTCTCTCTTCTATATGACTCTTTTAAATGTCAGTATTCCCCAAACCTCACACTCTGGATTTAGTCTTCAGTTCACTTTCTCTTCATGATGTATTTTTTCCCTTGTAGAATTAATTCTCAACTATCAGATCTATGCAGATAACTCCAAAATTTCTATCTCCAGCCCCAATTTCTCATTTACATATCAGACTCCTATTTCTAGTTGCTAAACAGAAATGTTGCCTTGGAGGTCCTTCCAAACTCCATGTTCCAAATGTAATCCATTATCTTTTCATAGACTAAGGGGCTTTTTGACATCCCAGTTTCAATTAATAGCTCCAGTTTCATACATGCAATTCATGTCAGAGCTGTCTTGCACCCTTCCTATTCCTTCAGTCTCTCTATCTGTTCAGTCATTGAGGATCACTAAGGAATTTGCCTCCTGTTCACTGTTTTGTTTCCACTGCCACCACCCCTGCCTCTCTTCTGCAATGCCCTTAGCCTATTTCCTGCCTCCAGTCTCTCCTGTACTAATAATCCAGCTATTCTCTAATGTACATTCACCTGTCTGGCTCCCAAGTCCTCCACAATCTGACTCCCACATGCCTTTCTAAGCTTGTGTTCTACTAAATTCTATGATCACTTAGCTACATCTATGTAGTACTTGCTGAACACTGAACAGAGCATGTCACTGCCCTGTCTTTCTTCCAGGTGGTATCTTTTTCTTTGGGAGCTCTCAGCTTTTCTTTATTCATATCCAAATCCTACCTAAATTACTCTTCATTTTCATGCTTGCTCCCACCCTGGCCCAGGCAACTGCTGGACTGCTCCAGCCCATGCTATTTTGCCTTCTTCAAATCCTCAAAGTGCTTATTCTCTGTGCCATTTGTTTAGCACTTAACCTTGTGCTTTGTAATTGATATAGGTAATGCATTCATTCATTCAAAAATTTCTTTATTTATTCATTCATAAAATACTTATTAAATACCTATCTTAGGCAAGGCAATATGTACATAAAGAAGGATAAAATGTATTATTGCTTTCAAAGTGTCCAGAAGAAGATATAGCCATAAAAGTAAATAGACACAATCCAATATTGTAACTGATATGACAAAATCATACTATGCTCCAGCCAGAAGTCACTCAGGTGCTTACTGTGATGAGAAATCACAGACAACTAAGACTGGGTCCTTGGCTCTCAAAGACATCTGTGGGGACTGGTGTTGGGGAGGGGGTGAAGAGACAGACCTTTACTGTAGAGAGAATCGCAAATTTCCAAGGAAGCATAGATAAAGGAAAACTAAACCTTTGTGGGTGATGGAGGAAAGTTTTAGGGAAATCCTTATGTATTTATCTCACGCACATGTGGTGAGCACCTGCTGCCTACAGGTATTGCACCAGGCTTCACTGAAGGGGCATCCTTGAATTTGGCATGTGAGTTTCCCAGGAATGCAGGGAAATGAAGTGTGTTCCAGTGTAAGGTGCCACCTAAAGCATGAGGAAGCCTGTGGCAACTGGTACAGCTGGCTTGAGGGACCTGAGTGCCTGGCAGGGGGGAAATGGATGGGAAGACAGGAGCTGAGCATGAACAACCTTGTGTATTATGTTAGGAAATTTGGGTGGTACCCTGTAGGTACTGAGGAACAATAGGTGGACTTTCAACAGATGATGACATCATAAGTTTGCATTTTAGCACCACCACTCTCATAAGACTATAGACAGACTGAAGAGAGAGTTGAAATATGAGCTAGGAAGACAAGTTTGGGTCTAATTTTAATAGTTCAAGAAAGAGATGAGGCAGGTATTGAAGAGCAGGGTGATGAGGATCACAGAGAGGGGGCAGATTCAAGTGATATTCAGAAGGTAGAATCAAGGGAGGTGGCCATGTTTGGAGGGGTGAAAGGAAGTGTGAAGGTCTCCTAGCTTTACTTACTATTTAGGTAGTGATATAACTGAATAGGATAAAGAATATAAAAAAATAAAGGTTGTTTTTTGTTTTGGTTTGGTTTTTGGTTTTGTAGAAGAGTAGAGATAATAAGTTTGGGGTAGTATTCATTAAATTTGGGGCACTCTATTTAGTAGCAGATAGTTACTGACCTAGTTCCCCAGAGAACCATCCAGGCAGGAGACACAGACTTGGGAGACCTCAGATTTAGGGTGGCAATGACAATTGGAACTTGGAATAGGGTGGAGAGTAGGAGAGAAGAGGAACAAGGCTATGACCTGGAGACTTAACATCTGGGGAGAGTGTGGAGGAAAAGCTGATGCAAGAGACTGAGATGTGATGGTTAGGCCAACTGATGGAAAGAGGATGGAGATTAAAGAAAATACGAACTGGGAATTTTCCATAAGATTTGGCAATTAGTTGGTCACTGGGGACACTAGCAAAAGTTTTTCCAGTGGAGAGGTAGGAACAACATTTAGACAGCAGCAGGTTGAAAAGTGACTGAGGAGTTAATTGAGTCAAACAGCTTGTCTTCAAGGGAAGGAGCATAATTTCTGCAACAGGAGAGAATTACATTGCCCAAGGAAGGGTTTTTAAATTCATATGTTAAAGGCTCAGAAGGATTTAGAGAGGAGAAAGAAGCTGATAGTGTCAGAAGGAAGGGACTACATTCTGAGGAAAGTCCTACAAAAAGGCTTGTAGAGAAAGAGCCTGGAGCTCAGGTTACAGGTTCACCTGGGCTTAAAGAAGGGATAGCAAAAGAAGAGAGAAGGAGGTATGGCAAAGACTGATCACTGTCTCCTGGGTGCTTACTCTTTCTTCCTCTGAATAATAGAATACCCCAAGTGTTACCTAGATGCATGGCTGTCCAACTACAGATACTTTCCAGCTTCCTCTGCAGCTGGAGGAAGCCACAAGCAAAAATTGAGCCAGTGAGTATGAGTAGAGGTGACTAGAACATCTAAGTCATCTCTTTACCCTGGACAATCCTTCCCTTTTATTGCTGGATGGAAACAGTGACAACAAGAATATATGAAAACTACATATTAATGATGGAAACACTGCTTCCCGCCCTGATCCCCCACTAGCTTTAGGCCATGACCTACCTCCAGACTTATGTGGGAGAGAAATGTACTATCTTTGAACTACTGAATTGTCAGGGTTCCTTGTTATTATAACTCAGTCTATGTTCAATTCAGTGCTGACCAGTAGAAATATAATGTAAGCCACACATGTAATTTAAAATTTTCTAGTAGGCATATTTAAAGAGTAAAAAGAAACAGCTGAAATTATGTAAGTTTTAATAACACTTTTTCTTTAACCAAAATTTCCAAATATTACTATTTCAATATCTAATCAATATAAAAATCACTGAGAAATTTTTATTCTTATTTTCATACTAAAATCTCAAAATCTAGTATGCACTTTATACTTACAGTACATCTCAACTCAGACTAGCCACATATAAAGTGTTCAGTAGCTAATGGCTACTATATTGCACAGAGTAAGTCAAAATAATAGCAATAGGAACTGCTGTTGTAAATAAATATTTGGGGTGGAGGAAGTTGAGAGAGACTGAGATTAACAGCTTCTATTTCCTCTGAGAAGAAGCAAGATAGTCACCTTAAGAGGGCAAGGATGACAAAGATGCAGTAGGTTGCTTCAGATGAAAGCTTAGAATAGAGGAGCTCTGATATGTAAAGGTATTTCTGTTTGGACCCAGTTTAAATGAAGAGATGTTAATGTGTTTCTGTAGGCAGCTTCAAGGCACAGACAAAAGCAAGGCAGGGGATGTCAAACTGTGGGAAGGATAAGGGAACAAAGCAATTGAAGGCACTAACAGGAATGTGGTGGTGGTGATGGGCCATGCTCTTTCAACCATATGGGGAAGAAAGTGAAATCCAGAAAATGTTGTCCAATTGGTTAGAACCATAGGGGACAAGATGGTATGGAATACTTAGCATATGTGGATATGTAAATATGTGGAATAGCATTGACAGTTGGAACAAGATGGGAAAATGTAGGAGGACAGGAGGTTGTTTTTAGACAGTGGAATTTTGGAATTTAGAGTTTTAGAGGCAGAATAAGATCAAGGGTTGCCATAATTCAGAATGTGGTTTAGACAGTGACATGGGGAGGGACAATGTCACTGAAGGGGAGGAAGTTAAGGATCCCCAAGATAATGGCACTAGAGGGATGAGTTCATAGGAGCTAAGGATAATCAGGGCAAGAGTAATGATAGATATGAGAGGAAAGCCATGAGCCAGGAATCAAAGCCCTGTATGAGAATGGCAGGCATATGGTAAGCAAAAACTTGTCAGGTGAACAATGGGGTGTAAGGGTGTTTGTAAGTGTCACTGAGAGGTGGTAAACACAGCTGCCACTCTTTTGAATGAGCAGTGCCATTGGAGATGTGCAGATAGGAAGTACTCCACCTGAAGGATTTGGGTTCTAGCAAGTGGAAGGGGCTGTATGGGATTGGTTTGACCTGCCAGCAGAATGGGCGTTCTGTGTTAAGCTGAAAGGGGCATGGAGAGAGATCAGGAGTGGAAGTATGAACTGGGAGAAAGCACAGAGCAGAGAAGGGAAGTGATCCAAGAAGGATGGGTGATGGGGTTGTACATGAGAGTGTTGCATAGTAATGTTTCCTGGTACCATTTGGCTGCTTTTTGAACTGTGAACACTTTGAGTGCAGGAACTCTGTCTTGTCTTTTCTAAAATCCTCCCTGCAACTCAGCAGAGATCCAGACAAATGTTAGGTATAGGTGCCTTCCAAACTTATTCCAAACTTGATCTTGATGTGCATAATTGTTGGACTTTCACAGCATGATTCACTGTTTGGTCCATCCTTTAATCTTTCATTCCCCCACAGTTAACAAAAGACATGACCCCTTGAGAAAAATATGAATAAAGTCCTGGCATAATCAACAATCACATCTGCAATTCGTACCTTATTATACAGCCACTCTGTAAGGTCTCTGTGTACTCAACTGAGATTCCCAGTTAACCTGAAGCTGTTTCTTTCTCTGGTTCTTGCCACCTACCTCTAGGTTTTCTTTGGGAAAGGACAGTCCCCATGTGTTCTCATGGTTGCAGAGGGAGCCACCAGCTATGTCTGTGACAGTTCCCCTGGCCATCTCTGGCTGGACCAGATGCAAAACTGTAGCAGGGCAGTGCCCAACATATCCATACTCAAGCCCACTGTGCCTAGAGTGAGGCAGGGGAGAAATAGTGGGCTGGAGTTGCCTATTTGTCTTTTCTAATGGCTGCTGTAACAGCCTCTGGCTGGGTTATGAAACAGAGTGGGCTGAAGGCTGCTGGGAGCCTTAATGGGTCAGCATGTACAAGGATTCTATGCAGGATCAGCTTAACTACAGAGAGTCAGCCCAGATCAGCTTCACTGTGTAGGGGAATTCATTCTGATGAGTAGTTACCAAGCATGTACATGGCACTAGGCACAAGTGGTGTAAACACAGCTGAAAATCTAAGACATAGAGACATGAAGCAGTGCTGGCCCCAGCTCTCAAAGACTCATGGACTAGTTGGGGAGATGGTGATGGGGGTGGGGAGTGAGAGTAGAGAGTGCAGTAATGTGTAGGGCAGACTCTGAAACATGAGCTTGGTTGGGAAGCTGGCAGGTGCCATCCCAGAATCCACCACCTGGAGAGTCACCACAGCTCCATGTTGTCTGTAGACCCACCTGTCAGTCTCCATAAAGTTATATCATCATTGCTTCATGTTCCTTCCCTGACTCTAGGGAGGGAGACCCTAAGCCATAATAACATTGAGGGGTTCTTATCTCTATATTTTATCCGAGGCTATGAATAATTGAATGTCATGCCCACTAGAATTTATAATGCAGGACCTTGTCACCTCCAATCAGAAATGGTAATTACAATGGCAGCTAGAAGACTGACATGTTGGGTTGATGCTAATCTCCCAATACCCAAGAAAAGGCAAGTGAGAGATAATTACAGATTAGAACTACTTTGAGTTCTTTGAAAGACTATAGCTAGAAAAATACTAAAGGCCATTACTTTAATTGTTTCCACCTTGAAGTTACCTGTCTCTTTTCCTTGGAGATCAAAGAAAAGTAACAGATCTTCATATTCATCATCATCATTCCTCTGGACAAGAGTCTAAGCTAGGGCCCCACAATAGGAGAAGAACAGAATATTCATATGGTCATTCATTTGAAAAATATTCAGTTAATCTGTCATTCTTTCTTGCTGTCTTTTTCCTAAAGTGAAAAGGAAGAGATTCATATCAACAAAATGTGTCAAACCTCTGGCTTACATTGTAATTACTGTTTCTGATTGGGATGACAGTAACTGTTCTATATGCTGGGGAGTCAAGGAAAGTCCTCATGGAAACTACATCTAGAGTATAGATGTCCCCCTACCCACTCAGTCTCCCTGAGGCAGGCACCTCTCTGCCATGCTGAATCTCTCATACTTAGTACAGGTCTCAAATATTCTCTGTGGCACTTCACCAAAACAAATGCCTTCCAGATCTGTTGCTCCTTAAAAACCCATGTGCCACATTTTTCCTTGAGACTAAGTCGCTTATTAGCTGATGTCCATGGGCACTTCAGGGTGTAGGGAGAGTGAGGGGGAGTTAGAGTGATCCCTTTAGGAGGAGCAATAACCCTCCCACCTAGAGCCCTGAAGAGCAGCCTAAGGTGGAAAGGGAACACACTGAGAGGAGGGGCATTTGCCTATGTTTTACATCAGAACCCAGCAGAAAAGGTCTTGGTCTTGCTTTTCTGGGCCACCTACACTGACTGACTGGCTGAATTTCCTAAAGAGCTGTTGTTGGCTGAAAGAGATGCTTAGTGGATATTATCAGAATATATAAAACATATAGAGAGACAAGGGAAAAGAAATAGCACTAACTTCCCATTCAGATGTTATATGCCAGAGAAGTAAACAGTGAGTAAATTTAACTTAGTTTAGACCATGCAATTACTGACTTTAAGGACTAAACCATAAACCCACTAAACTTCACATCTTCATAATGAGTAATTAAATAAGAGAGAGAAAAGAGAGGGGGTGCAGAGAAGGATGGAAAAAGAAAAAGGTAGGAGGAAAGAGGAAGGATAAAGAGAAGACAAAGGAAAGAGGAAGGGAGAGGAGAAAGAAGCAGAGAGGGGGAGGAAATAGAAATACATGACTAAGAAGACAACTCGCTGGACAGATTCCAAGTAAAAAAAACAGAAGAAAGAGAAATAGCATGACACACGATGTTCCCAGAGAAATTTCTTGTTCCTGGGGTCTTCTGATTCTGTTGCTGAAAAGATTTTAAGTCACAACTGTAGGCATAGATGAGAACACAATCTCACCCTCCTGAATAGAAAATATTCACTCATTTTTTTCCCCTCTCCCTTCCCGTAACTACTGCCCTCGTTTAGATCAGGGTTTCTCAACCTTGGTACTACTGACATTT
Source organism: Eidolon dupreanum (assembly GCA_028627145.1). Taxonomy (NCBI): domain Eukaryota; kingdom Metazoa; phylum Chordata; class Mammalia; order Chiroptera; family Pteropodidae; genus Eidolon; species Eidolon dupreanum. The sequence continues at coordinate 75,406,718 of CM053510.1, forward strand.
GGTGCCAGATAATCTTTTGCTGTGGGGTGTTAGCCCTGTGTGTTATAGTAAGATTAGCAGTATTGGTAGCCTCTATCTACTAGATTCCACTAGAACCTTTCTCAGTTATGACAGCCTAAAATGTCTCCAGATATTGCCAAATGTTCCCAGAATAGGGAGTAGACAAAGTACCCCCAGGTGAAAACCACTAGTTTAGAACATTATCACTTCAGAATTCAACTCCTGGCCCCAACAGTTCTCCTTCCTTTCCTGATCTACCACATTCTTATATAAAACCATGAGAGGAATACCTCCCACCCCCCACCACCACTTTGAGGATGTACTTCACTATCCAGAAACATTTAAAAACATCCCAATGTCTGTTGAATAAAAAAAATAATAATATTGGATACCTGTCATGTGCCAGGTTTTGTTCTAAGCATTAGCAATAGACTAGTGAACAGGACCAAGACCCAGATTCAAGGTTCTTATGCTCTAGTTGGGGAAGGCAGACAATGAATGTGTAAAAAACAAAATACAGAATAATTTCAGATAGCAAGAAAGGCTGTAAAAAAAAAAGCAGGGTAGTTTGAGAATGATGGAGTATGGTCAGGGAAGCTATGTCTCTAAAGAGGCATCATCTGAACTGAGACCTAAATAATGAGGGAAAAACTGATGGGTAGAGGGGAAGAACATTCCAAGCTGAAGGAACAAGACAAGAAAGAGCCTGGCTGGTGTTGGAGTTCAGTGGCTGCAGTGTGGTGAATGAGAGGAAGAATGTAAGGAAGTAAGGTGAAGAGGGAAACCGGTGATCATATTGCTTATGGGCCATCATGAGAAGTGTCATTTTACTCCAGTTTCAATAGGCAGTCATTGGGGGCTTAAAAACAGAGCTCGAACTTCCTCACTTAACTCTAGGTTTAATAATCGAGCACTTAACACAACACAGCTTAATTTGTTTCTACTCTTGAACTTATACAAATTTAAGCTTACATAAGAATTTCCTGGAGGGGTGTCAAGATAAAGACTACCAGGTCTCACTCCTCAAGTTTCTAATTCAGTATAGGTCTGGGGTGGCATCCAAGAATTTTCATTTCTAACAAGTTATCAGGAGTTGCTGATAATGCTAATCCAGGGACCAAACTTTGAGTAGTACTTTCTCTGAACAAACTTGACTGTTTTCTGAGATACATCTTTGATCATGCCATTTCCATGTGGAGACTACCTCTTCTCTGAAATCTCTGTGTTTTGATGTCTCAGTCATTCTTCAAGGCCTGACTCAAAAACTAACTCTCAAACATACCTTCAGTGATCACTCTAGGCAAATGGACCAGTGCCCCCTGTCCAATCATCACACAGATACCATTTGTAAGTGACCTGTAGTACACAGACTTGTGTGAGATCCTCAGTTTCCTTCCATACCATGACTTCTTCCAGGGACGAAACCTATCTTAATAAATCTGTTTTATATCCCTCTCTATTTTCTATTTTGAATGAAATGAACTATAGTAAATCAATTGCTTGTATAAATGACTAATATTTTGTCTTCTTTTCACTTCATATCCATTAGGATGGCTACTATCAAAAACAAACAAACAAAAACCCAGGAAACAAATGTTGGTGAGGATGTGGAGAAACTGAAACCCTTGTTCACTGTTGGAGAAAATATAAAATGGTGCAGCTACTATGGAAAACAGTATGTTGGTTTCTCAAAAAATTAAAAATACAATTACCATATGACCTAGCAATTCCACTTTTGGGCATATATTCAAAAGAATTGAAAACAATCTCAAAGAGATATTTGTACACCGATGTTCACAGCATCATTATTCACAACAGCGTGGAAGCAACCCAAGTGTCCATTGAAAGATGACTGGTTAAACAAAATGTGGCACATCTATACAATGAAATATTATTCAGCCTTAAAAATTAGTGAAGTTCTGACACATGCTACAACATGAATTAACCTAAAAGACCTTATTCCAAATGAAAAAAAGCCAGACACTAAAGGATAAATACTGTATGATTCTACTTATATGAGATGCTTAGTGCATTCAACCTCATAAAGACAGAAAGTAGAAAAGTAGTTGCCAGGGACTGAAAGATGTGGGGGAAGGGGGATGGAAAATTATTGTTTAATGGATATAAAGCTTCAGTTTTGCAAGATAAAGAGTTCTGGAGATGAATAGTGGTAGTGGTTGCAAAACAATATGAATATATATAATACCGCAAAACTGTACACTTAGGAATGATTAAAATGGTAAATTTTATGTTATGTCTATTTTACAACAATTAAAAATAACTTCAAAAATACAAAAAAAAGTGTTTTCTTTTATAGCTTACAAAGCACTTTCACACATCCTATCTCATTTGTATCTTATAATAATCTAGGAGATAACAATAGAATATAATATCCATTTTATAAATGAGTATTCAGAAGCCCAGACAGATCAAATCAATTCAAGTACACATAGCTGATATATTGAGGAATTAAAACTAAAGATCAGATCCTTTGCTCTACTACCAATACTTTGTCCAGAATATCACAGTGCTTCTAGAATTTTCTGTATAGTAAATCACCTTTTATGTGTTAGGTGATATATAAACATCCATTGGCTAGTTGGGAGGAAGAAAAAATGGCTAGGAGGGAGTAAGGGAGAGAAAGAATTATTTGATTTGAGGAAGATTCTTCTCTGATAAATTAGGGAAAGTGGGAAAGCCAATATATTCTGGATGTTTCTATGTACCCAGCAGTTTGTATAAGTGTTTTTTCTTTTAACTTTTACATAACACAACTCTATATGATGGATGTTACTGTTACTATTATTATTTTACAAATGATGATAAAGAAAATAGAGTCCTTAAATCACCTACCCCTTTGACTACTACTTTGTTCCTGATCTGTGACTCTGGGCCCAGGCTTCCACTACCGAGAAACATAGCGACCTCTGTGTTCTAGGATGGTCTGTTGCCAACGCATGGCATCCATGTCTTCTTGCCCTTGGCTAGCAGTCAACTGATTATTTACCCAACTCACTTTCTTCCTTCACCACCATGAGGGTATTCTTAATGAAATAGATGTTTTCCTGAAATATTCTTCCTCTCAATGGACCCACTCTCCCAGCTAGGGAATTAGGACAGTGACCTATCCTAACCTAAACAGCTCATTCTGCCTGGACTTTAAGGGTGAGAGGAGACAAGGCCTGTGTAAGGTTCTCCTTCACTCTCTCAAACCACACCCAGTCACCCACTTCTTTCCTGAAGCCCTCCCCCTCACTCATAAAGCATACACAACTGAGGTATTGGTGCACCTCTTCTACTAAACCAGCACTTCCAATCCCCAGGCTGACAGGTGAGGTGCTTCTAGGCAAGGCTGGACAGGCCCCTCCAAAAGTACTGCTGGCCAGGGTTCCTGGGGAACCCACTCTTTCAATTTACAAAGACATCTCTTACCACCTCTTCTGAGTCAGCTCTTTCTTCCATCCCTGCCTCCAGAGTCTTGTACTTTAGAGCTGCCCGAGCTAAACAAAATCATCACTGGACAACCCTGTTATTAGAATGTAGAGGGATTCGAGTTTCCATTGATTTGAAGCCTGGCCTCATCAACCCCTGTGTAATAAACTTGGTTGCAATCTTGGCTCCAGTCACTGATTGTCAATCAAGATCTGTCCTTTAGTACTTTTCATTCCTCAGTATCCAGAACTGGTTAATATGCCAATGTTAACATACTCCATGAATTTGATGGTAGTGAGGTCAACTTTCCCTTTATCACTAGAGCTGCCAGATCAAAAGGGTAATTTAGTGTTTGAAAAAGGTGATTTTTAAACTTTATCAGAGTGCACATTGCCAAATGCAGCCTAATAGCTGCATCATTAACTACAGATGAAAATCTTTACTTAAATTCACATTTATCTTATCCCTGTCTATAAAACATATGGATGTATACATAGCAACTATTTTTTTAAATTTATCTCTCCTGTTTTTCTCCCTGCCGCTCCACTCAGTCCTCCTGGTATCTGTGTAAATTTGTTGGGTGTCTGATCCCATTCTCTCTCAGACACTTTTCAGCTCCCACACATTCCTCAAACCTCTACCACATGCCAACATTGCAAAGCAGTAGGAAGATAAAAAAAAAAAAAAGTAAAAAAAAATCTTGAACCTGTCTTTTCTTTCTTTAAATTAAAAAAAAATTTTTTTTCAATAACAGTTGACATTCAATATTATATTAGTTTCAGGTGTACAGCATAGTGGTTAGACATTTATATAATTTATGGAGTGATCCCCCAGTGAGTCTGGTGCCCATCTAGTATCATGCATAATTATAACAATATTATTGATTATATTCCCTATACTGTACTTTGCATTCCCATGTCTGTTTTGTAACTGTCAATTTATACTTCTTAATCCCTTCATCTTTTTCACCCAGACCCCAAACTCCCATCCCATCTGGAAATCATCAGTTTGTTCTTTGTATCTATGAGTTTCTTTCTGGTTTGTTCATTTGTTCAGATTGCATATATAAGTGAAAGCATATGATATTTGTCTTTCTCTATCAGACTTATTTCATTTAGTTCTCTCTAGGTTCATCCATGTTGTTAGAAATGGTAAGATATGATTCTTTTTTATGGCCAAGTAATATTCCACTATATATATGTACCATCTTCCTGTTTATTCAATCATCATTTCGATGAACACTTAGGTTGCTTCCATATCTTGGTTATTGTAAATAATGCTGCAATGAACATAGAGATGTATATACTTATCAAATTAGTGTTTTGGATTTCTTCAGATAAATACTCAGAAGTAAAATTGCTGGGTCATATTGTAGTTTTATTTTTAATTTTTTGAGAAACTTCTGTACTGTTTTCTATAGTGGCTGCACCAATTTACAATCCTGCCAAGAGTTCACAAGGATTCCCTTCTCTTCACATCTTGCCAACATCTGTTTTTTCTTAGTTTGTTGATGATAGACAATCTGACAGGTGTAAGGCAACATTTTATTACGGCTTTAATTTGCAGTTCCCCGATGAGTAGTGATATTGAGCATCTTTTCATATGTCTATTGGCCATCTGTATGCCCTCTTTGGAGAAATTTCTCTTCAGGTCCTCTGCCCAAATTTTAATTGGATTTTTTTTGGTGTTAAGTTGTATGAGCTTCTTATATGTTTAGAATATTAATCCTTTAGCAGCTATATCATTGGTGACTATCTTCTCACATTTAGTCAGTAGTCTTTTGTTTTGTTGATGGATTTCTTTGCTGTACAAAAACTTTTAGTTCAATGTAATCCCATTTATTTTTTCTTTCATTTTCCTTGCCTCAGGAGACATATTCACAAAAATATTACTAAGAGTGATGCCAGAGTTCACTGCCTATATCTTATTCTAGGATTTTTATGGTATTGGGTCTTAAACTTAAGTCTGTAATCCATTTTGAGTGTATTCTTATATGTGGTATAAGAAAGTGATCTAGTTTCTTTTTTATTTTTTTTTGCATGTATCTCTCCAGTTTTCTTGACAACATTAATGAAGAGACTGTCTTTACCCCCATTGTATATTTGTGCCTCCTTTGTCACAGATTAATTGACAATATAGGTGTTGGTTTATTTCTGGGCTCTCTATTCAACGCTATTGATCTATGTGTTGGTTTTCATGCTAGTACCATGCTGTTTTGATTACTATAGACTTGTAGTTTAATATCACATAGTGTGATACCTCCGACTTTGTTCTTTCTCAAGATTGTTTTGGCTATTTGGGGTCTTTTGTTGTTCCATATAAATTTTAGGGTGATTTGTTCTATGTCTAAGAAAAATGTCATTGATATTTTGATAGGGATTACATTGACTCTATAGATTACTTTGGATAGTATGAAGATTTTGATGATGTTAATTTTTTCCATCTATGAGCACAATATATGCTTCCATTTATTTGTATCTTCTTTAGTTTCTTTCTTCAATGTCTTATAATTTTCTGAGTACAGGTCTTTTACCTCTTTGGTTAAATTTATTCCTAGCTAATATATTCTTTTAGACTCAATTTTAAATGGGATTGTTTTCTTAATTTTTCTCTTTCTTCTAGTTTATTATTAGTGTAAAATACAACTGATTTTTGAATATTAATTTTGTATCCTGCTACTTTACCAAATTCATTTATCAGTTATAATAGTTTTTTTGGTGGACTTTTTAGGGTTCTCTATATATGGTATCATGTCATCTGCAAATAATGGCAGTTTTGCTTTTCTTTCCAATTTGGATGTCTATTATTTCTTCTTTATGTCTGATTGCTATGGCTAGAACTTCTCAAACTATGCTGAATAAAAGATGTGAAAGTGCACATCCTTGTTTTGTTCATGACCTTAAGGAAAAAAAATATTTGAGCAAGTCGCCATCAAGTGTAATGTCAGTTATGGGTTTGTAATACATGGCCTTTATTATGTTGAAGTATATTCCCTCTATTCCCACTTTCCTGAGAGTTTTTCTCATAAATGGATTCTGGATTTTGTCAAATACTTTTTCTGCATCTATTAATATGATCAGCGGATAGTATGCTACTGTGTTGTAAGCAACCCAGCAGAGAAACCCATATGGCCAGGTGCTGAAGCCTCTATCCTCCAGCCAGCAAGGAACCTAGGTCTTCCAAGAGCCACATGAATGAGTTTAGAGATGACTGCAACCATGATCAACAGCTTGCCTATACCCTTGTGAGAGACCCTACATCAGATCCACCCAGCAAAACAGCTCCTGGATTCTCTACCCTCAGAAACCATGTGAGAAAATAAACATTGTTTTAAGTCACCAAATTTTGGGATAATTTGTTATGCAGCAATAGATCACTAATACAGCCTAATTCCCCTCCAAGAGCATCCAGCAACCTCCCACCATTGGGACAGAGACTGGAGTAGAGATGAAGGTTCTCCTTTATATAAAGGCCACTCATTAATCAGAGATTCTTAATAAGGTCAGGCAAAAAGGAAGGGGAGTTTCAGCTCCTTCTCCACAAAGCCCAGGAGGTGAAAAGAAAGCCTGAAAGTCAGCCTCCTGCTGTGCAGGGACAGACAGCCCTCTCTCCAAGTTCTAGGGTTTGCAGCTCTCTGACCTGGCACTCTGACCCACATGGTCCCAGAGGAGCAGCAGAGATGTGAGCACATGGCTTATTTTACTACTTCCCCCATGTAATGCATGAACTGGTCAGAGGGCATTGCAGCATCATCTGCACAGCAATAACAGAACAGAGGACTCACGGCATGCTTAGCTCCTGCTGGAACAACACTGAGGCTGGCTTTTCTCTGTCAGCATTATAAGTGTTCATTCATACATACATCGATTCATTCACCCACTCTCAGCTGGGTCCCCACGTGGCTCAGCAACTCTTTGCCATGGTCCTACCATCACACCTCTGACTCCCCACTCCCCTCAGGCTCCTAGCCACCCAGCCACCCTCATGACCTCACTCTCAGCAGATCACCCTGCCTCCCGCTTCATAGAGAGAACACAGACTATCAGGTTCCATTTTGTGATGGTTAATTCTATGTATCAACTTGGTTATGGTGCCCTAACGTTTGGTCAAATAGACGTTGCTGTGTGAGTATTGAGTTTTAAATGCAATTAATATTTAAATCAGTAGACTTTAAATAAAGCAAATCACTCTCTGTAATGAGTGTGGGCCTCAAGCAATCACGATTGAAGGCCTTAAGAGAAAAAGACAGGTCATCAAGGAAGAAGGAATTCTGCCCTCAGACTACTTTCAGACTTGAGTTGCAACATCTATCTTCCCTAGGTCACCAGTCTACTGACCTGCCCTATAGAACTGATATTTGCCAGCTCCTACAATCACGAGTCAATTCCTTAAATCTCTTTCCATATATATGTATGTTCATGTGTGTACATACACACACACATACACACACATCCTACTGGTTATTTCTTTGGAGAACCCTAATACACAGCCCTCTAACCATAATGCCACTACCCAGCAATCTCTTTGGCAAACTCCTACCCATCCTTCAGTCTATGCTCAAATGACTAGGATGAGGACTTCCCTGAATTCCTCTAGACAGAGCTCCCTTTCTTAGACCCTGAGTATACTTCTGGTATGCAAATGGCTGTGATGCTAGAATTGGCTCTATCTGCATGCATGTTCTTTAGCTCCACTCCCCCACCACCCTCCAATGTTTTAATTAATATTTTAATTATTATTATTTTCTTTTTTGCTCTGCTACTGGTGATTTTTTGAGCTTTATTAAGATATGTGACAAATAAAAATGTAAGATCTTTAAAGTATATACATCATGATTATTTGATGTAAGCATGCATTTTGAAAGAACTCCTCCCATATAGTTAATAGACACATCCATCACCTTATATATTTTTACAAGTATATGTGAGTATACACATACATACATATATGTGTATATGTATATATGTGTGTATGTGTATATATATATATATATATATATATATATATATAGAGAGAGAGAGAGAGAGAGAGAGAGAGAGAGAGTGTATGTTGTGTATGTGAGAACTATTAAGTTTTACTCTCTTAGCAAATTTCAATCATACAATACAGCAATACAGTGTTATCAACTATAGTCATCATGTTATACATTAGATGCTCAGGTCTCACTCATAACTGTAAGTTCTCCCTATTTCTCTCCCAATCCCCGCCCCTGGCAACCACTTTCCTACTCTGTTTTTATGAGCTTGACTTTATTTACTTAATTTTTTTATTCCACATATAAGTAATACCATGCAGTATTTTTCATTTTTTGACTGGCTTATTTCACTTAACATAATGCCCTCAAGTTTCATTCATATTGTCCATAACAGTAGAATTTCCTTCTTTCTTATGGCTGAATAACATTCCATAGTATGTATATAATACATCTTCTTTATCCATGTACTCACTTAGAGACATGTAGGTTGTTCCCATATCTTGACTTTTGTGAATAATGCTGAAATGAACATGGGGATGCAGATATCTCGTATAGATCCTGTTTTCATTTCCTTAGGATATATACCTGGAAGTTGTATTGCTGAATCATATAATAGTTCTATTTTTAATTTTTTCAGGAACCTCCATATCATTTTCCAACGTGGCTGCAACAATTTGCAATCCCACAATGTACAAGGATTCCCTTTTCTCCACATCTTCACCAGCACTTGCTATCTCTTGTCTTTCTGATGATAGCCATTCTGATAGGTGTGTGGTGACAGTGTGGTTTTGATTTGCATTTTACTGATTATTAGTGATGAGTACCACTTCATATGCCTGTTGGCCATTTGTATGTCTTCTTTGGAAACATGTCTATTCAGTTCCCCTGGCCATTTTTTAATCAGATTGCTTATTTGTTTGTTTTGCTATTAAGTCTTGTGAATTCTTTACATATTTTGCCTATTAAACTCTTATTTGACACATAATTTACAAATATTTTCTCTCATTCCATAGATTGTCTTTTTATTTTGTTGGTTTTCTTTGCTGTGCAACAGTTCATTTTGATGTAATCCTATTTGCTTATTTTTACTTTTGTTGCCTTTGCTTTTGGTGTAAATCCTCACAAATTGTTGACAAGATCAATGTAAAGGAGCTTACTTCCTATGTTTTCTTCCAGATGTTTTAGAATTCCAGGTGTTAAATTTAAGTTGATAATCCATTTAGAGTTGATTTTTGTGTATGGCGTAAGACAGGGGTCCAATTTTTTTTTCTTTTTTCTTTTTTCTTTCTTTTTTTTTTTTTTTTTTTTTTGCACGTAGCTATAGTAGTTTTCTCAGCACCATTTACCGAAGAGACTTTTTCCCATTGTATATCTTGGCTCCTTTGCTGTAAATAACTTGACTATATATGTATGGGTTTATTTCTGGGCTATTATGATCCATTGATACATGTTTATTTTTATGCTAATACTATACTGTTTTGATTACTATAGTTTTGTAATGTAGTTTGAAATCAGGAAGTGCAGCACCTCCAACATTGTTCTTTCTCAATGTTGCTTTGGCTATTAGGGATCTTTTGTGGGTCCATATAAATTTTAGGATTGTTTTTTCTATTTCTGTGAAAAAAATGACATGGAATTTTGATAGAGATTGCATTAATCTATAAATTCCTTTGGGTAGTAAGAATATTTTAACAATAAAATTTTTACAATTATTCCAATCCATGAGCATTGGATATTTTCTCATTTATTTGTCTTCTTGAATTTCTTTCATTATTGTCTTATAGTTTTCAGTGTACAAATATTTCACCTCCTTTGCTAAATTTATTCTTAAGTATTTTATCTTTTTTGATGCAATGGTAAATTGGATTGTTTTCTTAATTTCTCTTTCTGATAGTTTACTGTTAGTGTATAGAAACACAACTGATTTGTGTACATTGTTTTCATATCCTAAAACTTTACTGAATTTGTTTATAGTTCTAATAGTTTTTTTGGTGCAGTCCTTAGAATTTTCTATATATCACATCATGTCATCTGCAAATAGAGAAAATTTTATTTCTTTCTTTCTAATCTGGATCACTTTATTTCCTTTTCTTGCCTAATTACACTGGCTAGGACTTGCTGTACTATGTTGAATAAAAGTGGTGAGAGTGGGTATCCTTGTCTCTTTCATGATCACTGAAGTAAAGCTTTCATTTTTTTTCACCATTAAGTATGATATTACCTGTAGGCTTGTCATATATGGCTTTTATTATTTTGAAATACATTTTCTCTCTACTTAGTTTGTTGGGTGTTTTTATCATGAAAAAAATGTTGAATTTTGTCAAATGCATCTTCTACATCTATCAAAATAATTATATGGTTATTATCCTTCATTGTGTTAATATGATATATCACACTGATTAATTTGCAGACGTTGATCTATCCCTGTGGCCCTGGAATAAATCACACTTGACCATAGCGTATGATCCTTGTACTGTACTGTTGAATTTGATTTGCTAATATTATGCTGAGGATTTCTGCATCTACATTCATTAGGGATATTGGCTTGTATTTTTCTTTTCTTGTAGTGTCCTAGTATGGTTTGGTACCAGGTTAATACTGACCCAATAAAATAAGTTTGGAAGTGTTCCCTTTTCTTCTATTTTTCGAAGAGTTTGTGAAGGAATGGCATTCTTTAAATGTTTGAGGGAATTTACCAGTAGCCATCTGGTTCTGTATGTTTGTTTGTTGTGAGTTTTTTGATTATTGATTCAATTTCCTTAGTAGCAATTGATCTGTTCAGATTTTCTATTTCTTCACGATTTAGTCTGGGTAAGTTATATGTTTCTAGGAATTTATCCATTTCTTCTAGGTTTTCCAATTTGTTGGCATATAATTGTTGATATTAATCTCTTATAAACCCTTGTATTTCTTTGATATTAGTTGTAATGTCTCCTTTTTCATTTCTAATTTTGAGTCCTCTATTTTTCTTGGTAAGGGTAGGTAAAGGCCTGTCTATATTATTTACCTTTTCAAGTAACTAGCTTTTAGTTTCTTTGATTCTTTTTATGGTCTTTTTAGTCTCCATTTCATTTATTTCCACCTGATCTTTGTTATTTCTTTCCTTCTGCTATATTTGGGTATAGGTTGTTATTCTTTTTCTAGTTTCTTGAGGTATAAAGTTAGTTTAGTTTAGTTTAGTTTAGTTTAGTTTAGTTTAGTTTAGTTTTGTTTTGTTGAGATCTTTCTCTTTTTTTCTCAATGTAGGTGTCTATCACTATAAATTTTCCTCTCAGAACTGTTTTTGCTCCAACTCTGAGGTTTTCGTATGCTATATTTCCATTTTCATTTGTCTCAAGATATATATATTCTTAATTTCTTCTTTGATCCACTGGTTGTTCAGTAGTATGTTGTTTAATATCTGCACATTTCTGAATTTTCCAGTTCTGTTCTTGTAATTGATTTCTAATTTCATACCATTGTGATTGGAAAAGATGTTTGATATAATTTCTATCTTCTTAAATTCATTAAGATTTATTTTGTGACCCAACATATGATCTGTCCTGGAGAATGTTCCATGTGTACTTGAGAAAAATGTATACTTTGCAGCTGTTGGATGGATTGTTCTGTAAATGTTAAGTCCATGTGTTTTAATTTATTGTTTAAGTCCAATGTTTCTGAGCTGCACTTCTTGAGGGTATAATACTGATGCCTGTAGCAACTGTTGACTCTCATTCATAGGGTTTTATCTGTGGTAATCTTTTGCAGCCAAGGTTGAAGTTTTGTCCATTTGAGGGGTTTTGTTTTGTTGTAGTTAAAAACTTCAAAACTATTACCAATCTGTTACTACTTTTTATACTGTTTCAACTTAGTAATTCTTGGAACAGCAGGGAGTATTAATTCAAATCTCAAACCCATTATGAGTATCTCAAGGTTATAAAGTCTCAGGGACAGTATTTTTTCTTACTAAATGCCCACACTATCACCTTGTGCTTATGAGTGGTCTATTTTATAGGTCCTCATTTCACTCAGGGCATTGCCTTTATGTGAAGTTCTCAATTCTAACTCTCCACCTTACTCACTTTCAAGATCTTGCTTCCTATCTCTTTATGGTCAATAAAATCTAAGACTAGCACTACCTACCTTTGCCACTCCAGGGTATCACAGCATCAATTCACAAGGCTTTCAGCTTTTCTCATGGTCCCTGGTGGTTTTTTCTTTCTTGCTTGCTCAGCTAGTGTTCAAAAGGATTGTTATTATATTCTATCCAGTATTTCACAGTATTTTCTATGAGAGGAGTTTTCAGTTTATCTAGTTAATTATATTGTCAGAAATATAATTTGCTGCATTTTAATTGTCTGTCTGCAGATCTGTCTATAAGCTTCTTGAGACAGTACACCCAGCATGGGCTTCAGAGTATAGGATGATTGGGTTCAAAGCCTGTTTCTGCTACTTACTAGCTATATAATATTGGGCAAGTTACCTAATCTCTATGTTTCAGTTTACCCATCTAAAAATAGTGATAATATTAGCATCTATTGTTATAATTAAATAAAATAATGCATGAAAAAAATCTTCAAACAAAAACAAGCATAATAAACAATATATATTGTTATTATTGTTAGGCTAGTACACAGCAAATAGGTGCCCAGCAAATATATTTTGAATTCATTATTTTCACTTTTATATCCTCATACCACAGTATTGTAATGCTGGCATGTTACAGCATTCAATACATATTTAATTGGTTAATATGACTAGATGACTAGATAAGTGATTAAATGCATCTGTATTTGTACCTATTTTCCCTCCTGTCTAAGGTAAAAAGATAATCCTCACTTGTGTAAAGCCAATACTTCTAGCAGTATTCTAGATACCATCCTTTTTTGCTCTTCTCTTGCCCTTCCTCTTTAATTCCACCTTCTCCTCCCTCCTTCTCCTCAGAATATGACACATTCTCATTTCTCCCATGTGACACACACACACATATTCCTTCTTTGACTGTATATCACTTAATTGAATATCCTAGCCTATCAACCAAGCTCAGCTTCTTGACCTCCTGAGCCTGGGTTGGATGTCTTTCCCCATGAGCCACTGTTTTCTGTCCTCACCCTTAAGTATCACATAGTAACTATCCATTTACTAGAGGATAGGGAATATAGCTCTCCTTTTGGTATTCTGGGTACCTATTACAGAGCCTTGCATGTAGTATGAGATCAAAAAATGTTGATTAAATAAATGAATGGAGTCCAGTGATAACACTCTAGTCATAATATCTATTATAGTTACCCCAAAAGCTAAAAGGAAAAAAAAAGTAAGAGAGAGAGAGAAAGGAAAAAAGGAAGGAAAGAAAGAAGAAAAAAAGGAAGAAGGAAGGAAGGGAAAAAAAAGTAAGAGAGAGAGAGAAAGGAAAAAAGGAAGGAAAGAAAGAAGAAAAAAGGAAGAAGGAAGGAAGGAAGGAAGGGAGAAAGGGAGGGAGGGAGGGAGGGAGGGAGGGAGGGAGGGAGGAAGGAAGGAAGGAAGGAAGGAAGGAAGGAAGGGAGGGAAGGAGGAAGCGAGGGAAGGAGGGAAACAACTTTCAATAGTTATAGCCCAATCAGGCTTGGGATCATGGGATCATCTAGGAGAATCAGTTGTCAAAGTTCCTAATTAGATTTATCTTCATGGCTGCCCTGATAAACAGGCCTAGAAAGAAGTGAGAATGGCAAGGGGCTGGGGAAGAAGCAGCATGGCTCAATGAAAAGAATATACATTTTGACAGAGTCCAAATTTCTAGGTTCAAGTCTCTGCCCAACCAATACTTAGTTATGGAGCAAATCTGGGCCATCTAGTCTCTCTGAGCTTGTTTCTTCACTTATAAAATGGGTATAATGGTGATAGCACTATCATAGCCTTACTATCCCACAGGGTTTTGTGAGAAACAGTACGTGTGTGTGCTCTATGAACAGTAAAGTGAAACACAGATATTATTTAACATCATTGTGATTTTCGTCCTCTTTCTCTCCCAGCTCCAAATCAATCCCCACCACATGCTTGCTTTGGCTTGAAATTATCTGCTCCAGAGACAAAGTCTCATTGAATAATATACAAAATTAAGCATAAAATAACAAATGCCAGTCTCTAGTGGGACTAGCCAACAGTAGTTTTTTGTTTTGTTTTGTTTTGTTTTTAAATAAAGGATGGAGCAAGGTCAGAAAGCCTGATATGGTGATGCGACTGGAAAAGAATTTGCAGCTGAAAGAGGAAACATGTCTTCAGAAAGGATAGCTAAAGCCAGAAGCTGAATTTTGGTTGACTTCCCAGTTTTGATGAGGGTTAGCTCTCATTTCCATGTGTGGCATAGACAGAAACTAGTAGTTGAGGTTGTTTTATCATGTCACTGTCACCCAGGTGGCTCTGTGCCATAGAATTTGGAAAGTTGTATGTTTGTTTTTTTAGTCACATCTTTGCTGTAAAGGAAGCTCTCTCAACTTCCACTTTCCCTATTGCACTCATGGGGGCTGCAAACCTGGTGAGTATTTCAATGACTACTTACTAATTGCAGACACTCCTTTGGGCCTAACAACAAAAGTAGGAGCCCAGACTTCAGGAAGACCCTGCTAACATGCATGGGTTTTGGTGTTACCTGGAAGTCAAGAAGGAGATTCCCAGCCACAATTTTCCAGGGTCAATTCTTTAGGTAGTATATTAGTTAATCTGGGATGGCATTATGGTGGTACATAGGCAGGGAGAAAAGAAGAGCTGCCCATGAGCTGTTGGTAGAGGCTTTGTGCAATACTATAATGCTCCCTGTTCATAGTCCAGCCACTGGACTTCCTGCAGCCCCTTAAAAGTACCAGGCACTCAGTGGAGTACACCTAGCTTGACTCTCATTCATTCTACCCCTCCTGCATTGTGTGACAGAAATGAGATTCAGGGACTAAATCCTGCTCCAAGAATGAGTTCTGATTAGTCACGGGTAAGTCAGCTACAGTCCAGGGGCCAGATCTAGCCTGCCACGTGTGTGTGTGTGTGTGTGTGTGTGTGTGTGTGTGTGTGCATGAATGTGTGTAGCAGGGTACTTTTTGTAGGGTCCTCAGCTAAGAGTGGTTTTTGACATTTTTCAATTGTTGGAAAAAATCAAAAGAAAAAGAATATTTTGAGACATAAAAATTATATGAAATTAAAATATTAATATCCTTAAATAAAGTTTTATTGGAACACAGCCATGCTCATTTGCTAATGTCTTATCTGTGGCTGCCTTTGTACTACAAAAGAAATTGCAACAAAGACTACATGGACCACAGCCTAAAATATTTACTACAAGGCCCATTACAGAAAAAGCTTGGTGATTTCTATTCTAAATCAATCATGGTAATCCCATTTCCCTTACCACTGTTTTCCTTATAAGAACCCAGACTTAGCTAATTAGAGCCAAGCATTCCCCAGTGACAAGAATCAGTTCAGGGTGGTTATTGCTCCAAATAAGCCAAAAGACTTGCAAAGAGAGGACTTTGTCTGGTTTTCACTCTCCTCCTAGACTTGAAAAAAGTTGCTATTGATAGCCTATAATATGAGTGGGAACCAATCTCAGGATAAAGCTGATGCTATGGACAGAGGAGTAAAAAGATGGGAAGAACCTGAGTCCCTTGCACCATCACTGAGACACCAGAAGCAACTGACAATGATGTCTGCCCACTTGTGGATTTCCTGTTGGGAAGGCAATTTATTTTCTTATTAAGCTGCTTTGGGTTTGGTTTTCTGTTATTTGCAGACAAAAGCATCTCTTAAATCTGGCCATTTGCACATAGTCTTTCTTCTGCCCAGGAAGTCCTCCTCTATCCATCACTTGCCAAACTAGCTCTACTCATCTTTCAAGCTTCATAATAGCAATGGTAGGCCAACTATGACTAAGGCCACCCCTAGACTAAGTAAGGTTCTTATCAAGACACCATCCCTGTCCAGAGTTCCCTAGACTTGCCTTTTTGTGACATGTATCACATATCTATTATCATGTTTATCCCTTCCTTCGTTGCTAGACTTCCTGCTCCATTATAGTCAAGACCATGTTTGTCTTCTCCACTGTATCTCCACTGTGCCTAAAACAGTGCCTAGCAATTAGGTGCTAACTAAATTGCATAAAGAGCAGCATTTTCCAGCATATCCCCCTGGTCTTGTGGAATATCAGTGTCCCATGAGATGTTATTGGATGACACCCAAGACATTCTCACTTATTTATGCCAATTGTAAACTGTTTAACATAATGATGATTTTTTTAAGCTATCCTCCTTTTTCTTCTGCAATGTTTCACTCCAGTGTCCTATAAGGACTATGTATTTGATGGTGGCTCAACTATTATTAAGCATTCCAGGTTGATATTTAAATAATTCTTAAAAACAAAGCTATGTAGTTGTCTTTACTACAGGATTTCTTAGAGACTTTGTTACAGTGCTGGGAAGTCTGGAGGTTCTGTTTCTATGTTGCTAAGAGGGGAGTATATAACATTCAGCATTTCCCAAACTTATTTGACAATGGTACCTCTTTCTCTAAACCAAGTAATGCCTTACTAGACACTACAGATCTTATGTTTTCCTTATTTAAGTTTGTGAAATGCTGCCTTAGAGACTTTGGGAAAAGACAAATGCAGAGGCAAAGTATCAAAGATCCTCAGAAGTCTCCAGCATAAAGCAACTCACCTACTACCATGCTCCAGAAACACAGATATTAGGCACAGAGTCCCCTAGTTTCTCAGGATGGGGGAAGTGAGGCAGATAGCCAAAGGTGGGGTGGCATGAATGCGAGTCTTGCATCCACTGTCTGTTCTATTGTACTAAATAATATGCTGTGTGAGGGATGTAGATCATGCTGGTTGAGTATAAAGGATGCCTGGGCAAATGGATACAGAGAGGTCACCTGGAGGCCGAGGGCAGTCCCCAGCTGGCATCTCAGCTCAACCTTTACTCCTAGGCTGGAAGCTAAAAGCATCCTGAAGCTTAGATTGTTGGCTCTGAAGATAACTCCTGTGGTGATGTGGGGGCCACAGGGAATGCCACTTATTCTGTATGCTTCCCCTCTATTGGCTATGATATCAGTCTCCATGCTGTCAGTTTCAGAAACAGTAAGGAATATGCAAAGTATTTCATTAAGGTACTACCAAGGAGAACTCCAGTGGAAAAGCCCAAGCCTTCAGGTTCCCTTCATGTTTTCTGAATCCATCAAGTACAGATGGGGATGGAGGAACCCTGTTCCCAGAAGTCCAGAGGGAAGGACTCCCATAGAATCCACAGTTTCTCCCATCCAAACTCTCCTCCACAGACAAGTGAGACTTGGTAACAGCCCTCTGATCACTGCAGAGGGAGAAGAACTGGTGGCTCCATGCCCAAGAGGGAAAACCAGTGTTCAAATGTATCTCTCCTCCTTTCTAGAGACCATCTTATTTTGGAACCCCAAAATTAAAAGAGTGAGGTATGGGAGATTGTTTACCCCTAACCCCAGGAGCTCTTATCCCTTTTATAGCTGTGGAGGTGAACAAACCTTGGAGAAAGAGAGACTAATCTGGAGACTCCCTGGGTCATACACCATCCTTGGTATATTTTCCATACATTAAGTACTTTTGTCTCTCAAACCCCTGTAAGATACACTTCTCTCCCTACTTTACAGATAAGGTATCTGAGGCTCAGAGAAATTAGATGACTTGCCCAAAGACATACCAAAAGAAAATCTGGGATTTGGAAAGAAGCCCATTCTCCTTCCAGTAGGCCATACCACCTTCCAGAAAGCCACAAGGTAGGTGTCATGGCCCAGGAGACAAAACCTGCCATGCCCTACCTGGTGGCCTTCTCCACTCTCTCTCCCCGGAGGCTGCTTTCGGAGAATCTGTTGGTATCTCTACAGGGCTGGTGGCTCCTGATAACCAAGGGCATGCTTCCAGTGGCCTCTCAGGATGGCTCTGGGAGACTCTCCCCTAATGGAAGAGATGACATCATCACCTGACCCTGCTGCTGTGCCATCAATGAGACAAGACGATCATACGCCATTGAACCAAAGAGTGAGCATACTGGGTTCCACACTCAAGGATGGAATCCTGTACCTCCTTCAGGAGAAGAAAAATCAGCTCCACTGAACTGTGTTCTTCAGGTAGTAAAAAAATTGAGTATAGCTGGGATGTCTGGCTGTGGGTATTAGGTGCAATGAGAGGCAAAGATAGAAAAGGAGCTAAGTTGTTCAGGCTGCAAAAAAGCATGCAGAGAAGCTGCTAGGGGCAGCCCTGCCTGGGTCCTAGTCTCCGGGTATGATGGGCCTGAATACTACACTAAACTTGCTTCTTGCTTCTCAAGTAATAAAAATATCCAGGAGTCTCGGAGTCAGAATCTGAGCTGTATACCCACTGCAGACCAGTGGAAAATCTGGAGGACCCATGGGGTGGGGCTACTGGGGTCCATTCGCATGAGAGACTGAGGAGGCCCAAGAGAGAAAATGAACCCTGAGAAAAGAGGGAGTGATGGTAAACTTGGTTTAAGAGTTTAAGAAGAACTGGCAGGAAAAGAAATGATTTTGAGTCAGCATGACATATGGACCTGACACTGCCCTTTGAGCCAAATCCTAGAAAGCATGCAATAAAGACAAAACAAAAATAAGAAAGAGGTTTTCTTTAGGATACTGAGCATATAAGGCAGACCTATTTCCTTCCCTGTGCAACAGACAGTGACACAGGGGGATTGGGAATATTTTATCCACACCAGGACACCAGGAAATCATAGAAAACTTAAGGGCTAAGAACTAGAGATGGGTCAGGAGCCACTGGGGTATGCAGTCACAACAATTTTGCTGGGGGTAGAGATATAACATATAAAGTAGGCATATAACAAATATTTGATGAATGAAATTATACTTTCAAACTATTATTTCTCAGATTGGTGTGGCCTGGAGAACCCAACATTGCAAGAGCAATGCCATACATTGATTTTGGGCAGTGTAGTTATCAAGTGCTTTACCATAGGGGCAGGAGTCATTCCTGTCTCAGGGCACTAAGACTAAGTTTACACTTGGTGGAGTTGGGCCAGGTCTGGAATCTAGTCCCTAGAATTGAGCTCCATGATGCTGGAAGAACACCTCTGTCCTAATCCCAGTCCCAATAGTTAATGACTGTCACTTTCGACAAGTCACTCAACCTCCCCAAGTAACAGTTTCCTCATCTGCAAATGACAATAGTAATGGTTTACCCACCAAGTTATCATGAGGATTAAGGATAAGAAAATGTTCTGGGCCCCACAGGGAGCAGTAGAAGCTTCCAAGCCAAGGGTCCTGGGAGGATAAGGCCAGTTGTATCTTCTGTTAGCATAGAAATAAAAGCCATCGCTGGGCTTCAAGGGCCTTCAAAAGCAATTTATTTCCCTATATAGTTTTTACTGTTCATTTATTTAATAATAGAGTTATTCTGTCCCCAGAGTTCTGCCATCAGTGTTTAGCCAGCCCATTGGCTGGATAATGCATTCATGTTTCCTTGCTACAGTTTGTTGCAAAGTCAGGCTCTCCCCTACTCACCCTTCCATCTCCAGGGCTTGGCATAGTCTCTGGCCACAGACAGCCTCAATAGCTATTTGTTGAAAGAAAGGACTTTGAACTTTTGTCCTGACCAATTCCAATTTACCACAGTCCAAATTAACGAGGTTTCAGTGTAGTTAACACCGACAGTTCTTTGAAATTCAGATTCAGATATCTTGCTCCAAAAGAACACCATCTAGAAAGTGAAAAAACACTTCACACAATGGAAGAAAATATTTGCAAATCATATATATGATAAGGGATTTGTATCTAGACTATATAAAGAGCTCTTACAACTTAATAAAAGAAAAAATAACCCAATTAAAAATGGGCAAAAGATCTTAATAGGTATCTCTCCAAAAAAGTTACACAAATGTCCAATGAGCACATGAAAAGATGCTCAATGTCACCAGCCATTGGGGAGATGCAAATCAAAACCACATGAGATAGGTTATGGAGAAATACACTGCTGGTGGAAATGTAAAATGGTGTAGTCCCTTTGAAAAACAGTTTGGCAATTCCTCAAAAAGTTAAACAGAATTACCATTTAACTCAGAAATTTCATGCCTAGAAATATACCTAAGAGAAATAAAAACATGTCCACACAAAAACTTGTACACACAACAGATGAAAAGTGGAAAAAACTCAAATGTCCATTAACTGATGAATACATAAATAAAAAATGGCATATCCATACAATGGAATATTATTCATCCATAAAAAGGAATGAAGTACTGACACCTGCTACAACAAGGATAAGCTTTGAAAACCTTCTACATAAAAGCAACTGCAAAAGGCCACATATCGTATGATACCATTTAAATAAAATAACTAGAATAGGTAAATCCACATAAACAGAAAGTAGATTAGTGTTTGTCAGGGGCTGGGAAGGAGGAGGGGATAGAAGAGTGATAACTAAAAGGTACTGGGTTTCTTTTTTGAGGTGATGAAAATGTTTTAAAAGTGATAGTGGTGATATTGGCACAATTCTGAATATATTAAAAACCACTGAATTGTATACTTTAAATGGGTAAATTATATGGCATGTGGATTATATTTCAACAGAGTTGTTTAAGAGAAGACAAAACAACCAAACAAAAAAACAAAACAAAACAAAAAACCCCAAAACAGATTCCTTTTCTGACATGTAACTCTCAAGACTCTAACTTTGGAAATAATAATCTGAGTTTGATCTTACCTATCGAATCCCCCACAGCACTGATCAGGGCAGGATGTAGAATAACTAATCAATAAATATCTGTTGAATTGAAAATGATGACTTTTTTAGTCAAAAATGAAAATAGAGTATACAGTCTCTCATTCAAATCTGATATCATCAGGATAATAATCTGATTTTTGGAGAGGATTTGGTTATCTATTTTATTTTTGTCCAACCACAACTAGTTAGGATGAGTATGATTCCAGTCAGTAGTGAATGACAATGGTGTAAATAGTTAGATATCAGTATTCATGACCTATCTTTCCTAAGCAAAGCCCCTCTAAAGTTCTCTCTTTTCCTCCACCTCTCTCTCTGTCTTTCTCTCTGTCTCTCTGTCTCTTTGTTTGTCTTTCTCTCTCTGTATCTCTGTGTTTCTGTGTCTCTCTGTCTCTCTGTCTCTCTCTCTCTTACACACACACACACACACACACACACACACACACACACACACACACACCAGATTACTATCTGAAGAGGCTGAATGTAGAGTAGAGCTTAGAAGCATTTTTGTTCTGCTCTGGGGAAGGCTGGGCAAAGCTCCAGAGATTTTTTGTCTTCTCCAAGTCACCCATCTGCAATCAACCTCTCCCAGGCCAAGGAAGTGTTGAGATAAATAGTGGCATTTCAAGCACAAGTGAACGCCTCCTCCCATGACAGTTCCCTTATTCTCAGGTTGAACAAAATGGAGAAAGTGAAGTGAGGAGGCGGGGTGGCACCTCATGAGCATTTTCCATCAGAGACTCACAGCTGTCCTGCTTCAGACCAGGATTGGGCAGGACCACCTCTGACCTCACGAGGCAGTGAAAACAAGTGGCCCTCTCTCCCGCTAAGAACCAGAGAGCAGACAAAAAGGAGAACCGGGACCTGTAAAGAGAGATCTGGACTGGGGGTCAGAAGACTGGATCCTGGTCCTTTCCCTTCTGCAAGGCTATGTTCTTTCTGTCCCTGACAATGACTGCCAGAGATGGTAGAAGGCACACTAAATTAAGAAAAAAAGAAAAAAAAATGACTATCCATGAGTCTGAGAAGACCCACTGGGCTCAGGAGAGGAGCAGATCTCTCCACCTCCTGCCCAAGCTGGGATTTTGGCCTTTGTAACAACTCTGATCATGGACTGTCCCCACCTGGGAACATGCTGTGTGACTCTGGACATGCCCCTTCCCCTCTGGACTGATATTAGATAATGTGGGAGGGGACTATGCTGAGAATGACTTCCCCAATAATTACCACAAAATCCCACCGATATAGTTGTTACTTCATTTTAAAATACCTCCTACTAAATGCAGTGAGATTTTAAATCTGACAAGTTAGATTTTAAATCAAATTCTCCTGCTTCCTGGCTGAGTGACCTTGGGCAGATCTTGGCCTGTCTGAGTGTCTTCTTTTCATCTGCCACAGAAAGTTGGTCATCTCTTCCTCACAGGTTGAGGGGAGACCTCAGTGTGAGGGCCAGGCCCTAGTGAGAAATGCAGCTGCCCTGGGGAGAGGATGCCATTATCCTGCAGGGAATACTTGGCATCTTATCAGTCCCACCCAAAATCCTGGGAGCAGGGTCCTCAAAGTGTGACCTCTCACCTGCCACCTGTATGCTGGAGGTAGATTCCTGGGCCCTATTCCTGGCATCTCACGGCAATCTCTGAGACTTGGCTTGGAAACCTTCACTGTGACCAGCTTCCCAAACCAAAAATTACCTGCTCACTTAACATGGAGAATTGCTCTTCAGGAAGTACAGGATCCAGCCCTGATGCCCAGCTGGGCTGTGGGGGATGGGAGGGGTGTGGGATTCCAGGAAAGATAGGAGAAACCTGCAGAATTGTGTTCTGGTGGAAGACAAGAGCTGCTTTTTTTGAGACCAGGGGGCTGCCCTACTGTGTCCCTGACCTGCCTGCTTCCTCTGGAGCTCAACCCTGAAACCTGCCCCAACCTCACCCTACTGCACCCCACAAAGAGCCTTGCCACAAGGGCTCCTAGAGAATCTAAAGGGAACCCAACAACTTCCCTCTTAGAGCACAGGCTTTAGGAGTCTACTTGGCAGATTCACCAGTCCATCATTTTATTTATTTCATAATCTACTGTCAAGACTTCTTATGCAAATGACTCCCAGATGAGATGCAAGTTGGAATTCAGAGCCAAGAACCACTGTGACTTTTATTTTTTTAATTGTAAGAGAGCTGCAGCACCTCCTGCCTGGTCCTCTGCCCTCGACTCAGCAGCCTCCTTACCATATGCTTCCTGCTGGCAGCCACTGACAGGAGTCTGCTCATTCCTGCCAGGCATGGATTCTGAACTTGCCATGGAGAGCTGATTAACTGTGTTCCAGTAGGGAGTCTGGGTGGTGAGCAAGTATAGAGGGGAGCTGCCAAAGTGAAAAGGAACTGCTCCCTCTCTGCTGAGATTCTCAACTGTAGTCTTCCCACACTGCCTCCTCTGCACACAGGTCACAGTGAAAGAATACCTTCCTGCTTAAGTTCTACATTGCTAAAGCCTTGATTGCACATGTATTTCTTCTGAGTGCTACAAATCTGAGTTCAAAACCACTGTCCAGCTGCATGACTGAGCAAATCACTTAATTTCTCTTCCCTTATCTATGATGAGGATAAATGCCTTCTTCCTGACTTGGCGAAACTGCACAGAATAATTTATCTAAAGTACTCATCACAGAGTAGCTAATCAATAGGTTATTATTATATTGTTTTAATAAAAGATCACATAGAGTATCTTACTTTCAGTATCTGTGTTCTGGGCAAGTGGGTATAGAATGATAGAAAGAGGTTTCTAATCCGAAGATACCTTTTTATAACTAGGGAAGGGTCAGGGTATACCAAGACCACATGTCTCAACAATTGATTTTTTTTAAGTCAATAAACATGTTTTTGATGACTACTGGCCGTGAATAACCAAGTGAGTAACAAAGAGGTCCAATTCTTGTGCTCAGTAGCTTATCCCCACTCTTTTCACAGAGTGGTATCAGTCCTGGTCTCGACTCCACCACAAAGTAGCTGTGACAACTCCTGCAAGTCACTTTCCCTCTCTGCCTCAGTTTTCCCACCTGTAAAATGAGATTTTTCTCTGAGGCTCTGCCCAGTGCCATGCCTTGAGATGCTCTGACAGAGGTTTTGCCCTCCCTTCCCTCCTTGAGCACCTTCCAGAAAGAACATTAACACATGGCTCTTATACACACAGTACAACCACCCTTGGGATCCACTGCCAGATTGATTTATCTTTCTCACCTGTCAGCAAAAAATTAATAAAAGTCAATTTTAAAATGATTTTGAAACTTTTTGTCACCCCACCAGAACCCATCAGCCCTCCCTTGGAGTCATGCCAAGGCTGCCTTGCTGAGAACGTACTTCTGCCACATAGTGCTGAGGTATTTCCTAACTTCCTGCCGTCTCTCCTTTCTGGGGATGTGCTAAGTGTGCTCAATTAAGTTCCCGAGTCTTAGCTGGGCAAGCCCAGGCCTTTTGGGTCTGGTCTCTTCTGGGGAGTTCCTCTGCTCTGCTTTGCACTCTCTCAGCCTGCCTGGAATGCCATGCAATTTCCTCTGATCTAAGCAGTGGCATGGTATCCACAAATGTGGGTAGCACTGGGACAGTGTAGGACTGTTTGCTTCTCTGTAGCTCTTTGTCATCATCTGTGACCTAGGCAAATAGAGGCTCTCTGGTCCTGTTGCTCACCCCCTCCCTCAAGTCATGCCCATAGCACCTGGACCACAGGAAAGAGTAAGGGGCTTCCTTCTAGTCTAGCACGACAGCAATTAGTGTCCAGAGGTCAGCTACTTTGGAGTTCTGGAGTGGTCTTTGTCTTCTCCAGCTACATCAGATTATCAGAAGACTGCGATGATGAGGGGAGTGGGGAAGTGTTGGCAGAACACCCCTGGGGCAAAAAAAAAAAAAAAAAAAGAAGTGCTAGGGGCCAAGTACAGATCTGACTCTGCCTGGAGCTCTCTCTTCCTGTTTAAATATACTCATCTCATTCTAGGGCTAATTTCCACTCCTCAGGGACCAGTACACAAAGGAGAAGATAATGGCTTAAAAAATTTGAAAATAGAACAAAGGCAAGGGAATTAGAAACAGAAACTCACTACATTTTCAGTCCAGTTAGTGGGTGGTAGACGCCATATTCGAAGTTGGTTTGATTAAGAGGTTCTCAAGCTCTTTTGGTCTCAATTCTCACTTCATTCCCAATGTACAACCCATGATACAGACTGCTCATAATTTAGTTAAAGTGAATTAACATTTTCCTGAGGAAGATAAGGATGCTTTATAAGAGGTGCTGGGAAGAAAGGCAGATTTCTATAATAATCCTAGGCAGATGAAAGGCTGCAGCTCACCCTGGCTCTCCTGCTCCCAAAGGACCCTTGGTAACTCCTTCAGTGGTTTCAATAGAGAGCTTATCTTTTACATGCAAAGAGCTAGAGGATATCAAGAGAAATACTAAAATTCCCAGATGCAGGATATTACTATCATAAATATTAACAAATATAAATGGAGGGGTTGATACTGAGAAGTAGACACTGTGCTATCCATTGTGAGGGGCCTCAAAGAATAATAATCCATGGCACCTATCACCCAGCAGCTCATTAAATAGTAGGAGGAAAATAACAATACAAAATAGAAAACAAATGAAAAGTGCCCAGGAGAGAGGTACAAGGACCTCCAGAGGAGTCCCAAGATTTGGATTCTTGCCCTGGGTCTGCTGCTGGCCAAACTTGGAAAGGTAACTCCCTGGGGGTCAGTTTCCTCTTTTACGAAATGAGACTTTGGAACCAGATGATTTCTAATGGTGACCAGGGAGGGAACAGGTTGTAGTCCTATGGTGAATGATGAGTAGGAGTGAGGTGTAGGGGAGGGCATTCACAAGCAGGTGAGAGTCAAATGCAAACACCAGAACCAGAAAAAGACAGGCATATTTCATTAATTTGTCATTCTCATCTACAATAACTCTTATGTGTGTCAGGTGCTTTCTAGACACTGGGATCACAGTGATGACATTACCAGTGCATGAGAGTGTATAGGGGAAGTGGAAACTGGATTCCAGTCCCAGAGAAGCCCCCTGCATCTGCCTGCCACACAGCAGCCTATGACATGTACGCAGCTCTCCTTTCCATGAACCCAACTCTTCCTCTCCCTTCAGTCACCAAGGCCTGCTTAAATCAAGGAGAAGTTTAAAGGTGATAAATAAAAGTAAGGAGAAAATGAGGTACAAGGAGAAGACAGAATCAATTATTCCAAGCAAATTAAAAATGCTCTGCAGAAGTTTAAAGATGGAAGGAGAAAGGCAGAGGTAGGGGGAGGTTTCCAGTGGATGCAATAGCTAAGCGCTTGAGGGCAGGATGGGGGGTGATGAAAGGCGTGAATAACCTGTCAACTGACTTCTCTGGAGACAAATACAAATACAGAAACTAGGATTTGGTGGTGAATGGAGAACCTGAGGGCTGGTCCTCAGCACAGAATCACATTTCCTGATAGTGCTTCTTAGAAAGGATATTGAATTAGCTACATGAATACATAGAGGTACCTGGCTCGGGGTAGACGTGATGAGCTCAATTAAACCATTTAGTTACTGAATCATGGGCTTAGGTTACAAACAGGCAAGTTTGCTCATCATGTTAAGCATTCAATTCCACATATCCTTTACCCTTGTTTGGAAAGCACACCGGAGAGGGTATGCTTTGAGAAGTATATGTGTGTGTGTGTGTGTGTGTGTGTGTGTGTGTGTGTGTGTGTGTGTGTGTGAGAGTGTGAGTATACCCACTTGCATGCACAGATTTTTGTGCCAGGCCCTGTGCCACTTCTAGAAACAATGATAAAATTCTGATTAAATTCTCTGACAATAATATTCACAATATTAACCTCAATATTGAAAATATTAACAGAAATACTGGGCTATGCTCAAAATAAATCGCTAGGCAAAATTATCATAAATGGTATAGTATATGGAATGGGAATCCTGGTAGCCTATATGCCCCTTCTCGCCATCTTATCACTTCCTCCACCCAATACTGTTTGGAATACTTTTCAAGCAATTTCTAAAGCCTTAGCTATTTGCCTAAAAGGTTCTCATGAACTCCAGATAACCTTAACACTCCTGACTTTACATCTAGGGTAATCCATTTACGGAGTTTTGGACTTTTTCCATCACTTCCTGGCTTCCTTCCAGACATCCTCACCCTCCCTAACGTTGACTGGGTTTGTCACAAACCCTTTAAGGGGAAGACACTGCAGCTAGTCAAGACAGGCTGTGGATACAGAGGTCTCACTCAGAACTGAGCCTGCCCAGTGCCTATTAGGACATGCAGCTAATCATTTTTCAACTTGTGAACTAACAACCAGCAGATTAATAGGATGTGCTGAGGAAGAGCCGTCTGCTCACTTGCTAATTGCCTGTTTACGTAACTGATGATCATGGTACTTATTAGGAGTTGTTAGCACATCAAGACAGTGTCTGCTGATACTGGGAAAGGCCTGAGTTTGTGGACCTTAATTGGATCCTTAGAGTTGGGCAGTAACATATACAGCCATTATTTAAAGGTGCTATATCTCATATAGCTACCATGTATCAAGATTACTAAATTCCAGGCATTTTACCTCATGTAATTCTCACAGTAAGCCTGTGAGGAGAGTATTATTATCCCTGTTTTAGAAATGGGGGAACCCTGGCTCAGAGAGGTTAAGTGAATTACATAAAGTTCACACAGCTTACCAGTCATTGGGGCAGAATTCCAAGCCCACAGTCTTAACCATTCTATTGTACCGTTCCCCTCCTCCAACACCTGCCTTCATACACAGTGACTTCATTGATTCAAGAGTTGCCTCTGTTTGAAATTCTACTGAGTGATGTGTTGAGAGAAGGTAAGGAAACCTGTGCTCCACCTGCCTTTCCTCTAAGGAATCGAGGTTCTTGATGATGACAGAGAGACCTTTCTGTCTGGTGCTTGCCACTGTTTAATATTTCTTGATTTTTCCAGAATGTGGCTGGATAAAAATGAGAACTTTATTCTACCTTTTGGGTAAGTGCAAATTCCTCCCATTTGCTATCTAGGACAATTTCTTGGTTCCTAAGGTTATTTCCTATGCCAGTACTCTATGCTGTGTCCTTGGCCTCTGATGGCACAAAGCCCTCCCCTCCTGGCCAGGACATAAGAAGGGTTTAGAGGAAGAAGCAGTTTGCTCTTTTCATCTTGCTCCCATGACCTATGTATCTATCTGTCTACCTACCAACCTAACTGTCCTACCGGTCTTATCTACCTACATATCTACCTATCCTACCTATCTGCCTGGCCTACCTGTATACCTACTTGTCCTACCTGCTTACCTATCTGTCCTATATTATGCTTAGGTGTAACGAACTAGGTGGATATCCTCTAGTGAAGGAAGCTACTAATCACCACAAGTCTAAACCTTTTATACTATTGTATCTCCTTCAAGCTTTTGGAAGGAGAAATTCTGGCTTAGAGGGGTTTAATAACTTTTCCAAGGTCAAAGAGCAAAGAAGAAAAAACACACATCTGTTCTTTAGGTCCTAGGACTCTGAGCACTGTGGTAGAGGTCGGAGGAGAGACAACATTTTGATCAGCTTTAAACAAACTTCAAATTTATTATTAATAATGATACTGACATTTAAGTAGCACTTTCTACTTTACAAAGAAAAAGTTTAAAATTATAGCATTTAATCCTTAGAATAACACTGTGAGGGGTGTGTGATGGTCCCCATTTTACCCAGTAAGAGGTTAAAAACTATACTCAAGTCCTGATCTCATTAATGGCACAGCTGGAATCTCAGGACTTGTTTTGGACAACGAGTGCCCAGTAGTAGCTGTTATCATCACCAGCTGAGGTAGCAAAGGGAGTTAACATTACCCAATTGAATCCATCCCAGGTCACACCACTGACATCATCAGTGGGGATAGGCCAAATGTCCTATATTCCCAAACCAGCACTATGTTCTCCTCAACATTTATCCTACCCCCAAACCAACCAATTTTTAGAAAGATCTTTCAAAATTTTCCCCACTAGTCTGACATCATGAGAATCCATTTGACTTACAGGGCAGAGTTTTTCAGATTTCATTTTCAAGGTCAGTAATGCTCAGTTTATTCTAATTTAAAACATTCACACCCTCTGACCCAAATATTTCACTCCAAGGAATACTCTCCATAAATACTCCTGTAAATGTACATAGTCTCAGGTACAAAGATAGAAATAACCCACATACCCATTAAAAGAGAAATTCTTACCTAAATGATAGAATATTTAATAAAGAAAGAGCATATAAAAAAGGAGTAGGTTGATTTATATAAACTGACATGGAAAACTGTTCACAATATAGCAAAAAAGGCCAATTGAAATACCAATATGTATACAACAATCACCCATTTTTTAAAAGACAAAATGTATGAATTTAGTATGAATAGAAAAAAAATCCAGAGAAATGTTCAGTCATGGTAGTTAATTTGGTAGATGAGAAAGAGAGGAATTATAGGATCTGAGAGTAAAATTTGCAGAAGATGCCTTTTGGATTCTGGCAGGAATTGCTCCACTATCTGCACTGTTTTCCCTCCAGTTGTGAAAAGGATGAAAGCTCAGGCTTCCATCATGACAATCATATTTGGGCATCAATACAAATGCTCTGGGGAAGGTCATTCCCATTTATATACCTACTAAATTCCCTTCAGTCTCCAAGTCCCATAAGATTCAGAATTAAATTAAAAAATAAAACTGAAACGCAAACTTATTTACCACCTTAGTAGGATTGGTCCATTTTTTTCTACCAATTTCCTAGCCCAGAAATTGTCTTTTAAATAGATAATGATGATCTGAGGGTCCAGTTATTACCTTGAAACCTCACATTTTGGTCTTTCCAATGCCAATTTGTTATATATATATAAAAAAAAAACCAGTTATTTTTGCAGTGATTTTTCCCCCTGCACTTTCAAAGTGTTCCTGCAGAAGATGGCGAGAAAATGGATTCCATTAATATTGCACCTAGAAGTGTTGCTTTTTCTAGCACTAACTTCCACAAAATCTCCTCAGGAGTCTTTTATACAAACACAATCCCTTCTACTCTGCACTGCCCCACTCCCTCCAACCATCTCTTCTCCTCTTCCCAGAAGAAGAACACCTCATCTTCATCCTCTGGTTGGTTAGTTAGTTGCTGGGATTATGCTGTTGTCTGCTTGGCCCGGGGCCTGATACAGAGTTAAAGGTGGCTGACATTATTCTTGTCATTGTTTGCAACCCCACTCTCCTTCCACTAGCCAGAACACAAGACTTGCAGCATTTTTTCCTATTTAATACTAATCAAAACCCCAAAGTAAAATGTATAAACAACATAAAGCTGAACCGAATGACATGAGCCAGGAGACGGTAGTGTCCTGGGTCCTTTTGTGCCCAGCAGCCAACCCAGGGGAAGGGAGGAGGCCTGGACCCCACACATTTTCCTGAACATTCATTCTCAAGTCTCTACAGTCTGATGGAGCTGGGCTTTAACAGACACCAAACAACCTCATTAACATTCCCGCAAGCCCTGCTTCCCCTGGAAATCATGTAGGTTGTTGTTATTAGGAAGTATTTATAAGACTCTGTCACTGCAGAGTGTTTTTACAGTCATTTCGCAGGAGATAGCAGGATGCCAAGACAATCAGTCTTTCCACCGGGTGCCTTAAACGTACCTAATTCTGTCATTCCATGTCCCTACCTGGAGATCCCAGCTCTCTTCTGCTCAATGCCTATGCCAGCCTCACCATGCCAGTCATTACAGTACAGTCAAGTTCACATTCTAAAGCCCCATCATCTGAGGTAAATCATTTTATGCTTACCACAGTCTTTAAAGGTAATCAAGCCAGATACGATTGCTCTCATTTAGAAATGGGACAACTGAGTCTCAAGGAAGTTGGCTGACTTGTTCAAGGTCACAGAGCTTGTTGGTCAAAAAAAAAAATCAAAAAAAGTTTGTGAGACTTTGTGCTCAACCTTGTGCTTGGTCCTTTGACACATCATCTTTGCAAACTCTCCGCTCCCCCACCAGCCAATGATTGGCAGATCTAGGATTTGAGTCCAGGCTTTTCTTACACTAACTCTAAGATTCCATTATATCCAAACTTTGCTCAGTTCCTGAGATGAGATCCTTGTCTCCAGGTTCCCAGATCAGACTCGTTCCTCTGCTGCTCAGTAGTTCACATATTTCTGTTGCTTTGCCTACTCTAGGGTTACTGTACATTTACAAGTATGTTTTCCTCTTAGCCCAAGAACTACCCCAGGGTAGGTACTATGTCTTATACCTCTCTCAAGCTCCAGCATCCACCACACTGCTCAGTGGGTCTCAATGTGCTCTGGTTGTTTAAATGAATGAATGAAGTGGGGCAAGTGCATGCGTGTGAGTGCACATGCGTGTACGGGCACATGCATATATACTAATACCCATGAGAACATAGGCATTTTATATCTGACTTGAAAGGTTAAAGTTCCCTCTGTGGCACTCACATGAAAAAAAAGATGCCCGAGGAGGAAAATCTGCACACTTATTCTTTGCAGAAAGGTAGGATAGTATAATGATTAAGAGTACATATTCTTCCATCTTTTACCTGTAAAACCTAGAACCAGTTCTTTAACTTCTCTATGTCTCCCAATTCTTCAATTGTAAAAAGGGGATGCTGTAAATAGTAAATACATATAGTCACTGAGAATGGCACCTAGCATCTGATAAATGCCCAATGCTAGCATCTCCAGAGGGAAGGAGAATGCAGCAGTGGGGCTCTGGAGCATTTACCTATTCCAGGGAATGTGCCTAGGCACACACCTCACACACATAACCTGTGGCTCTCTGAGGCCCCACTTACCTCAGATGCTTAGGTCTCAACCCCAGCTGGGAGACCCAGAAGTAGGGTCAGAAACCTCAGGTCAGCCTCAGGCCTTGGGTTCATAGGAAACCAAAGGTATGTACCATCTCCACAGTAAGGTGAGGGTGACCCAGAAGATGGCCCAGAATCAAAGCATTTTGCAAAGCTTAGGGCCAGGAGAAGGTTGAAAGAAGTCATTATGCTTTATAAATGCACTGAGGAGCTCATAGGAAGGAGATTGACTGATAAAAGGAGAGGAAAACTCACAATGCTCCATTCCTCACTAGTTGCTCAGCAACATGGGAACGTAGTGGCTGGGACGATCTCCTCTGGACCACAAGGCAGTGTTGTACCGCTTCTCTGATAGGTCATTTGCACTCTCCCTGCTACGGCTCTGCATGAGTGGAGTGTATAGTGGGCTGAGACAGGGCCATGGGGCCACTGTGGATGATGTAGGGTCAGCGGGATCCTGTGGGAATGTTATAGTCCCTACCCTTACTCTAGCTGTAGGCTCTACCCCTCAGTGTGGAGGGAGGCTGAGAGCTACTGCCACTGTGAATGGCTGGCTGTGATTCGTCCTCAGTCTCCGTGATCTTCAGATTAAAAGCAGCTGCATAAATGGAGTATGACTTTTCTCAGTGGCCTAACTACAACCCACTGCTATGGTCAGGTATAACAGGTTGTAGATTCTAGAGGCCAGCCAGGCTCAGGAATTTTAATGAAATTACCTGAGGCTGAAAGTGGGCTGCTTAGAAAGGGAAGGAAAGGATAAGTTATACCTGTGTAATGCCGGATCTGGCTGTATCTGTACAAGATCAGCCAATTGTCCATATAGTCCAGATCCCAAGCTGTTCAGTATCATGCAAACCAGACATCTGCATTTACCAAATGCAGACTTTGACCACAGATGGATTGTCCTGGTGGACAAGGTTGCAGCACATGGGAGGTCAGTTGGCTAGAGTGCAATCCTATGACATGGGTAATGGATTTGATCCTGTTAAAGTGATTATGTTTATAGCTTCAAAAGCCACCTTTAGTTTAGGCCTGCCCCTGAATATTAGGCAGGCATGTGATTGGGTGAGTTCAGTGTAAATTCACCACAAATGTTAGAAAACAATGATATATGTATAACTGATGCTGAGCATTGCTGCCTGAGGATAGAAGTATCCATAATCCATTTAGTCCTCCAAAATGCCCCAAAAAGCAGTGTAGAATTTTGGTTCATATATATGAGATAGCTAAACACTTTGTTTCAGAGAAAACAGTGAAAACTCTAGAAGCAATAGAAAAGGTGTTCTCCCCTAAGAGCCTTAGTTTCCTCAACTATATAATCCTCCTGGGGCCCTTTCTCTTCACAAACCCCTGGACAGCAAGTAATTATGAATGTGCAGATTTGCAGCTCTCAGGCTCAGACTTGCAGAAATGTCTTAAGTTCTTGAGAGAAAAAGTGAAGCAGACAGATCCTATGGGAAACTTAAGGGGTTAAACCACCCAAAATTGGCCCCACCTGTGTGGCAAGCACTGCTTTCAGCACAATAACCCATTTCATTCTTATAGTAATTCTATAAGGTGGGCACTATTACTATCCATATAGGTGAGACTCTTCATTATTCTGCCATCCAGCTATAATGCCTCTGTCCATGTGGCAAGGTGAGTGGCCACAGGGTGGATGTATGTAGCTTCAGTAACTCAAAGAGGGGTGGTGCACCCAGGCAGGTGTGGATCGAGGGCTACAATGCTCCTTTTAAATTGCCAGGCTGCTCTGAGGGTGTCTAGCCCTGCTGTTAAACCTTCTCTGCTCCAATACTGGGGCTCTGATCTTCGATGAACATAGGGCTACTCTGCTCCTCTATGCGGACAAGTCAGAGCTGGTTCCCCACTAGCTGTCTCCAGCAGACTGGCCTGCCATATTGTCAGATATCAGGCATCCCTGTCTCATGGAGATGAGAAATGGCCGTGACTGAGATATGGAGGGTAGGCGTGACCAAGACCCAGGGAGAACTGGTTCTGTTTTGCCAAAGCAGGTGGCGACAGAGAACAGAAATCCTGGCTGATGGCTCTTTGATCTGAATGCATACTATCTGAATAATTGGCTGTTGTTGCCCACAAGCGTGGTGCCTCCTGCCATTCAGGTCCTGCTTGCCCCATATGTAAAACACCAGCTGGCCACTGGCTTGCCTTGTTGCAGGTCTAGTCTCTTCAGCATTCTGCACTGGCTGGATCAGGGCATGGGAGAGGGCAGTGTGTGGGGTGGAGGGTGATGGACTTCAGTAGCTCATCTTCTGAGCAGAGTGCCTTTGTCATGGGGATGAGCAGGATTTCCTTCCTGTCTGACACTAATGTATTTCAATAGCTTTCTTGACCTATCCCTCCACTTCCCTTTTATGTCACTCAAGGTATACTTGAAACTTGTATTTACTCACCATCTCCATATCACCTCAACCCACCCTATTGGGCTTTCATCTCCACCACTCCAAGACAATACTGCTTAAACTCATTGAAGCCCATGATAATCTTCTATCCATACTGTTTCATCTCCCAGAAGCATCGACCAGTGAAATAACTTACCTCACCTTGAAATACTGTCTTCTGTAAGCTTCCCTGATAGCTCTCATCTGTTTTTTCATAGCTGTCATTTTGTCTTCCTGCCTCAGTGTCTGTTCCTTCTTACAAGACTTTCTAATGTTGGGGTACCCCCAAGATTCAGTTTTGGGCTATCTTCTTTATCTATGTTCTCAAGCGACCTCATTTGCATGTCTTTAAATTCTACTTATATATTTATGACTTAACTTGTTTTACCTGTTTATTGTAAAATAAAACATAGATACAGAAAACCACATGACATAAATAGCTTAGTGAGTTATTACAAGGACCCTCAAAATAACTACACGGGTTAAGATACAGAACTTTGCCAGCAACCCAGAGGAATGCTTGTCCCCATCTCAACAACAGACCCATTCACTCCTCCAAAAGTAACCACTTCTCTGACTTTTAGAGTAATCATTTGTCTTTTTTTTTGTTTTATGGTTTTATCACCCAAGTGCATTCCTAGACACTGCAGTTTAGTCGCCCATTTTTTGAAACTTTATCTTTTAATTCTCTGTTATAGATTTTGTCTTCATCTCTTTCTTTCCTAAATTCATAAAATTTTTCTGTTCATTTGCCCTGTGGGGTTTTTCATAGTCTGGATTCTCAGTGCATTTCAACATGTTCCTTTGTCTTTGTATTCTTATAAATGCGCAGCTGGATCAGTTTGGATCAGGCTCAGTTTCCAAGCTCAAGCCAAGACCATAAGTGGTACTATGCTCTTTCATCAGGAGGCATGCAATGTCTGCCCTTTACACTTTTTTAGTATTAGCAACCACTAGTGCGCAATGTCTAAAACCTAGACCCCAGATCCATTAATTCATTTTATTTTTCACATAGCCCTCTATAATAGTTTTATACAGAGATGTTGCCCTTCACCTATTATTTGATTACCCAGGGGCACAGTTGATATAAGAATGACAGGATAAATGCTAATTTCCTTTTATTTACCTGATTTTAAAGATAATAAATTAGTTCCCTGTCATCCTCAGATAATGACCAGTTAATTAATTTATTAAATGTCATTATGAGCTCATGGATATAAACATGGGTTTCAATCCATTGCAATTATTATTATTAAAGCACAAATTATCATCTTTGGCCAGTGGGAGTCTCTTTAAGTTGGCTCATGACCTGTTCCAGGCTTATTTACACATTTCCTACCCAGACTTGGGATCAGCCATTTCTCCCAGAAGCCCTGGTTTCTTTCAGTGGGAAATAATATAACATGGCCATAACCTGACTGCATCTCATGGTCATAGTTTCTAGGCCTTTTTTAATGGATACAGCTAGAGGGTAAAATAAAATGATAGATATAGATAGGTGATAGATAGATGATAGATAGCAAGATAGATTGATAGATATAGATGATATAGAGATGGCAGATGATAATAGACAGATGATAGATATAATATAAATATTATATACATAATATATAAAATGAACTCTATAACACAAGTATGATATATATATATATATATACACACAAAATTTTGTGTATATATATATATACACAAAATTTACAAAATAAAAAATCCAAATTCAAATTCACCTCTACAGTATTTTTATTTTGCCTCTTCTATACTACCTCTGTATTTCCATTCTTTTGCACTAAGAATCCTGGTTGTCAAAAACACAGAAATGATAGAAATTGAATGACCCCCCCCCAATTGTTTGTTTATCCCACACCATACATACAACAGTCTCAGAATAATAGTAGCAATACTAATGCTACTATAAGCTATTGTGATTATTAAAAAGGTTTAAATTGTTTTTTCCATATGGCATCTCCATTCCCCCAATTCTTAATACTATACATTGTCGGATTATATTGTCATTGCACAATATACTATTACCCTTTTAACCCTCACTTAGTCTTAGTGCTGTAAGTAACTGAATGTTTAATGCTCACCACCGGTCTTATGTCAATGTCTGTTTGGTAATTTTGTTGTCTGAAACTCATTCTCTAGGAGATTCCTGAGGAAGGACTCATGGAAACAATAATCTCTGAGTTCTTAAATGCTATTTTAATGTTAGTTTGTGCTCTTTATACTTGAAGGATCATTAAAATCTTTGGCTCATATTTTTTGTGAATACTTTTAATGTGTTACTCCATTTTCTTTTGTCATAACAGGTGGCTGCGGAAAAGTCTGATGACAGTATAATTTTCTCGTATATAAATCACTTACTCTTTTGTCTTAGATGCCCAAAGGATTTTTCTCTTTTTCTTCTAAGCCCAGCAATTTTACTAACATATGTCATGGTCTTTCTGGGTCAATACTCTCAGATACACAGTATACTCTTTCAATATGTAGCTGTAAACACACACGCACGCACGCACGCATGCATGCACACATATATATTTTAATTTTAGGAAGGTTTCTGAATTATAATTTTTAGATTTGATTTGTTATCTTGTTTTAGTCTCTCTCTCCCTTTTCAGAGGTGCCTATTATCTATATGTTAAATCTTCTTTGCCATTCTTTAATATTTGTGATTTTCTCTCAAACCATGTTTATATCTTTCTTAATTTCTTTTTGACTTTAAATTTTTCCTTCCTTTATGTCTGCTACTTCTCATCAGGCATTATTCATAGTGTTTATTTGTTCTCATGTTCCTTATAGTTTAGTTCTCATTTATAAAATTTTTCTTTTATTTCTAATTCTTTCTTGAATTCTATTACTTCATTTCTAAATTTCTATAATTGTGATTTGTTATAGTTTGTCTTGTATTGTTTTGAAATGCTTTTTTAACTCATTGTGAAATAACATGCTGTAGTTTTTTTTTGTTTTTTTTTTTAGCTTTTCTTTCTGGTGTCCTTTTATTGTCTGCAGGGATGTTACTCTCCTCATTCTCTCCTTCTTTATAATAACTTACAAGATTTGAATACAATCATCTAATTTTTATGTAAAATGAGTTTTCCTGAACTTTCAGAGACTTCATTCAGATGTCCTTTCAAACCACACAAAACTCCCTCTTGTATTGTTTTATATAGTGAAATATATATACACATACATACATACACACACACATATGTATATAATCATTTTGCTGAATATAATATATATATTTTTTAAAATTTTATTCATAGTTTCAAGCATACAATATATTGGTTAGACATTTATATAGTTTATTAAACAATCCCCCTGATTACTCTTTCTCTCCTCTGGCTTCATGCCTAGCCATTACATTACTGCTGAATGCATTCCCTATACCATGCTCCCCATCCCTGTGACCATCTATCAACTACTAATTTGTACTTCTTTAACCCTTTACCCCTTTCTCCTAATCCCCCAACCTCCCTCCCCTCTGGCTGTCACCAAACTGTCTTCTATATTTGTAAGCCTGTTTTCGATTAGTTTGTTCTTTTTGTTCCTTAGATTCTGCATATAAATGAAATCATATGGTATTTACCATTCTCTGTCTGACTTATTTCTCTCAGCATAATAACCTTTATATCTATCCAAGTCTTTACAAATGATAGGATTTCATTTTTTTAATGGCTAAGTAATATTCCATTGTATATATCAACCATAACTTTTTATCCAACCATCTGTTGATGGGAATTTAGGTTGCTTCCATATCTTGGCTATTGTAAATAGTGCTGACATGAACATAGGGATTTATAGATCTTTATGAATTATTGTTTTGGTTTTCTTTGGATAAATACCCAGAAGTACAATTGTTGGGTCAAAAGTATATCCATTTTTGATTTTTTGAGGAAACTCCAGACTATTTTCCATAGTGGCTGTACCAATTTGCAATCCCTCTAACAGTGCATGAGGGTTCCCTTTTCTCCACATCCTCAGCAACACTTGTTTTTCTTTATTTACACATGATAGCCATTCTCACAGGTGTGAGGTGATATCTCATTGTGGTTTTAATTTGCAGTTCTCTGATGATTAGTGACCTTGAGCATCTTTTCATATGTCTGTTGGCCATTAGTATTTCCTCTTTGGAGAAATATCTGTTCAAGTCTTCTGCCTGTTTTTTAATTGGATTGTTTGGTTTTTGTTGTTGAGTTGTATGAGTTCTTTATATATTTTGAATATTAACCTCATCAGATGTATCATAAGTGAATATCTTCTCCCATTCGGTTGGTTATCTTTTCATTTTGTTGATGTTTCCTTTGCTGCACAAAAACTTTTTAGCTTGATGTAGTCCTATTTGTTTATTTTTTCTTTTGTTTCCCTTGCCTCAGAAGACATGTCCAAAAATAAATTACTAGTAGCAATATCAGAGAGATTACTACCTGTTTTCTTCTGGAAGTTTTATGGTTTCGGGTCTTACATTTACGTAATCCATTTTGAGTCCAGTTTCTTGTTCTTTTGCGTGTATCTGTCCAATTTTCCCCAAATCATTTATTGAAGAGACTGTCCTTATCCCATTGCATATTCTTGATTCTTAGTGTATAGGCATGGATTTATTTCTGGGCTTTCTATTTTGTTCCATTGATCAATGTGTGTATGTATGTGTGTGTGTGTACACACACACACACACACACACACACACACACACATACATATATATATATACTATATATATATATATATATAATACATATATAATATATGTTTTATACCAGTACCATGCTGTTTTGATTACTGTTGCCTTGTAGTATAGTTTAATAGCAGGTTATGTGATATCTCCAATTTTGTTCTTTCTCAAGTTTGCCATGGCTATTCGGGATTATTTACGGTTCCATATAAATTTTAGGGTTGTTTGTTCTAGCTCTCTGAAAAAATAAAATCGGTATTTTGATAAGGATTGCATTGAATATATAGATTGCTTTGGGTAGTATGGCCATTTGAATGATGTTCATTCTTTCTACCCGTGAGCATGGTATATGCTTCCATTTATTTGTATCTCCTTCAATTTCTTATTTCAATGACTTATA
This sequence comes from Eidolon dupreanum, assembly GCA_028627145.1. Lineage (NCBI taxonomy): Eukaryota > Metazoa > Chordata > Mammalia > Chiroptera > Pteropodidae > Eidolon > Eidolon dupreanum. Next base: position 75,446,169 of record CM053510.1, read on the forward strand.
ATTTTCTGAGAACAGGCATTTTACCTCCTTAGTTAATTTGATTCTCAGATATTTTATTGTTTTTGATATAACTGTAAATTTTCTTAATTTCTCTTTCTGAAAGTTCAACATTGGCATATTAAAATACCACTGACTTCTGAATATTAATTTTGTATCCAGCTACTTTATGAATTAATTGATCAGTTCGAATAGTTTTTTTGTGGAATCTTTAGGGTTCTCTATGTAGAGTATCATGTCATTAGCAAATAAAGAGAGTTTTAATTCTTCTTTTCCAATTTGGATAACTTATTTCTTTCTTGTCTAATTGCTGTGGCAATACAATGTTGAAGAGAAGTGAAAGTGGGCATCCTTGTCTTGTTCCTGATCTTAAGGAAAACACTTTTAGCCTTTCCTCATTGACTATGATGTTAGCTGTAGGTTTGTCATATATGGCCTTTATTATGTTGAGGAATGTTCCCTCTATTCCCACTTTTCAGAGAGTTTTTATCATAGATGGATGCTGGATTTTGTTGAACGCTTCTTTTTATTTGATCGTATGTTTTTTATCTTTTGATTTGTTAATGTGGTGTATCATATTAATTGATTTGAGGCTATTGTACCAACCTTGCATCCTGGGAATAAATCCAACTTGATCATGGTATATGATATTTTTAATGTATTGTTGGATTTGGTTTGCTAATATTTTACTGAGGATTTTTGCATTAATGTTCAGAAGAGATATCAGTCTATAGTTTTCTTTTTTTGTAATGTCTTTGTCTGGTTTTGGAATCAAGGTAATGGTCATCTCAGAAAAGGAGTTAAGGAGCCTTTCCTCTTCTCGAAGTTCTTGGAATAGTTTGAGAAAAATAGGTGTTAGTTCTCCTTTGAATGTTTGGTAAAATTCACCTATGAAGCCATGTGGTCCAGGATTTTTGGTTTTGGGGAGGTTTTTGATTACTGATTCGATTTCATTGGTGGTAATCTGCCGGTTCAGATTTTCTGTTTCTTCTGACTCATTCTTGGGAGATTATATGTTTCTAGGATTGTGTCCATTTCTTCCAGATTGTCCAATTTGTTGGCATATAATTAATTGCTTGTAGTATTTTCTCATGATTCTTGATATTTCTGTAGCGTTCTTAGTTATTTCTCCCCTTTCATTTCTGATTTAATTTATCTGTGTCCTCTCTTCCTTGATGAGTCTGGTTAAGGGTCTGTCAATTTTGTTTATCCTTTCAGAGTACTAGCTCTTGGTTTCATTAATCTTTTGTATTTTTCTAGACTCTATTTCATTTATTTTTCTCTGATATTTACTATTTTCTTCCTTTGATTCATTTCAGGCTCTGTTTGCTGTTCTTTTTCTAGTAGTTTTAAGCATAAGTTTAGATTGTTCATTTGAGCTTTTTCTTTTTTCTTGAAGTAAGCCTGCATTGCTATGAATTTCCCTCAAAATCCCACAGATTTTGAGTCGTTTTCCTTTTCATTTGTCTCTACATATCTTTTGAGTTCTTCCTCAATCACATTGTTAATCCACTCATTGTTTAGTAGCACGTTATTTGGCCTGCATGTATTTGTGTATTTTCCAGTTTTTTTCTTGTAATTAATTTCTAGCTTCATACTATTGTGATTGGAGAAGACAGCTGATATGATTTCAGTCTTCTTATATTTACTGAGACATGTTTTGTGTCCTAACATGTGGGTCTATCTTGGAAAATGTTCCATGTGCACTTGAGAAGAATGTATATTGTGCTGCTTTGGGGAGAAATGCTTGGAAAATATCTGTTAAATCCACATGGTCTAGTGTGTCTTTTAGGCACAGTGTTCCCTTGTTGATTCTTTGCCTGGAAGATCTGTCCATTGGTGTCAATGCAGTATTAAAGTCTCCTACTATGAGTATATTACTGTTGATCTCTCCTTTTATGTCAGTCAATAATTGCTTTACGTAGGTAGGTGCCCCTATGTTGGGTGCGTATATGTTTACTAGAGTTATGTCCCCTTGACTTACTGATCCTTTTATCATTATGTAAAATTCTTCTTTGTCTCTTATTATAGCCTTTGTTTTAAAGTCTAGTTTGTCTGATATAAGTATTGCTACCCTGGCTTTTTTTATTTTTATTTCTGTTTGCGTGAAATATCTTTTTCCACTCCTTTACTTTCAGTCTGTGAGTGTCATTTGATCTGAAATAGGTCTCTTATAGACAGCATATGCATGGGTCTTGTTTTCTTACCTATTTGGCTACTCTATGTCTTTGATTGGAGCACTTAATGCATTTAAATTTAAAGTGATTATTGATAGGTATATATTTACTGCCATTTTATTATTCGTATATATTTTTTTCCTTTTTTACACCTGCTTTTTTTTTTTTTTTACAGAAATCCCTTTAACATTTCTTGTAATACTAGCTTGTTGGTGATGAATTCCTTAAGCTTTTTTTCTGTATGGGAAGCTTTTTATCTCACCTTTCATTTAACTCAAAAGCCTTGCTGGGTAAAGTATTCATAGTTGTAGTGTCTTGTTTTTCATAACTTTGAATATTTCTTGCCAGTCCTTTCTGGCCTGCAAAGTTTCCATTGAAAAATCAGCAGATATTCTTATAGGGACATCATTGTAAGTAATGAGCTGCCTATCTCTTGCTGCTTTTAAGATTCTGTCTTGTTTTTGACCTTTGGCATTTTAATTATGATGTGTCTTGGTGTGGGTCTGTTTGAATTCCTCTTGCTTGGGACTCTTTGTGCTTCCTGAACTTGTGTGTCTAATTCCTTTGCCAAATTAGGGAAGTTTTCTGTCATTATTTCTTCAAATAGATTCTCAATCCCTTGCTCTCTCTCTTCTCCTTTGGGTACTCCTATGATGCGGATATTGTTACACTTAATGTTGTCCCAGAGGTCTCTTAAACCATCCTCATTTTTTAAAATTCTTTTTTTCTTTTTGTTGTTCTGACTGGGTGTATTCTGCTACCTTGTCTTCCAATTTGATGACTCCATCTTCTGCTTCGTCCAGTCTCCTGTTGAATCCTTCTAGTGTAGTCTTTATTTCAGTTATCGTATTCTTCATTTCTGTCTGGTTCTTTTTTATGGTTTCTATATCCTTTCTTATGCTTATTATCTCTTTGTTGAGATTCTCATTATGCTCATTCATTCTCCCCCTAACATTTTTGAGCATCTTTATAACCATTATTTTGAACTCTGTCTCTGGTAGGTTGTTTGCCTCCATTTCATTTAGCTTATTTTTTGGAGTTTTCCCCTGTTGTTTCATTTGTGGTATGTTTCTTTGTTTTCTCATTTTATTCTCCTCTCTGTATTCTTTTCTATGTGTTAGGGATATTTGTTACATCTCTCAGCCTTGGCCAGATGGCCTTATGTGGAAGGTGTCCTGTGTGGCCCAGTGGCACATTCTCCCTGATCCTCTGTGCTGGAAGAACTGGATGTGATTTTTGTGTGTGTTGTGTATGATCTTATGTTGTCGTCAAGACTTTAATGTTGCTCATACATCAGTGGATGGGATTAATTAATGCTAACTAACTGTGGGAATTGGCTGCACCTACAGGGTAAGAGTTGCTATGTGGGGCCTGACCTTCTGAGTGGGATTTTCCCTAACAGGTTTGTGTACTTGTTGAGACCACCCTTTGTGCGTACTGCTTATGGGACTATCAGGAGTTGCTCTGTTGTGGTCTAGTGCCAGTCTCCAGGTCATTGGTTCTGTGGTCCCTTAGCAGGGGCTCCCCAATATGCCAAGGTCAGCTGCTGCCTTTGATGGCTCAGGGCTACCTGGTGGGAGCTACAAAGCAATCCATAGATGGTTGTTGCCTATGCTGGATCTATAGTGGAAGAACAATGCTGTAGGCTGCAGTCCAGTTATACCTCGTCCCTGACCCAGGGCAGTTTAGCAGAAGGACCAGTGCTCCTCAAGGCTTAATAGTGCCTGTGAGTTGCCTATAAGTCTCCGAAACTAGAAGAGTCTCTGAGTGATATGCATGTTGGGTGGTACAGGGCCTTGGGAGTCTTCTGGATCTATTGAGCAGATTTATCCCTGCCATTGCAGTGTCAGTTTACATGCCAGCGCTGTCTCTGTGCCTCCCTATATAAGTTTCCGATTATAGCAAGGCCAACTGCTGCCCACCTGGAGCCACAAACAACCTAAGCTCTGTTTAAGAATTACTGAAGATCATGGCAGGCATTGTGTGGACAATGCAAACTAAGTGCTGTTATTTGCTGTTGAATTTGTGACCCAAGAAAAGCACAGGATGGGACTGGATTTCCTGGGAGCAGGCTTGCCACAGGTATTTGTGTGTAAGATGGGGCATCATCTTAGTGAGGTACAGGGCTGTCAGGCCTCTGCAGCTCCAGATTTGCTGCCAGCTCTGGGACTGTGGGCTCCCACCAATATCAGATATCACTGCGTGACCTACTGCTGTCTGTGATGAGCCCACAGAAACCCTGCGATATGCCCAAGCGATACTGTATCTCGTGCTGGCTGAACTTTGCTCACTTCGCTAGCTGAGATCTGTTGATGGCACAAAATGTACCACCTCAGTGCAGGGGTGGCTACCTGTCAAAGTGCTGCAAGCACTTTGTGGACTTTATGGGGCATGGCAGCCACCCAGCTATGAAAGCACTGGGCAATCTGCAGGTTCGGTGGAGTGGGCCTGTCTCCTCAGGCCAGTGCTTCTAAATTGGCCTTGTAGGAGGGATTTGCACAGGTAAGCTGGTGCTGTTTGTAGATTGCCTTGTAGGGGGCATGACTAAGGCACAATGGTGACTGCCTGTCCAGCCCTTGTTCTGGTACCAGGTAATGCAGTCTTTCCCCGTATAAATCTTGCACGACCCTCTGACCCACCACCAGTGCTCCAGGTGGCTGTAATTTCAATGTGAACCTGGGAGGAGGTGAACTCTGCTTTTACCTAGTCCACCACTTTCCTCCAACCACCAGTTCTCTCTATATATTTTTTATATATATATATATATATATATATATAATACTACATATATATTTTGCTTATATATAGAATCATTTTGCTGAATATATACATTTTACATATATTATATATTTTGCATATATATTATATATTTGTGTGTGTGTGTGTGTGTGTGTGTGTGTGTGTGTATATATATATATATATATATATATAGAGAGAGAGAGAGAGAGAGAGAGAGAGAGAGAGAGCGCGCGAGCGCGCGCCTTATGAGATTTCCTGGTTCTGTTCCCCTCCCCAACTTTTATCTGAACTATCTCTTCTTCCTCTTCCTTTTCTTTTGATTATCCTGGCCCTGTTAAATTTTGATGCCACTCCAGCAGTTTCTCTTCACTGGAGACCTTAGAAGGAAGCCCTAAGAGGTCATTTTTGGGAATACGCAAGAACTATGCTGGTCTAGTCCCTTTGGGCCATCTGTTGGGCTCCTTACATTAACCTGCTATTGTAGTGACCAGAATCACCAATCCTTTCAATTTTAGCTGCTACTCTCAAATTGTCTCATCATATTTTTCACTGTATTTCTCTTGCTACTTTGAGGTTCTCCTGTTCTCAGGTCCATTCTCCCTCTGTTTCTGTTTTTCATGTATGGATACCATTAACGAACAGGTCTTGTGTTTGTTAATGGTTCCTCCTTATTATATTTTGGAGTTCATGGGAATACCTTGTCACCTTTTTTATTGTAAATGTTGCCCATGGGGTTTTGGTTTTGCTACTTCATTGTTCTGTTTTATATGGGGATTTGGGAAGATAATAAGACTCTGCTGCCACAGGTCTTACCAAAATCTCTCCTGCTGATAACTTTCAAATTTGATCTCCAGTCTGCATACCTGACCTCATATCTCCACACGAAGGCCTAACAGGTGTCTCAAACTTAACTTGTTCAAAAAAAGCCAAATTTCTCCCTTAAACATACCTTTCTCTATGAATCTTCCTCATTTCAATAAATGGCACCACTTCCCTCCCTGTTACTTAGGACAAAAACCTAAGAGTTAGTCTCTTCCCCTTACACTCCAAAATCAATCATATCTATAGGCCCTGGCCATACTACCACCAAACACATCCCTAATTCCATTACTTGTTATCAACCCCATTCTTTAACCCTGGTTGGGGCTCCCACCAGTTCTGTTCTGAACTTCCCTATTAGCTTCCTGGTTTCTCTGCCTCTACTCACCCTGCAGGGCAGTCAGAGTGATCTTTTAAAGCATAACTCAGACTACCTCATTCCCACATTTAACACAACCCAAAGCCTTCCCACTGCAAACAATCAAATCCCAACACCTAACCCTGGCCTATAAAACCCTATATGATTTGGACCATACTGTCTTCTCTGACTCCATCCATTTTGCCATTATTCTATATGTTCTAGACATCTGTTCCTCTTTTTGTCCCCAAAATATCCCCATATGCTTCTCATCTTGATGTGTACCCTTGCTCTTCCCTAGGATTGGAATGCTTTTCCCCTACATCTTTGCAACATTATTTCTTTGTCATTATTTAGGTCTGAACTCAGAGAGGCCTTCCTTTATCCCCTAAATAAAGCTGTTTTACTATTTTATCTTAGCACTTATCAGTGCCTGCAATTATCTGTATCATTTATTTGTATGTATAAGTTTTGTCTGCATGTATACCTCCCCACCACCAGTAGAATTCTACTTGTGGACGGTGACATAACAGGACATAATAGTGACATAAGTGGACCTTGTACAACATAATAGATGCTTAATATTTATCAGTTAATTGTTTTTCTAATTACATCTGAAGATGGCCAAAGGAACTGAACCCTGTGCCATAGCAAGCTCTGGAATATAAATATTTTTCTAAAATCACCAGCTGCTAGCCTAAGCCTTTCATTCAGGAGATGGTCCTATCTATGCTGCTGGATACAGTGTCCTGACCATCTGACTTATCTCTATTAGATCAATACTTCCTTTCTATAACAAATATTTTATAATGCTCCTTTTCTATTCTGAAATAAAATTCATATATAACTACATACCTAATTGTTTTTTAAATATACAGAATTCTCTAATTATAATATTAAGAAGCAATAAAAAGAAAGTAATTTATAATAAATAATGAATATTTCATTATGCAAATGCTTGAATATGACTAAACTAGAAACATAATGAAGTGGTCAAATGTGTACCCCTTTTTGTAGAATCACCATGAACACAGAAACTATAAATTCAAACTAATATAGGAATGTTTCATTGGCAACTCAAATACCACAAGCTGAGTTGGCCAGAGTGATGAAGGGTGACGTGATTTCCCAAAATGTTATACAACTAATGGAAAATTCAGAACAAAACAAAATACAGTCTTCTCAATTTACTTAGTGGAAAATTCAATGCATACTAAAACTTTATGAAAAATATTCTGCATTTACAAATAAAATGTAGTTAGTTCCTAGGTTCAGACCTCCAGAGAGACTTCCCAAGCTAGAAGTTGAGCCCTACCTCCCAGTGAAACCTCTGCAATACTTTTTTTAAAATAATTAATGAACTTTTATATTATTTCTTCTCTTCCTCTCTCCCCCCTTATATCAATTTATCCTTGTAGATGCATCTTGTAGCCTTGTATCCTTGTAGATGAATCTCAAGGTCATCCCTGACTGTTTCCTTGGGATAAATACATGAGAAGTTGAAGGATCAAAGAATATGTCCACTTTGAGGCTTTCAGAAGGCATATAAAAGTTTACCTTCTAGGCGAACGTCTCCAATCCTTAACACACATTGAGGATAATCTTATTTCTTTTTTTTTTTTTTAAATAAATGTATTGAGGTAAAATTGCACTGTGTGCTCACCACCTGAAGTTAAGTTTCCTTCCATCATCATATATTTGACCCCTTTTACCCTTACCTACCCCCTACCACCTCCTTCTAGTAACCACTGAACTGTTGTCTGTGTCCATGAGTCTCTGTTTGTTTGTCTTGTTTGTTGCATTCAGTTTTATACCCCACATATGAGTGAAATCATATGTTTCTCAACTTTTTCCCTCTGACATATTTCACTTAGCATGATAATCTCAAGATCCATCCATGTGGTTGCAAATGACAGTATTTCATCTTTTCTTATGGCTGGGTAATATTCCATTGTATATATGTACATCTTTTTTTATCAATCATCTATTGAAGGGCACTTTCGTTGTTTCCATGTCTTGGCCACCATGAATAATGTTGCAGTAAACATCAGGGTGCATACATTTTGTGTATAAATGTTCTCAAATTTTGGGTATAGATACTCAGAAGTGGGGTTGCTGTGTCATATAGTAATTCTACTAATATTTTGAGGAACCTCCATACTTTTTGCATAGTGGCTCTACCAATTTACATTCCCACCAGCAGTTTATGAGAGTTTCTTTTCCCCCCACACTGTCTCCAACATTTGTTATTCCTTGTTCTGTTGATAATAGCCATTCTAATAGGTGCGAGGTGGTATCTCATTGTGATTTGTATTTGTATTTCCCTAATAGCTAGTAAAGTTGAGCATCTTTCCATGTGTTTGTTGGCTATTTGTATGTCTTCTTCGGAGAAGTGTTTGTTCATGTCCATTTTTTAATTGGATTGTTTATTTTTTATTGTTGAGTTATATAAGTTCTTTGTATATTTTGGATATTATGCCTTTATTGGAGTTGTTTGCAAATATCTTCTCCCATTCGTTTGGTTGCCTCGTTATCTTGTTGATGGTTTCTTTTGCTGTTCAGAAGCTTGAAATAGTCCCAATCATTTATTTTTGCTTTTACTTCCCTTGTCTTTGGGGTCAATTTCATAAAAATCCTCTATAAATCCAAGGTCCATGAGTTTAGTACCTGTGTTTTCTCCTATGCAATTTATTGTTTCAGCTCTTATATTCAGGTCTTTGATCCATTTTGAGTTAATTTTGGTGTATGGTGACAGATAGTATTCTAGTTTCATTCTTATTTCTTTTTAAAACACACATTTTATTGTCAAAAATTTACATCTTTATTTTATCTGCTTCTCCAATTACTAGGAAAGATAGACATTTTTCATACTTTTGGTGACCATTCATAACAGCACATGGAGGAAGGGTAGTGACGTGAAGGGAAAACCTTGCCATACCCACTTCTATAATACTGAAATTAAATAGTCTATTTGGAAATGTGCATTGGCTCTATTACACAAAAACCAAGAGCAAAAATCATAAAGGGAAAATGCAATACATTTAACTCTACACATATATCAAAATACATTGTAAACAAAATTAATTAAACTGGAATAAATATTTGCAACATATATCACAGATCTGAGTTTTAGAGAACCATAAAAAATTCTAACAAGTAATTTTTTACAAAAATGAACACCAAGTAAAGTAAAAAGATGAGCAAATCCCCGTGGTACTTTTAACAAGTGTTAATACTTACTGAATCTTGTTATGTACTCTGGAGCCTTAGCCATCTCAACTGAGGAGGGAGGGCCAACTATCAGAAGTCAAGACACATACCCCAAACCTCAGTACAGTACTCCCTCCTTATCTGTGGTTTTGCTTTCCGTAGTTTCTGTTACCTGTGGTCAATCATGATCAGAAAATATTAAATGGAAAATTCTAGATATTTTGAGAGAGAGAGAGAGAGACCATATTCACATAACTTTTATTATGGTATATTGTTATAATTGTCTTATTTTCTTATTGTTGTTCATCTCTTACTATTCTTAATTTATAAATTAAATTTTATCATAGCTATGTATGTATACAAAAAATCATAGTATATATAGGGTTCAGTACTAGCTATTGTTTCAGGCATCCACTAGGGGTCATGAAATGTATCCTCCGCAGATAAGGGAAGACTCCTGTATTTCTTTTTTCCCTCCCCAGTCACTGCAGCCTTTGGAATTTGAACCCTTCAAGATCTTTTGTTTATAATTCTGCTACTGAAGCACCACTTACTGATAAGGAATGGCCAGTGTCTGAATTAAACCACGTTAGTTACTGTCTTCTTTAAATTTCTTTAAGGAAAACATAATTACCAAGTAAATCTCATTTGGATTCACTCAGTGCTCCAAAGGCTTCAGCACACTGTTCTTTGACCCTCCTTTATAGATAGAACAGAACACGAGTTTGCAAGAGTCCTTGAATCCTGGAGACATTTTGTGTAAATGCAAATGAAGGATGCATAAAGATTGAGGGAAGCCTGCTGTGCTGTTCAGAGAGGAAAATTTGAGTTCCTTTCAGAACAGCCAAAGTTGAGAGTCTGGCTCCCTGACTGAACTAAGACGTCTCTTTGAAAAAGCCCCCAAATCTTTCTAATCTTCAGTTAATCCTACTGCAAACTGCCATTGCCTCTAACGTGGCAGAAGCAGGATGATCAAATGGAGAATTTTGAAAAGAAAAATGCCACATAGAAATGCAAGAAGTTCTTAACTTTAATTAAAATGGTCACTGCTAGTGAAGGATCTGCATGCTTTACTGTGACTTCCTAGGCACCCACTGCAGAGCCATCATGACATAGTGATTAAGACTTCCAGATTAGGAGCCAGTCTGCTGGGTTGGACTTCAAGCCAGCCACTTACTAATCATGTGACCTAGTTCAAATTACTTACCTGAACTTTAGTTTCCTCATCTGTAAACTAGTACATGACTCCTAATGATGCTGTGAGAATTGCAGTAAAACATGTAAATTAATAAGAAGAATACCTGATACATAGTTACTGTCCAGTATTATCTTTGATTATTACCTTAACTACCAGTATTAATCACATCTTTATTTTCTGTATTCTGGTGCTTTGACATCTGAGGCCTTGCTGACCCTGCAGGGACTGCCCCTCTCAAGGTTAGCCAATTCCTAGAGATAGTAAACAACTGGTCCACAACAGTACTTGTCAAACACAAACCACTCAATCCAGAATCCACACACCCAACCACTTCCTTTACTGAGCACTCACAGGGCTCTTATACCATAGGCCCCTGGCCTCCTGCCCTATTAACTCCCAGGACCAGGTACCAGACAATTAGGAACAGCCCCTATGCCCCAGAACCTACTGAGAATATTCAAACTAGCCAAACCTAAGCCAGCTCACCTTGCCTCATCAGTTACTCCCTGAAGAAATATACATTTCCCTCTTATTTCCTCTGCCTCCTGAAAACCTCAGTGCTTCCCTGTGTGGCATGGCATGCCCCCTGCTCTTGGGAGCTGTAAGTAACAAACTATCTTTTCAATTGCAGTTATTACCAAATCTATTGGCCTACTGTACCTCTAATTTTCTATTAATATGCTATTTTAAAACATCGCCTTTCCCACAGCTTTAATTCTTCCCAAACTACTCCTTTGAAGGTCATCATTGATATCTTATTGCCAATCAGGTTACCTCATCCATGTCTATTTTTTCTTTTACCCTTACTATAGTATTTAACTTTGTTGACTAGCTCATAGCTTAAAGGTCACTTACTCCCCAAAGTCTTCCCAAACCCTCCCTCAAGCTTCCAACCAGTGTCCTCCTATGTGTTCCTGCTGTTATTATAATTGCACATTTTTTGGGTTATAAATCCTTCATTAAAAAGTCAACTCAAAGGACTGGGAAAAATGGCATAGATGATAGAGGCTTTGTTCATCTGCTCTTATGACCACATCAAAGTTGTCACGGAAACATGGAGCAAACAGCAAGCAGGGTCACCTGGGCTCTAGATGAACAGAAGCCCTACAACTAGAGAGAGAAATAAGAAATCACCCTGCAATGGGAGGAGGTAGGACAGGGTGAGGACACAAGGCTGCTCAGTCCCCAGCAGCTGAGTGAAACAGAGGCTACAGCTGTGGCAGCCTGCAGCTGTGGATATCCTTCTTAAAGGAGCTCTGTCCACGAACGGACTTTCACAATGATGGATTTGCTTGCTCTGAGCACCAGCACCCTGTTGGCTACTTGGGGGTCACCAGCGACTTACAAGGGGATGCTGAGTTGTTGGAGCAAGCGCTAGAGATAAGGCTCTCTCCTGGGCAGAAGTGCTGGTGGTATCCGTTGTTTCTCTGTTGAGCCTTCCCCCATCCCAGTGTGTGTACTCAGCACTGCCATGGCTGAGATGTCATCAAACTGGATAATAGAGGTCACTCCGCCCAGAGAATTCCCTGAAATTCCGCCTTTCCCAACTCACAGGCCCACCGAAGTCACATTCAGTTGTGTTCTAGGAGAGTCTGGTGTTCCTTGCTGAGCAAGCTCCAAGACCCACACGAGTGGCAGCTGACCTCGGTTTCTAGTGAGGCCTCATGAGGCAACTATAAGCACAGCATCTGTGGATTATTTGCTGAATCTTAACAGGTGGCCCCAGAGGGACACAGATTGGTGCTAAACTTGGTCTGCAGCTTAACCTCTCTCAGGACTGTGTCATTGGACATCTATTACACAGAGCCATGCTAAGAAGACCAGGAGACTTGGGAGCTTTGCTTAATACATAAAATAGACCCAGAAAGGCAGCCAAAATGGAAAGACAAAGAAGCAGGAACCATATGATAAAACAGAACAGAGATCCAGGAATAATGGATTCAAGCAATCTAACATATGCAGAGTTCAAAACACTGGTTATAAAGATGCTCAATGAACTTAAGGGAAGTGTAGATGGACTCAGTGAGAACTTTAACAAAGAGATTTAAAATAAAAACCATACAAATGGAAATGAAAATGATAAAAGGGAACCAGTCAGAAATGAAGACTACATCATCTGAGATGAAGAGTATATTAGAGGGAATTAAAAGAGAAGATGAAGAAGAGGATCGAACCACCAATATAGAGGATGGGGAAGCCGAGGTCACCCAATCAGAGCGGCAAGAAAAAAGAAGCCAAGAATATCATAATAATTTAAGGAGCCTTTGGGACAAAACTAAGTGTAAAACATCTATGTAACGGGTACCTAAAGGAAGAGAGGGAGAAAACGTGGAAAAGCTATTTGAAGAAATAATGGTGGAAAATTTCCCTCACCTGGTAAAGGAAATAGACATACAACACCAGGAAGCTCAGAGAGTCACAAGAAAGATGAACACAAAGGGACATCATAATTAAAATGTTAAGGGTTAAATACAAAGAGAATCTTAAAAGCAGGAAGAGAAAAGCAGTTAACTATAAGAGCGCACCCATAAGACTGCAGCTGATTTCTCAAAAGAAACTATGCAGGACAGAAGGGCTTGGCACAAAATATTCAAAGTGATGAAAACCCAGGATTTATAACCAAGAATACTTCATCTAGCAAAGCTACTATTTAGAGTTGAGGACAGATAAAGAGCTTCCCAGACAAAAATAAGAAAAGGAATTCATCAACACCAAGCCACTATTACAGAAAATGTTGGAAGGACTTCTTTAAAAAAAAAAAGAAAAAAAAAAACATGTATCAAAATCATGAATAAAGAATGGTAATAACTACATATCTATCAGCAACTACCTCCACTGGAAAATAATTAAGTGCTTCAACCAAAGGATAGGGTGGCTGAATGGATAAGAAAACAAGACCCCTACATATGCTGTCTATGAGAGACTCCAGATTAAAAGATACACACGGACTAAAAGAAAGGGAATGGAAAAAGATATTACCTTGATGATCCTTGAGGGTATCACACTAAATGAAGTAAGTCAGATAAAGGCAAATACTACGTGATTTCACATAATGCATAATTTAAAGAACAAAACAAACAACAAAAATGGAAACAAACTCATAGATACAGAAAATGTTTTGAGGGCTACTAGACAGGAAGGGGGTTGAGAGGGTCGGTGAGAAAGAGCAAAGGAATTAAGATATACAAATGGATAGTTACAAAATAGTCATGGAGATATAAAGTGTAGCATAAGGAAAATAGTCAACAATGTTGTAATAAATATGCGAGGAGAAAGAGGGGTACTAGATTTAGTGGGGTGATCACTTGAGCTCTAATCACTAGGCTGTACAGCCGAAACTACTATATTACTGTATGCCAACTATAATTGAAAAGAAAAAATCTCATTTCAATAAAGCTGGGTGGCAGGGAGCCACCTCCAAACAGTTCGAGCTATGTCTCTCCTCCAGTATGGAGTACTATGGTGGTGCTGTTCAGTAACCATTGCCTGAAGGAGAAAATGAATAACTGCATGAACAAGCCAACTCATCCAACTTCAGTATCTTTGAGCCATCCTTAATTATTCATCCCTCTCTATTCTATTCCCTCATTCTTCTCTCTTCCTTTTCCTTTCTATCATCATCCATTATTCCTCTATCCTTTTCATCACAAGCTGAAGCAAAGCAACGGCCTCTTCATTCATGTTTTTAATTTCAGTATCTCCCCCTCCAAACCATACTGTGCTGCACCTCCCTGCCCCTCCTCAACCTTCACCCTCATAAAGTCCCAGTTGCTTATTCTGGTGTTAGTACCCCCTTCCCCTCTGTAATCTTCTCTACCTCTTCTCCATATACTTATGGCTGTGCACCATCATCTCCCAACTGAAAGCTTATTTCCTTGCCAGTCTTGACCAAAGCAGGATACACATGAACACCTTCAGCTCCCCGCTCTCATACTGTCCAGGCCTGGGATCTGGGGGTCCCAGCACCATCCCAAATAGCTCCTAATTCCACATAGGTGTAGGACTGAAGGTAACTCATCCTTGAGATCTGGAATGTGGTGGAAAAATTTATATTAGTTTGCACACATTAGAGGATGTCCAGAGAAAAGAGTCTACAATAAACCAGAGTAAAATAGAAAATACAATGTTGGTTGATTTCATTACCAATCTTGCCTCAGCAGATTTTAATGTGCTGAGACTGTGACTGGCAGAAGTAGTTATAATGGTCATGCCAATAGCAGCCCATGCTTCTCAATCTCACCCTCTCCCGCGCCCTCCCACCCCCTGGCCCCCGGCATTTATTGTGCTCTGCATTCTAGGTACAAGGGATTACAGTGCACCTAAAATTGAGTGTATTTTGTTTCATGCAAAAATTGTTTCCTGAAACAATTTGAATGTTTATAAATCAAATCTGTTTCCTCAAACCTTACTTTTCTGATCTACTTTATCCCTTTCTCTAATTCATCTTTAGGAAATAAAGGTGCCTAATATTTAAGTCTTTTGCTTTCAGCTTCTCTTCTTTGCTTCTGTCAAATGGATAACAGCTTCTAAAATGGACAAAAAAAGCTCCAGTAAAAGTACCTTTGTAAATATTATTATGCAAAAAGGACCCTTCTGTAATAAATCTAGCCACTGTCTTTTAATTTTGTTTTATAAATTCTAATTTTGAATATTAGGTGGAAGAGAAGCTTATCTAACTCCTTCATTTCAGATAAATTTGAATCTAAAATGAAATGCCTTTTTAGTATGAAAAGGAGTATCTACAGATAACTCTAAACTCCTGAGGCCTGAAGGAAAAGGAGAAGGGCAAGTAGGAGGGAGTAAAAATATGTACGAGGAGCTTGCCAGGTAGGCCTCTGGGAGACTGACTTCACATACTGTATTTCAGCTTGCCCTCACAACTATGGGGCAGGTATTATCAGTCTGACTTTACTGAAAGACACAGCACTCAAGGTCAGGTAGCTGGCCCAAGGTCATATAGGTAGTGAGTGTCAGAGCTGGGTTTTGAATCTAGATCTAACTCTAAAACCTTCATCATCTACTAGGTTGTCTCTGGGAGGAGGCCATCTGGTTGACTCCCACTCCCACTCTCACGTCTTCTTAGGCCAGATAGATTGTAGAAAATACTACTGTAAGTGTGTCCATAAAAGTTACTACTATATTTCTATATTTTTAAAAATCTATTGTTTTACTTCTTTAAGCACCATTTTTTTCTACAAAGGATTGGAAGAGGCCACCTTCTTTTGTAGCAAATCATCTCCATGATTAATGACTCTTATTAAAACTAGGAATAAGCCAGTCATGAAACCATTCAGATATGAGCAGGAGGAACTGAAACTAGGAAGGATGATAGGGAAGGTTGGAAAGGTCCAAGCAATCAGCTTGGGAAGCAGGCAGTAAACAGGGTAAGGAAGATCCTGCCGCAGCCTTGAGATAAAGGTCCCAGGAAAAGAGACAAAGTTAAGTTAGGACCAATGTGAGTACTGGCAGATCCTTGGCTGGGAGAGAGGCAAAAACAGCTAGGCTGACCCTTCTGAGGTAACAGACCATAGCCCTAGATATCCATCTGTCCACTCGAGATGAGTATACTGCAGATGAAAGCACCCGGCTCACCTTCAGCATGTAGATTATGCTCTATACATGTTAGATTCCCTCCATCTTTCCTTCCATCTCAGGGACAAGATTAATCCCACGCTGGGGCAAGGCTGTCCTTACACTTAAAGGTTAAGTTTCCCAGCTTAGAACACTGGAGAGAGGAGTTGCAAGGGCCAAGCAAATCATTCTATTTAATAGCACCAAGCTTCTTCTTAACCTCAGTCTGGTTTGCTGTTTCCTATAACTATTTCTTCTTGCCCTGTCCTCAGGTAAAAATGGAAACTTGTGAGCATCCTCTCCTGAATATGGATATTTTTAGCAACTTAGAGACATTGGTCATATCACTCTTTAGTCTAATAAGAGTTGGAGGTTTTTCTGCTGTTTCTGAATGCCAGAGTAAAGATAAAGAGAGGATTAAGTGGCTGGGAATTCCCCCACTGACTTATAGATGCAGGGGAGCAGGCAGAGGCATATGCACATCTGGTGTGAGCAGCTTTCCCTAGGAACTCCAGTGACAGAGGCCTGCAGTTTTGTGGCTTCAGGGCTGAGCCCTGTCCTTGTTCTAAGTGAGGAGATGGAGGAAGAAAGGTATCAAAATAGAGAAGAGATGGCAGGAGGGAGATAACAAGCTTCTCAGCACCCAAAGCAGATGATTTAAGACCTTCTTTTCCTAAATTAGGTGTGTGTTTAGACAGACATTCAGGGGGAAAAGCCACACTGACTTAATTATATTCAGAATTTCCTCAGGCTCTCCAGTAACAGGCAACTGCTGGCACTGGGGAGGCTACCTTGGTGATTTTTCTGCCCCAGTACTGAGGGGTGGAACTCATGCCTCATCTCCAAGAGAGCATGTTCCTGCCTACAAATCCCCACTCTAGAGTGTCACACCTGAGCTAAGTTTCCCTGATTACAACCCCACATACCCAGAAGGTTTTCCCCACTACTGCACTCTCTCTTTTACTACCTCATTCATTTTCCTCACATCACTTTGGTGAGATAGGAAGCAAGACTATTCTTATTTTCCTTCCTATAGGTAAGAAAATGGGAACCAAAAAATTCAGCTGATATAGGCATGGTCACAAATCAAACCCTAGAACCAGATTTTTGGCTTTGGGGGCTCAGATTTCCAGACCCAGAACCATCTTTCTAAACGAGGTAGGAGGTGAGGTGGGGGTAGCAAAAGAGAGAAGTAGGCCCTGTCTTTTTCCATTATTTTAGCATTGCCAGATTCCTGGCAAGCTTGCAATACCTATGAGCAAGCTAAAGAGACAGGAAGAAAGAAACCCAAGGGGCAGTTTGATCTCCACCCTTGTAAAAAGGTAGACATTTCCAGTAGGGGCCCCCTAGAGGCTGCCTCTGTTCCTGCAGTGGCGCCCACAAGCCATGTGTCTGCAGTTGCTTCCTCCTTCTTATTCCTGTTATATTTGTAGTAGGCCAGCCAGGCCATCCCAGCCCCTGGTGCACATTAAGGGTACCAAGTCTACAATGAACATTTGGTCTCCATTTAAAAGTCATTTGGGCATTGGGAGAAATCTGGCCAGACCCAACACTGCCCATCTGAGCGCCTTGCCTTGGCATTGTTGCCCCTCTTGGGTATGAAGAGGTCACCGGAGCAAATATTTAGGTTTGGATCCTAATCCCTACCCATGACCTCTCTAACCTTCCAAGCTAAAATCTCAGCCAAAGGCTGTACAAATAGGCTTTTGTACCAGGCCCCTAAACAGTCAAATGAAGTTCAGAGAACTAACATGCAGCAGAACCACCCACCCTTGTGAAACCATCATTAGCTCTGGTCAGAGCAGAGAATGCTTGGGAAGGCTTTCTCTCTAGGAAGCCTTTGAGAGAGAATTGCTTTCCCTCCTCTAACATTTGGAAGGATTCCTGCACAGGGTGAATGAATGGCTGGGGTAAGGGTGCAGAGGGCCTGAGCTTCCTCCCCACTGACTTATCATATTGTTTCTATTTCCCTAGGCAGGCTGCCAACTCTTCAAAGACAGGGACTGCATCCTATCTTTGAAGCTCTTGGTTCAAGTTCTTAGCCTGTAAATAGCAGGCATTCAATTCAAGTGCAGTACATTAATGAGTACTATAATTGTAGAAGTCCAGGTTGGGCTCCTTTAGTTCTGATATGGTCACTCCCATCTCAAAAACAATTGCCAGCCTCATACTACCTACAGAAGAGCCCAGACTGCTTCCCTCTTTGCATCTGGGACTACCACTGAGCTCCAGCCTGCCCCTTAGCCTCACTTCTTCCCAGGGCAAATTTCTATGTACCCAGTGCTTGAAAAACTTGAAGCTCTTTCTCTGCTTAGCACTATTCTGCCTTGGTGCTTTTGCCTAGGTTATTTCTCCCACTTGGAATCTAATGCGCTCAACACGAAGAAGGGGCTCAGAAAGAACATGTTTAATTCATCTGAATTAAATTAAAGTTGGAACCCAGAGAAGGCTGTGTCCTATTTCCTGCTTCTGTCTCCCCAGCTGTACCTCAAAAGTGGAAATATCTGCCCAAGTCCACTGGCCCCAGGAAAGGGAGCTGGTGAGGTACTCGAGCCTGGTGTAAAATGCTGCTGCAAAAGTGTGATGCTTCTTTTCAGGTGGATTGGGGCTGTGGGGACTTGAGATTCCCTGATCTTTTGGCAAATGGCATTCTATATATGTGACTAGGAAATCACTAGTAGGAAAAACTAATGTCTAGAAAGGAAATGTGAAGGAGAAGGAGAGAGAGACAGCTGGAATCAGACAATTAGGAAAGGGAAGCATGAAGAAATGGAGACCTTTACTCCCTCGAGGGAGATGCGTTAGCAAGACTTCTCACCTCAGTTCACCTATCAGCCTCTGGGGGGTTCAGAGGCTTCCAATCTGTTTTTGTGTTTGTTTGTTTGTTTGTTTGTTTGTTTGTTTTTGAGAGAAGACCCACAGCTTTCATTGGACTCCAAAAAGGGCTTCTTGTTTCGAATTACTTACCTGCTCTCTTAGATTGGTGCTCCTTAGGATTCTGTCCCAGGACTACTTCTTTCTCCCGCTGGTAGCACCCATAAGCCACGGCTTTGATTACTATTTGATAAGCTGACTCCTGGCACCTGGCCAGGTTTGGCATTAATGCTGAGTGCTAACAGAGACATAATGCATTTCTATTTCCAGCCTGTACCTCTCTTCTGAGCTCCGGAACCACATATCATATTACCTACAGGATGGACAGCTCCACTAGGAAGCCCAGAGTCCCTTCAGAATCGGCAGAACCCAAACTGAACACCTTCTCCCTTTGATTCATTCTCCTCATTGCAGCTAGAGGAATCTCCCTGTAAAATGTAGAATTGAGTCCTCCTTTCCCTATCTGCCAAGGCTGTTATGAAGAGATAAAGCTAGAAAAGTACCACCTAAGTGAATAAAACTATGAATATTCATGTACATCTCTTAGGGTGACCTCAGCAGCTGTAACTCATTAAGCCACTTGTGGTTACCTCTCTACCTTGCAAAGTTCCCAGTTCCAGTCCCACTCGTCTTTCCACAAACTTTAGAAATTTTCTGTAGCAAGGGAGGATGAAAGAGACACAGCCACATCTATTACTTCCTAAAGCTAGGATCATAAATCCCATTGCAATTAAACCTAGCCTGGGAAAGGGCTTAAAGCACAAAACACACTGCTGCTTTCACATTTGCCAATTACAACATGACAATGATTGAATAGCCCATTGTCAGTGATGTAAGGATGGCCCACTCAGCTTTCCTCCTGCTCCCATGTGGAGTTTACCAGCTGGGGTCTGAGGGCTCAAAGATGCCAGGGATGACAAACATAGAGCATGCTGATCAAATCTGCAGGGGACACAAAACTGGGAGAGCAGAAACTTAGCAGGTCAATGACAGAATCCAAATTTAAAATTACCAGTGGAAGAGAACACTGATGGAAGCCAAAAAAATGAAATCTTTGGTGGAAAATGTAGTGTTACCCTTAGATTTAAGAAATCAATAGCAGACCTATAAACAGGGGAAACCTGACTTGGACATGTTTATTGAAAAAAAAAAAGACATGGGCTTTGTTCATTTGTTTTGAACACAAGCTTGACATTAACCAACCGACAAACGTTTACTTACAAAAAAAATGTAATCTTGTGCTATGTTAATAATAGCAGAGTGTCTAGGACAAAGGGGGAACTGGCTTTCTAATCTCTTCCCTAGCCAGACCAAGGTTAAACACTGTGACCAGTTTGGTCACCACTTTCAGAAAGACAGTCACAAACTAGAAGATGGTCTGGGCTAGTGATAAAAATAGAAATCAAATTATCTGAGAAGCGGCTGAAGGGGCAGGAAATATTCATCCCAGGGAAGAGAAGATTTGGAAGGGTCATGACTGTTGACTTTAAGTATGTAAAGATCCATCAAGAAGAATTAGGAGTCCACTTTCCTAGGTCCATGAGGGCCAAATCAGGTCCTGCAGGAGGAAATGGCAAGGCTCAGTATTGGATAGAAGAAAAACCACCATGGCTGCTGCCTCAAGAGGCAGTGGGCAACCTGTCCTTGGTAGGATTTAAGCAGAGGATGAATTTGGGAGCAAACAAAAACAAAAGAGTCATGGCCTTTTGCCTCTACAACGCACACAAATTACTGAGTTGTAGGAGATTTTCCTGATTGAACAGTAAATAATTACAGACTGCTTGCTTTGGCTGACATGCTTCAGGAGACCAGGAGGACTGGTTCCTTCTCCTCTCTTAAATATCCTGCCTCTTTGGGATCATTTCTTGCCACTTTTGCCCCTCTCTGACCAACCCAGCCCAGTATACCACATAGCTGGACATCAGGACTCAGCTTCTTCATCATCTCTTCTAGAAGCTGACCATCACTCACCAAAAGTAGGTTGGGTGCCCCCGAATTCCAGCTCCCTTAGCACCCTGTACTTTTGGTATCGAAGTAATTATCCCTTTACAGTTACTGCTTATTTACTTGTCTGCTTTCCCTGCTGCATGTAGGCTGGACAACACCAGAAACCTTTGTTGGGTTTACTCATTACTGTATCTGGAGCAACTGGCCCAGGGAATGGCACACTGAAAACCCAAAATAAATATTTCTGAATACATGAATGTATGAATCAACTAGATTCTAAATGAAGCTACCCAGACTATAGTCTGAGTAGATTCATTTGTTAGGACTGCCTAGCTTCTTATCCTTACAAAACCCACCTGTCTACTCTGGGCTGCATGTCAGCTTTGAGGCTTTTCTGCTCTAGCCTCAGGCTCTGGGGAGAAAGCCCTTTTCCCTCTAATCCCAATAGGCCTTCTGCAGCTTCTAGGTGTGTTAACTACACATTCCCATTCTGGCAATGGGACATCTTCAGAAGTTCTTTCCTGGAAAACAGTAACGATTGATCTGTTTGATATGGTTTTGCCAGGTGGTTAGAGATTGGACAAAGTAGTCTCTGAGGCCCTTCTGCCCTGGAAATCTCTGCTCTCGTATTCTGGAAGAGCCTGTCCTCCTAAACTTGGGCCATGCTGAGCGATGCCCCTTGAAGAGAAATAGTCACAAAACTGATCCACAGCCCCCCACCCCCAGGCCCAGAGGTATGAGTCACACTAAGATGAGTTTGTTCTTTTTCCCTTAGGCTATGGCACAGACAGGTGAGAGACCTCAGGAAGTCTCTGACTTGGGACAGTAGATAAAGTACAGAACATTTGCCCCAACTTGGTCAACCCATAAAAAAGTTAAGACCCAAGGAGTTAAATGCCTTTTCCCTGCTCTTTAAATGCTCATTCTGCACTAAGGAGTTAACACAGCTGCCCTTAAACTGAACATCTTATAACTCACTTTTGTTTACCCTCCGCCTTTACTGCTGCTATTGCTGCTATTAATATTTAATGTCTCTTGAGGAAGGATCACTTCCCTGACATAACAAGATCTGGTGCAGTATTCATCAGAGAAACTGTCTTGGGGCTCATTGCCTCCAACAGCTCAGCAGGGTCCATCCTGGGCCAGAATGGGAGAGCAGGATGCTGTAGTCCTCCCACCTCCTGAAAACATCCTGGATATGGCTGGGAGGCTAAGTGCTCAGGTTCTGTGTTATCCTCCAGAGCATGACAGTGCTGAAGTCTGCTTAAGTTTATTTATTAACCCTGGCAAAGAGGCCTCTGGGAACACAAACAGATTTTAAAATAATACATATCATTAACATTTAAAATGCCAAAGTGGCAACAATTCCTTCTGTTCTTGTGGGAGATAGCAAAGCAGCTCAGAGAGGAGCCAGGAGTGGGACGTGCTGGGTTCCCTCTTTATGCACCAGACTCACTGGATAGAGTCTGGAGGTCTGCTCTCTTCCTTGGAGAAAGGCCAGGTACTTTCCAATCTGAGAAAGGGACCCACACAGCTGGAACTGGGGACCGCTTTGCCCATATAGAAAGTGAGACTCAAAACCAGTATATGCTTGGTCAGTGAGGGGCTGGAGTGAAACAATGCAGTCTATTAGAAGAATGTGGGTGGGAAGCCAGAAGCTCCAGTTGCATCTTGATTTTTGTCATTAATGAGCCATGTGATCTTAGCTGGATCTCTTAACCTACCATCAGCTCAACTCAGTTTTCTTTTCTAATAATAGAATTATTTCAATCTGGAGGGCACTAGAAAATATCTAGTCCAATCTCCTCTCTGTACAGATAACCTCAACATCCCTACAAGGGTTAATTGGAATACAGGTCTCCTATAGTTGTGGAATCAGGATTTAAGACTTGACATGGTAATGTAGGGAGGAGACAAGATAAATGTTAATCTAGCCACATTCAGAGACTGCCATATGCTGATCAGCCCTGTAGTTAGGCCAGGAGGACACCTGCAGAACAAAGGAAGATTTCCACTGGGATTGCCAACAGCCCATTCTTCTCCACACCTGTGAAGGGGAACCAGCAACCAAGAGAGTCATTCACTTTGGCTAAAACCATGGGGAACCTAAGGATTAAAGGCTAGGAATTGCCAGCAGGACTTTCACTCTACATAGTCTTATCTTTTCACACTACTGAGAATGGACATCACTTATAAAATTCTTAATCTTTTATCAGGAAGTGAAATGGGACATCTCTTGCAGAGTTAATCTTTTTAGTAAACCTAGTTAAGTTTTCTTCCCTCCTTTCTTTGGAAAAAGGCACTCTCCTTCAAATCCTGATAATTGCCCTGGTGACTCAGATCCTCTGGCTATTGATAAGGGTCATCAGCCCATTGTTAAGCAGAAATGGTGTTAAGCCAGGTAGGGTCCTTAGAGTGTGAGGGGAAAGGGGACTTTAAGCCAAAGGTCTTTCTTTTTACTCTTTAAGAAATGTATTAACGATGCCTTGTTTCCCTTTACTCACTTAATAGGCAAATCAATAATAGAAATTAATAGATGTATGATTTCAATAACAAGTTTGTATTTCCTTTTCCTTGTTTAGGGACTGAGGTGGCACTTCAGCAGGAAACCCAAGACCCCACCCTGAATGAGGCAGAAAAGGTAAGAGCTCCATGAAACCCTTATAGGCAGGGACTCCACCATTCTCAGCAGGAAGCAGATATGGAAGAAGAGACCTCCCATCCCTCAACATCCATACTAATAAGGGGGTTCGTGGCTCTTAAAAAAGAGATAGACAGGAAAGTTAGGGGGTTTTGGGTCTGCCTGCAAAGACACTGAGGTCATCCTATCTTAGAAGGGATCCGCCCTAATCTACCCACAATTAAGCAAGCCAGAAGGCATTTTTTAAATTTACACAAAGAAATCAGTACACAGAGATTTAGGTGCCAGTTTTATCCAGTCACTTGCACCTTCACAATGAAGACCCCAATGACCTTCAACTCACATGAGTCTCATTATACCATCTTTATAATATGATGCATATGCCCGGAAGTTCATTAATATCATTATAGCAGATTGAATTCTGGGAACAAACAAGACAATCTTAGCTGTCAATCAAGTAAGCCCACTCTAAGTAACCACCCACAGCAAAAAGGGACAAAAACCCTGAAGTCTTTGTTACCAGGCCTTTTGAGCCACGCTTCTCTTGCTCAGGCCTGCTTCCATGTCTGGAAGTGTACTTTGCCTTCTAATAAAACTTTTCTATTGTATTTTGGTGTCTTGCTCAATTCTTTGTTCGAGACATCAAGAACCTGGACAGTGCGCCGGGAGAGGACCATACTCTCCAGTAACACTTCCCTTTCCTCACTGTATGTCCAAATCAAAGGAAATGGGTTAACAAAGTCTTTTAAACAATAACTCAGAAGAACTAAAGAATGATATATAAACTGAATTTCCTGACCACTCTGGGTCCCTCTTAGTGCCTTTACTCTCTCTGTCCCTTGCACTGTCCCTCTCACTCTCTGCCTCTGAGAGGAGTCTACACTCTGTAGAGTGTCACCCCCTTTCTAATAAACTTTCCTGTTGACTCTAACTTGGGGTTTGTGTTGAATTCTTTCTACATTCTCCACCAAAGGACCCTCTTCTCTGGATACAAGGATAGGTCTCCCCGTCACTTGGGGAAATTTGCCCTGTCCTACATCAATGGGGTCAGTCATTTCACTTTGTTTCTGCCTTGGCTCTTGCTGACTACTATTCAGCTGTGACTTGTAGGCAACTCTGAAACCAAGGCACAGAGTTCTTGTTATGAATCGTAATGCTTTGCATGTGTGCAGTTGTCACTCAGTTTTCAAAGATTCCTCATCTGCTTTACCTTTTTGATCTGTATGAGGTAAGCAGGGAGGTATCAGTATGGCAAATGGGAAAACACAGACAGAAATGTCCACTTTAAGTCTCACGGGTCATAAGTGGTCAAGAGATGGCTTAAATCCTGGTCATCTTGCTTTCTGTCCAGGACTCTTTTATGCTACTCTGTTTTTGTTTTGTTTTGTTTTGTTTTTTGATGGTTGTTGTTATTGTTATAGAAACAGACTCTCTTTGGTATAATCAGAAAACCTAAAAGAGCCTCAGAGAAGAAGGAGTTTTGGGAAATGGGTGAACAGCTGCCCAAAGCACTCTATATCTGGAACAAATACTTGTAGATTTGTTTATTTGCCGAAATAGTGAAAAGTGCCCTATAAAAGTAAAGTATGGTTATTACTAAAAATCACATTTCCCACATTGCAAAACCAGTTGATATCAATTACCCAGGATGCCTATCAAACTGACCTTTTGTTGTCTATAAGCTAGTCAGCATTTGCTGAGAACCCCTCAAGAAGTCAAAACCCCAGTAGAAGGTGAGGAGTTGGGAAGTGAATTCTCATTTTCAGATGATAACACTTAGTCCAGGAATTTCTGGAAACAATTACCCCTCCCTGGTAAGCCTATTTATTCTTTTATCTCCAGCACCTAACACAACCCATGGCACAGAGTAGGTGCTCAATGAAGGTCAACAGAACTCCTGGACTTGGCATTCTGGATTGGAGTAGAGACTACAACTGGATCTTAAACTTCAGAATTCCTGTAAATCATTGGGATACTTGTTAAAATGCAAATGTCAGAATCAGATTCTAGATTCAGTAGGTCTGAAATCTACACTTTTAATAACTTCTCCAGCTAAGATTTTAGGTAGGTGATCCTTAGCCCTCCCTTTGAAAAATGTGGCTCAGAAAGAACTCTGAATTTCCAAGCTGGCAGGTCTTTCTGAGGGCTGTTTACATATCTCATAACCACATGGTTTGCCCCCAAGCTCTTGGGTTTTATAAATATCCCCAAGCCAACCAGGTAAAGGTTACTGCCATGACTTTGCTCAGACTCTGGGACATTAGCAAAGAGCCAGCTGGCTTGCTAGAGTCCTAGGAATACACAAACCAAACTCCCATAGTGCTTCATGATGGCAAAGTACTAAACTGATGCACAGAAAAGATTTCAGCCTATGCAGCCTGAGAAGAGAATATCAGAAGTAATGTAGAGAGAAGGCAAGAGAACTGAAGTGTTAAATCAAGCTGCATTCAGAGACTGCAATGTGCTGATCCGCTGTGCAGCCAGGCAAGGAGGAGGACACCTGTAGAACAAAGGAAAATTTCTATCGGGACTGCTAACAACCCATTTCCCACACCTGTGAAGGGGAAACAGCAAAAACAGTCTTTAACTGACTGTTCTACACAAATAAAATTGTTCATTTTCTATGGCTAAAACCATAGGGAACCTGTGGAATAAAGGCTTGGAAATGCCAGCAGGCCTTGCATGCTACAGTCTTACCTTTTCACAGGGCATACTCTTCCCCTTCCTCATTGTATGTTCATATCAAAGGACATGGGTAAACAAAGTCTTTAAAACTGTAATTCATGGGAACTAAAGAATGATATACAAACTGAATTCCCCCCTCAGGATGTCTATCAATGTCTTTACTCTCAGTCTCTTCTCTTGGTCCCTCTCAGTGTCTTTTTCTTGGTACTCTTTCTCTCATTGTCCACATCTCTCTTAGGTTAGGTTCTCTGCCTCTGAGAGGAGACCACACCCTATCTGTGGAGTGTTACTCCTTTTCTAATAAACTTTCCTTTTGACTCTAACTTTGGTGTGTGTATTGAATTCTTTCTACACTCTCTGCCAAAGGACCATCTTCTCCTCTCAGTACTGGGCTTGGTCTCTCCTGACTTGGGTAATTTGCCCTGTCCTGCATCAGAAGAACAGTGAATCTTAGAAATCGCTTTCTGGCCCAACATAGTTAAGGGCAATTAACCTTTAGAGGGGCGGGTTCGTTTCTGGAACAAGCAGCAGCCTCTATCTTCTGGAGGCTATTTATGTTCATGAGAAGTACCAAGCTACCGGCAACTCTCTGAGATTGAATAGGAAAAACAAACAACACACACATCTATGGCCATGCCACCCTGAACATGCCTGATCTCATCTGATCTTCAAAGCTAAGCAGGGCTGAGACTGGTTAGTACTTGGATGGGAGACCACCTAGGACTAACAGGTGCCGTAGGCACAAAAAAAAAAAAAAAAAAAAAAGAAAGAAAGAGAAAAGAAAAGAAAAGAAAAGAGAAAAGGAAAGGAAAGAAAAGAAAACCTGCACAGGCCAGTCTGCGAGCTGCCGGGGCTATACTCTGAGTGCGCTCATCTCTGTCTGCCTGGATGTTAAGTGGAAAGGTATTTCTGTTCTCTCCATGATGAGGATTATTTATCAGGGATTTCTGCTGAGCTGAACTACAGAAGGGAAGGCTTAGGGAGACTCAACACACACAAATCCCATTAGTGTTTTTCTCACAAAGGGTCTCTCACATTTATCAAAGAAGTAGATCAAAAGCTTTGTGCTGCTCCTCCTCGTGCGCCATACCTGGAGCAGAAACAAGGTTCCTTGTGCTAGTGGTAAGATTCACTTCCTTAGCACCTTGCCTTTTTGTCCATTACCACTTTATCAAGTCCCTTAGGGTTCTGAGTACATGGTAACGTCCAAATATAGCTGTTCCTTCTCTATGGCTTATGTTGAGATTGTATTTTCCAGAAATGGTCACAACAATTTCTCCCATCCCACATACTCTTCTAATGTAATGACTCTGGCATACCCCACCATTGAGAGGTGCTGTCTATGACCCCTCCTCTGGAATCTAGGTGGGCTTGTAACTATAGTGGAAATGATGCCATATGACTTTTGCTGAGTCAGTCGTAAAAGGCAATACAGCTTTGCATAGTTCTTTTGGGTTGCTCAGTCTTAGAACCCCAACAACATATTGTGAGGAAATTCAAGTAATCTGCAGAGGAACTTACATGGAGAGTTCCACATAGAGAGGAAGAGAAGCCCCCCGCCCTCAGTTCTCGTTGAGCCTCCAGCCTCCAACCAGCACTAACTTCCCAGCCATGTAAGTGAGCCATCTTGAAGAAGATCCTCCACTTCCACCACGCCCTTCCACCCTCAGCCCCTCCTGCCCCACAGTGGATGCTACAGGGAGCAGAGATGAACCTTATGAACCTTCCTCACTGAGCTTTGCCCCAATTAAGGATTCATGAGCTAAATAAATGACAATTATTGTTTTAAGTTACTATAGTTGCCCAAGTTCTTGATCCCCTCCTCCTTACCTTTATCAGTCTGTCACCAAAAGGGGTCTCTGATATTACAGAACCATTTAAATTTATTTAGAGGGACAAATGTGTGGGATCTTTAGGGAACAGAGTTCAGAGCAGATTCGGCCCACACCAACAGGTCCTTCCACAGGCTTTCCCCTCGATGTTGCCCTAAGCAGAGTGGCTATGCCTGGCAGACTGGCAGCTAAGGCTGTGGGTCTCAGCCAATGAAGTGATACACTAGGAGCTGCTGGGTCCAGCTCCCACAGTATGTGGTACTGACTCATGTTCTTAGCCACCTCCATGGTTGCTGCCTAGGATTCTTGTCTCCTTACCATCTTCTCCTTGTCTCTATATCTCTGTAAATGAGCATCATACTGCAGTTTCCTACTGAGAAGAACTATTCTGGCTAACTCAAGCCTAAGGGTTCAGTGGTGATGAAGACAAATAAAGCTCTGCTTGGTTATAAGTGGAATCCAGGATCTTTGCCAGAATTAGAGGGGATCTATTTATCCCTTTCATAGTGTCCATTTATTCCTTTCATAGTGTCTGACACAGTGTCAGGTCATGGCAATGTGGTGTAGCTATTTAGCGCCTGGTGTATTAATATGGTGATCATAATAAATAAGAATGGAGCTAATAGGAGACAAGGCTGAGTGGCATGCACCTGCAGACCAAGCGCCTGAAATGAGGAGGCCTGCTGCATAGGCAGCCATAGAGGGGCTGGGACTAGTTGTCATCTACCCGGTAACAGTTTGGCAGGGTCTTGGTCATAAGTCCCCTCTAAACCTCCCATATTGCTTTGAAACTGTATGGAACAGACCACCTGTATGTCTTGTGTGATAAATATCCCAGAGGTCGGGAAATCAGCACTGGTCCTCTAAGGTGTCCCTTGTGTTTCTAAAACTTCAGAGCACATACCAAACACACAGCCTATCAGCCAGCAGTCCAGCTGGCCAGCTCATTCCCTGGTAGGCTCATTCATGGCCTCCATGTTCTCCTGTCCTACGGCAGGGGAGGGAGCAGGGCAGACATGAGCAGAGGCTCACATACAGACACATGAGCATTCTTACACATGTACATCCACAGCAACTCCCTCAGGGCCCCACCAGCAAGCTGACATGGTCACGATGGATGAGGTGGGGAAGCTGGGAAATTAGATCTATGAGCAAAACTGTGGAGTCAAATCAGCCAGGAGACCAGCAGAAACTGGGTTTGAATGTCGACAAGCCAACAAATCTACAAAGAGCAACTAGAGGAGTGGAGTTGGCAGTAAAAACACATTAAAAGAGTAAAGGCAGAGATCAGGGACCGCTCTAAGGCCATCAGGCCCTGCCTGAAAGAGGCATGAATTTCAGGGTGGATCATTAACTTCTGCAAACAGGAGGTTCTTGTGTCTCCCCTGAGTAGATTTCAAATGGACTTGGTCATAATGACTGCCCTGTGTCCACAGAACTCTGGAAAGCTCAGACTAGGCTGGATGCTAAAAGCAGTTCTCCTGTGTTTAGGGTCCAATGCTAGTGGTGGGACATCCTTGAGGCTCCACTGTGGCTAAAGAAGGATATTGGATAATAGCCTAAGACATTGAGCCTCCAGGAAAAATTAGTGGAAAATGTGGATTGGCTTTAGACTTTGGCACTGGACCTAAGAAAGAGGCCATAGACTATGTAAAAAGTTTTATTAACCATGATATTGTGATTTATAATAAAAAAATACACATTTGGTCTTTATCCCTGTTTCTGTCATAGAGCTCCAAAAACCCTTGGAATTTCCTATGTGATAAGAATACCAGGAGCATCTTTTGTTTTATTTTTTGGTCTTTGATGGAACAGGGCTCTAAAACCCTTGTAACTTCCTGGATGATAGGAGTGTCTTTTGTTTTAATGAGGCTACTTCTGGACAGCTCCAGATGAGGACCAGTCACTAGAAAGATCACACCAGGATCAGAAGCTTGGCATTTTCAGCTCCACCCCCATTCTCTTGAGAAGGGACAGGGGCTGGAAATGCAGTTAAAAATTGATCATGCCTATGCAATGAAGCCTCCATAAAAATCCCAGAGAGTTTCTAGGTTTGTGAACAATCACACTGGGAGGGTGACCCACCCCAGCTCCATGGGGACAGAAGTTCCTATGCTTCAGGAGACCACAGGGCCCTCCTAGACCACACTCTGTGTATCTCTTCTTTTGGCTATTCATCTGTATCCTCTATCATGTCCTTTAGTAAATTGGTAAATTTAAGTACATGTTTTTCTGAGTTCTGTGAACGGGTCTAGCAAATTTATCAAACCTGAGGAAGGGGTCTTGGAAATTTCAAATTTGTAGCCAAATCAGACAGAAATTGTGGGTAACCTGGGGACCTACTGCTTGCAACAGACATCTGCAGTTAGGTGTATGTTGAGGGGAAAGTCTTGTGGGAATGAGCCCTTAACCTGTGAGATCTGACAATATCTCCAAACAGACAGTGGCATGATTGAGTTAAAGTGTAGGACACCCAGCTGGAGTCACAGAGAATTGCTTAGGTGGTGAAAAACCTCCACATATTTGATTATCAGAAGTAAATAAAAATTTGATTATCAGAAATAAATAAAAATGTATATTATCTCATCATTAACCAGGACTTACATACTTATATGTATATGCAAAACTGAAATGCTTCATGAAACAATAAACTTTTACTGTTTATGACACCCCTGATATGTTCTATTCCATTCTTTTTCATTTTTCTAAAATTGCTGATTGTGACCCACTAAATTGATTTCCCAACCTACTAATGGGTCTTGGCCTGCAGTTTGAATACTACTGCTTTAGAAGAGTTTGACAAACTATGGCCCATAGGCTAAAACCTGCCACCTGTTTGTTTTTAATTAACTGTGATATTGAACTAAAATTCATATAGTTCATATAATTTCCTACACATATATTAAAGTGTACCATTCAGTGTTATTTAGTGCAAGTATTACCAATAATGTACAACCATCACCTCTAGTTTCAAAACTTTTATCACCCCAGAAGAATATCCCATACTTTTTTAAGTAATCACCCCCTATTCCCCAGGAAACCACTACTCTTCTTTCAATTTCTATGAATTTACTCATTATGGATATTCAATTTAAAGAAATCATAAACATTTGTCATTTTGTGTCTGGTTTCTTTCACTTAGTATAATGTTTTCAAGGTTCATTTATGTTGTAGCATGTATTAGTACTTCATTCCTTTTTATGGCTGAATAATATTTCACTGTATGTATATACCACAATTTATAAATCAATTCATCTGTTGATGAACATTTGGGTTGTTTACATCTTTAATGCTACTATAAACATTTGTATACAAGTTTCTGTGTAGACATACGTTTTCATTTCTCTTGGGTATTTATATACCTATGAGTGGAATTGATGGTCCATATGGTAATCCTATGTTTAACTTTTTGAAAAACTGCCAGACTGCTTTCCATACCATTTATTTATTTATTTATTGATCATTTATTATTTATTTATTTATTTTTATTTATATCTCATCTTAATAGCTTTTTATATAACAATATATTAATTTGTTGTCAAAATTGCTACAACTTTTTTGAGTTTTTTTTTGGTACATGGTTTAGTTTTTAAATAATAGCTGTAAGCATATAATTAAAGGGTTTGCTAATTGATTCTATTATAATGTCAGCTTACGTAGGTGGTCAAATGTAGTATAAAATAGGACATTTTGGTGGCAAAATCATTAATATATCATTACATATACAAATGTATATGCTAATTTGAAATTTTCTAAATTTAAGTTCTCTTAGTTTTTTTATTTTTTTTAAATTTATTTTTATTATGGTAACATTGGTTAACAAAATCCAGTAAGTTTCAGGTGTACAACTCAACAGTAAGGCATATATATATTGCATTGTGTGTTCATTGCCCATAGTTAGATTTCTTTTTGTCACCGCATATTTGACCCCTTTCACCCCATCTACCTCTCCTCTTCACCCCACTCTCTGGTAACCACTAGTCTATTGTCCATGTCCCTTAATCTCTGTTTGTTTGTTGCTTTTAGGTGTGTATCCCACATATAAGTGATATCATGTGGTTTTCAACTTTTTCTGTCTGGCTAATTTCGCTTAGCATGATTATTTCAAGGTCCATCCACGTTGTCTCAAATGGCAGTATTTCATCTTTTCTTATGGCTGAGTAATATTGTAGGGCCCTTTGGTTGCTTCCAAGTCCTGGATACTGTGAATAATGCTGCTAAGAATATTGGTGTGCAAATATCTTTTTGGATATGGGTTTTCAAGCCTTGGGGTAAATACTCAGTAGAGGGATAGCTGGATCATATGGTGGACAAATTCTTAATTTTTTTATACACCATTTTAATTCCTACCAGCAATATACAAAGGTTCCTATTTCTTCACGTCCTTGACAATACTGTTTAGTGTTTTTTATTTTTCATATGAAGCCATCATAGTGGTTGTAAAGTGATTTTACTTTGCATTTCCTTAATGATCATTGAAGTTTAAAATGTTTTTCATGAATTTGTTGGACATTTGAACATTGAAGAAATGACTATTTCAGCCCACTGCCTATTTTTAATTAAGTTCCTTGCCTTTTTGCTGTTGATTTATGAGTTCTTTATATATTTACAAACCTTTATTAAATATATAATTTGCAAATATATTCTCTAATTCTGAAGGTTGTCTTTTTATTTACTTGATAATATCCTTTTATTCACAAAAAATTTTTAATTTTGATGAAGTCTAATTTATCTAAGAATTCACTGCCACATCCAAGGTCATGAAGATTTACCCCTATGTTTTCTTCTAATAGTTTTATATATTTAGTTATTATATTTAAACTTTGATCATATTTAAATTAATTTTTGCACATG
Source organism: Eidolon dupreanum (assembly GCA_028627145.1). Classification (NCBI taxonomy): domain Eukaryota; kingdom Metazoa; phylum Chordata; class Mammalia; order Chiroptera; family Pteropodidae; genus Eidolon; species Eidolon dupreanum. The sequence continues at coordinate 75,479,071 of CM053510.1, forward strand.
AAATAAGGTAGGGGCCCAACTTCATTCTTTGGCAGATAACATTTTTCTATATATAGAAAATCCTCAAGAATCCCCCCCATATCTACTAGAACTAATAAACAAATTCAGCAAAGTTACAGGATACAAGTTCAACATACAAAAATTAGTTATGTTTCTAAATACCAGAAATGAATAATCTGAAAAGAAATTTAAGAAAACATTTCCATCTACAATAGCATTAAAAAGCATAAAGTACCTAGGAATAAATTAAGCTAAGGAAATGAAAGACTTATACACTGAGAACTACAAAACACTGCTGAAAGAAAACAAAGATCTAATTAAGTGGAAAGACATCCCATGTTCATGGATTGGAAGGCAATATTGTATAGATGGGAATGCTCCCCAAAGTGATTTCTAGATTCAATGCAATCCTATCAAGATTCCAAGGGTGATTTTTACAGAAATGGAGATGCTGATTCTCAAAATTATGCACAATTGCAAGAGACCTGGAAGAGCCAAAACAATATTGAAAAAGAAAAACAAAGTTGGAAGACACATACTTTCTGATTTCAAAACTAACTACAAAGTTTTAGTAATCAAAACTGTGTGGTACTGTCATAAAGATAGACCAATGGAACAGAATTGAGAGACCAGAATAAACCCAAATATCTAAGGCCAATTGATTTTTGACCAAAGTGTAAAGACTATTCAATGGGAAAAAAATCGTCTCTTCAACAAATGGTGCTGGAACAGCTGGAAAACCACATGCTACCCATTTATTTACATTAAGTTTTATTGGGACATAGCCTTGCTTGTTAGTTTATACATTGTCTATGGCTGCTTTTGTGCTACCATGCAGAACTGAGTAATCACAACAGAGAGTAGAGACCATGAGTCTTAAAATATCTATTTTTGGCCTTCTACAAAAAGAGTTTACAGATTCTTGTATAAGATATTATTTCTTATGCCCACCTGTGGACATTCCTTTATTTAACAAACATTTACTGAGTACCTACCAAGTACCAGGCCTTTCTCTAGACACAACAGTGAACAAATCAGACAAAGATGTCTGTCCTCATGGAACTTACATTCTGGTATGGGAACTATCCATGACAGGCCTACAGTCTAAAGGAATTCAATGACCCCTTGCAGAGGAGAAGCAGTGAGATCATCTATAAATTACAATCAGTCTTCGAAGCTGAGATATAGGTTATAAGTCCTCTAAACTTGGGCTCATCCAAATGCTCCCTGTTGGCCTTGGGTTATGTTTCATTCAGTTGCATCTCCTGAGTTGGGCCCAGAGTATCCTGAAAGCAATAAATCCTATAGCTCTTCCATAGAGCCAAATATGTTTCGGACATTGTGTATGTGCTATAAAGGACAATAGTAAGTAAAATACAGTTCCTAAATTGCAGAAGATCATAGTCTAGTGAAAAATAAACTACATACACAATATCAGAGAAATAAAGAAATGGTATCATTTAAGGGGCCCCTGATAGGTGCCAGGCACTGTGCAAAACTTCTATAGTTATTATCCCATCTGAAACACAAGAAAGACTGGCATGACATTTGATAGATAATAAAAGTGATTTTCAAAGAGCTTAGTATTTTGCCTTTGGCCACAAAGCCAGTGAGTAGACACCAAGAAATCTGAACTAAGATTATAATAAATCTAAGTTTAGCCATCAAATTATTAAATAGACATTTATGGAGCTCCCACAATTTTCTAAACATCATTCTAGGCTCTAGTGATATAAGGAAGATTGGGACTAATGTTCTTTACACCACACCATTCTGTACCCACCATGAACAGGAAATAAGACGTGACATAATTTACCTACTTATGTGAATTTGCTTATAAGCAATTCAGGAGGCAGGACACAGACACAAATGAGATATTGACAATAACACCAGGTACATTCCAAGTGTATAAAAAGAAGTTTAAGTAGTATTTCAAAGCAATCTTAGGGATGGGATGGACAAGGAAATATTCACAGAGGAGAGGGAATAGAGATAGTAGGAATTATAAATGGTCACATATATTGGTTACACCATCCCCTTAGATATACCCAGCCCACAGAACCTGGGCTAGGCTAAGGACCGGAGAAAAAGGCTTCAGGACACCTTAGTGCAGGGGTCCCCAACCTCTGGGCCGTGGATGGTACCAGTCTGTGGCCTTTTAGGAACTGCACCACACAGCAGGAGTGATGGGGGAGTGAGTGAAGCTTCATCTGTATTTGTAACCACTCTCCCATGCTAGCATTACTGCCTCAGCTCCACTTCAGATCATCAGGCATTAGATTTTCATAGGAGCACTGGTCTCTGGTTCCAAAAAGGTTGGGGACTGCTGCCTTAGAGAACCTATAAACTGTCTAATAAATCTGAAAATGTTAGATGAGCTCATAGGTCATATGCACTGCTTCCTTCTCTGACTCTGCTTTCCAAAACGCCGGCCTAGTCCTCTTTGGGACATTCTACCACCTTCTTGGGAAGCAGAGGGTAGAATGAGAAGACCCTAGGCCTTGGGTCAGAAAACCTGGGTTTAAATCCAGGTTTGCTATTTTAAACTTCACTGTCTACTAAGGTGGCCACTAGCCATTGGTGGCTTTTTAAATTTAAATTAATTGAAGTTAAATACAATTAAAAAGTCAGCTCAGTTGTACTAGCCACATTTCAAGTGCTCAATAGCCACATGTATTATAGCCTATGGATCCAAATCAGACAAAGCAGATTTAGAACGTTTCCATCATCATAGAAAGTTCTATTGGCCAACACTAATTTAAAAGGGCATGACCTAAAGTTAGCTATACTTCCTCTTTGTGCTTCATTTTCTTCATCTTAAAATGAGAGTAACACTATACATACTTCTCTAATAGGACTTTTTGTGGTAATAAAGTGAGTTAATGAACTTGAAAGTGTGCTAGTATTTTTCCCTTTCTCTTTTAATACAATAAATCTTCCCTCCTGCTTTTGCAGGGCTTGGGCCTCCAGTTCCACTCAGAAAGAAATGTCCTCACCACTGGCTCAGCTGCTATTCCCCAGACCATGACCAGGAGAAAACAATGCAAAGTAAAACAAAAATTCCCTCAGGAGTGAGCCCATCTCTCAGTCTTTGTTTTACCAGATCTCTGAGGAGCCTTTGTCAAAGCTAATAACCTTTCTTGGCTTCCAGAAGCCCATGCTTATCCACTTGGGTTGCGTCTCCTCATTCTCCTTTTCTGGCTCCTTCTTGTCTCTTTGATCTCTTAATTTTGAAGTGTCTCAGAACTTTGTCTTTGGTCCTCTTCTCCATCTACACAAACCTAGTCTCATGACATTATGTATTACCTATGTACTGATGACTTCCAAATCTCTATCTCCAGCAGAATCCAGTCACTTGAACTCCAGACCCACATTCCAACTGCCACTGGACAGTCCTCTAAGAGGCATCTCAGACTAAACATACCAAAACCGAACTTGGATAGCTACTACTCTCAAAACCAGCCCCGTCTCCTTGCCTACCACAGCAAATGATGGCTCCACCCTTTTAGCGCCAAGCCAAAACCTTGGAGTTATGCTTGACTCTGAAATCTCATATGTAAACCAACAGGAAATTCTCATGGCTTTACCTTCAAAATCTACCCAGAATTTCACCACCTCTTGCTACCTGTGCTGTCATACCTGGTGCCAGTCTCCATCTTCCCTTGCCTGAAATACCAAAAGAGCCTCGTTAATTGGTTTCCCTGCTTCTTCCCTTGACACTTTCCATCTATTCTCAATACAGCAATAAGAGAAATCTATTTAAAACCTAAGTCGGATCATGACCTCGCCTTTCTCAAACTTCTGTTTCCCATTTTACTCTGAGGAATCCACATGGGTAGACCCTTGCACCCACTTTTCTGAACTTATCTCCTACATCTCCACCCTTGCCCATAGTGAACCAGGCACATCAGGCCTCTGCTGTGCCCTCAACATACCAGGCCCACTACTGCCTCTGGGTCTCTGCACTTTTGCACTTGCTGTTCCCTCCCTCTCTGAAGTGTTCTTCCTGCCACTTCTGCACTGCTTCTTCTCTTACTTTCTTTAAGTCTTTACTCAAATGTCACTTTCTCAGTGAGGCTTTCCCCAGCCACCCTGTCTAATATTTTACCACCCCTTCCCTTTGACCTTTCCTATCCCTTTCCCTGCTTATTTTTTCCTTAATACTCACCCCTAACATATTATATAGATACACACACACGATTATTGTTTATATTCCTCATGAGTCAAAAATTCTTGTTTTAATTCACTTTATGTTCAGTGACTAGAATAATGCCTATCCACACAGGAACTAAAATATTTTTCCAATAAATGAATGAACCAAGGACTGGAAGCCTTGGTGTAGACCTTGCCCTTCATGGATCTGTGGAGGCTGTAGTGGTGACCAGTGGCTACCAGTCCCTGATGCTCAAGGGCAAGACCCTTGGAGGAGGCAGTCTGATCATTCCGTAGAGCAGACAGTTTGACTCATGCTTTACAGGAGAGAGGCTGGGAAGAGGCTGAGCCATGAAGAAAGGATCAGGGCAGCTGGGCAGTGCTTCACCACTTGTGTACAGTCCAAGGGTCACAGGCTGCTGTATGGACTAAGCAGCTGATTCAGTTAGCATCTAGTGGCAATGGGAAGTATAATGTGTGAGATACAGTATGTGCTCAGGGCTGCCAATGAGGTAAACAGATGCAGGTGGGAAGTCTTTCCAGAACTAAATAGGATTTCTCCCCATTATGTATGGTAGGGAAGGTGATAGGGTATTTATTAAGGACTCTTACCTGAGCCTAGGCCTCAATGGGGACAGATGAATGTCAACAGCCCACTTCCCCTGATTACTATAATGCATTGACAATATAGAAAAATGTATGGACTAAATGTGGGGCTCCTGAGATCTACATTCCCCTGATACATGGCAGTGAAGCCAAACAACCCTGAGTACTGTCCGCAGCTCCCAGAAGTCTGAGAGGATGGGGTTAGAGGATGAGAAGCAGGGACTGAGCTTCTGAGCTGGCAGCACAGGGATCTCCAGAGATCAGAAGTGGGAACGGCAGGCCACCATGCTGTGATAGAGTCAAAATTGTTTTCAAAGATGAAGTACAGAACAAAATTGTTTTCAAAGATGAAGTACAGAAATTATGAATATTACCAGGAGAGGGGTATCCAGAGCAAAAGAAGGAGGGAAAAAGTCAGCCCTGAGAAGAGAGCTTTCATATACAGTACCTTTTTTTTTTTTTTTTTTTTTTTTACTCTCTTACATGCTTTGGAGAGCAAAAGGAAATAATAAAATTACTATGATCAAGCCTGAGGATGATAAAGTAGGAAGAACTGGAGCTGCAGGAGGGAATAGGGAAACAGCACAAGAGGCTACAATGCTTTATGGCCTGTGCTGCTTTTCTTTCTCCATCTCTTTTTTTTTTTAAGGAAAATAAATTAAAGGGCTTGGATTTAATTAGGCTACTGAAAGATAAAAATTATCCTGGGTTAGTGTAGGTGGGAATGGGCTCCAGACTGCCTTTTTCTCCCAGGTCTCCTAATAGCCTTTCTGCAACCTCCAGGAGGCTAAGGCATACCTCTACCTCCTGTACCCACACGAGCTATGAATCAGACTCCAGGAAGCTGATGCTGGAAAAAATGAACCTCAGAAGCCCAATAAATTCTGGTTCTCCAACTGTGCTCCCCAGAACACCCTCACGGGTCATGGCTGGGTGCTGAGGTGTGAGGAGAGAAGGGGGCCCAACCTCCAAGTCCTTGATACCCTGCTTTGACTAGAGCAGCTCAGTTTCTACCTGTTAGGATTCTTTGAGTGATTTTATTTGAAAAGATTTAACCACTAAAAGTAAGTTTGGAGAAAAATGATCTAGTCTGATTTTGTAGATAAGGGCCTCTGAGACTCTTGGAGGGGTAAGAGTTTCTTAGTTCACACTGTGGATGAAGAACAAATATAAGACTTAAGCCAGGGTATCTTAACCTTTAGTCCACTGTTCTTTCCCCTACACCACTCCCCCCATCCTCAGTCATTTTATCTGCTGTACTGATTTGCTTCACTGACAATGCTAAAGCTGTACTTCCAGTCAGACCCCACCCTTCTGCTTTACACCTGCATATCCAGCTATGTAGTGGATGTCTGTGGGCATCTGCAATCTCCCACATCAACCACGAGCCATCTGTCCCTGCTGAATGTCTGCCTCAGGGGGAAGCCCATACAGCTGCCCAGTCACCCAGTGGTAGCTCCAGGGTTTTAACAGGAGAGAATGAAATTCGGGCTGGAATGGGGAATGGTGCTAATGAACTTGTCTTACAGCTGAGTCTGCATGGCAAGCACACTGCTTTGTTTAGGCAGTTATATGCTTAATTGTGGTGCTAAGGGTGCTAATGGAAGACCTCTTCTTCCTCACTCAGCCACCACAGTCACCCAAAGTGGAAAATGCAAGACATCCTTACTTTTTCCTTCATATTAACCACCTGCCCCATTCCATCAATGACCAAATCCTACTAAATTTACATCCAAAATGATATTTTACCCATCTTTCTTCCTCTATCTGCTCTCTAAGAGAGATCCAAGTCTTCTTACCTCTCCCATGTCAGTTTTGGAGTGCAGGGACTCTGTCTTATCCATCTCTGTATACCCAGCACTCTCCAAGTACTGGACACATACTAGGTACTAGGTAAATATTTATTGAGAGGATAAACAGATTGATGGATAGATTGATGGAAAAACAACTACAACAGTATCTTAATTGATCTCTCTTTTCAAAGTTTGATCCACCTCAATATGCCCTCTATCTTATCACCAAGATAACTTATCTAAAATACAAATTGCTAAGGCACTCTCCTTACTTAAAATAGTTCCCTGTTAGTCTCAAACAATGTTCAAGCTCCCTATTCTGGCACTCAGGGTCTCCATGATTGGCCCCAGATTCTTCTCCCGTCTTACCCCCTCCAGTCCCTACCCCACTTATAATTCCCCTTTGGTGCATCCTTCTCCTTCATCTGGCCCACTTTCACTCTTCTTTATTTTTATTTTTTAAATTTTTAATTAAGTTTATTGAGGTAACATTGGTTAATACAATTATATAATTTTCAGGTGTACATTATCATTTAACATCTGTATATTCTATTAAATGTTTATCACCCAAAGTCCAGTTTCCTTCAGCTACCACATATTTGATCCCCTTTACCCACTTTCACTCTTCTTTTAAAACCAACATCTACCTTAAAAATCATTCCTGTCTCTCCCACCCCTGTTCTAGGCTGGTTGTTACCTTGCTTCTGGTTCCATAACCAGTGCAAATCTCTATCCCTGTAGTTGCCTCTTGAGTTATCATGATCTATATGTCATCTTCCCCATTACACTGCTCATTCCCTGAAAACAAGTCCTGTGTCTTACTCATCTCTGTCTCCCCAGTGCCCAGCACAAAGACCAGCACAACAACCATAGGAAGGTTTTGAAATTAGTAAATGTGTACGCAAGGGGTTAATTCTGAGAAGCAAAACCTCCCTCAGAAATCTTTCCTAGAGCTGAGTGTGCTCTGTAGGGAGGAATTAAGCCAGTTACTCTCTGGCCTCCCATGAGGCCACCACAGGCACTGGTTACCTCCACTATGAGAGAGCCAAGATTTTCTGTTGATATTTTCTGATGGGGGCATTGCTCTCGTATGTTTACTCTCATGATGGGGTGGGGCAAGAGTGTCAACGGTACAGTGGTAACTAGGGAGGAAGCAAGAGAATTAAAATGTTAATCAAGCTATATTCAGAGACTGAAATATGCTCATCAACTTGCAGCCAGGCCAGGAGGACACCTGCAGAACCAAGGAAGAGATCTACTGGGATTGCTAACAAACCATTCCCCACACCTGTTGAAGGGGAATCTGGAACCAACAGAGTCATTCCCTATGACTAAAACCATAAGGGAATCTATGGATTAAAGGCTGGGAACTGCCAGCAGGCCTTTTACTCTACATATTCCTACCTTTTTACTCTTCTCCTTCCTTACTGTATGCCCATAAAAAATGAAATGGGTTAAGAAAATCTTAAATTATTACTCACAGGAACTAAAAAATGATATATAAACTAAATTTCCCTAACACTCAGGGTCCCTTCACTGTCCCTCTCACACTGTGGAGTGTTAAACCTTTTCTAATAAACTTTCCTTTTGACTCTTAACTTTGGTGTGTGTTGAATTCTTTCTACATTCTCAGCAAATGTACCCTTTTCTTCTCTCAGTACAGGGCTTGGTCTCTGCACCCCCCATCCCCACCCCACTTGGGGAAATTCGCCCTGCCCTTCATTAGTGGTAGACCCCTTCCTGCCCCCTGGCAAATGACAGTCAGTCAGCACAACAGGTACTACTGAAACTTGGCTAGGCTACCATGTTGAACCATCGCATTTTCTCTCTTGTTCCTGGCTGAGCTCAGAGAGGGATGGGATAGTAGGTCACCCACAGAGGAGAAATACTCTGCCCAATCTAACACACACATGTCATAAGAGGATACCCTTAAAGCAGCCCTATTGGGAGGCAGAAAAGAGCTAGATATAGCATCAACCAGTGGGGAACATTCCCAAGCTTTAGGCTACAGAATGTTCTCTACCCAGCAGTGAGAATAGTATAACAGTAATGCCACCAGTATAACAGTAATGCCAATATTTCCCCTCAGGCCAGTGGCAGGGAGTCTGGAGGCACATGGGTCCCACTGTATAAGAAGCAGGAAATAACTTGAGTTCAGGATAAAAAGACAGATGTTTGAATTAAGGCAGGTGAATTGGTTTTAGTTTGTTTGTTTTTGTTTCTTTGTTTCTCTATCATGCCACACAGAAGAAAGTCACTGGTCCCCAGGATCTAGGTTCAATGAAGACAAAAGAAACAGAGTCCTTACCTTAATAGTGCTCTAAGTTATACTGTTCCCTTTGCAAACTCCTCTCCTACTTTCTTTAAAGGAGGCTGCATAGAGTGGAAAGAGACTTTTTGGAGTCATGTCACAGACTGTGTTCAAATCCTAGATGTGCCATTTATTAGCCATACACTCTTGAGAATTCTATTTCACAATTTTGAGCCTCAGTTTTCTTAACTGCAAAAAGGGGGCAATATAATATATTTTATATGTGTATGTGTGAATTTCTGGAGCAATATATGTGAGTGTCTTGCACAAAGTCTGTCATATCATAGGTGCTCAGTAACTGTTGGTTACCCCCCTCCTTCTACCTTAAATCCTCCCAATCTTAGCTGCTGTGCTGTTGAGAACTCCTAGTCCCCAAGCCAAGTCTGGGGATTGGGCCATAGTGACAATAAGCTCATTCCATGGGAAGGTGAAATTTAGGATAGATAATTTGGGAACAGTGAGGCAAAGGTAACACAAAGAACACAAGAGAGCTTCTTTAGGGAAAGGAGCAAAGAGTCCCCGAAACAGAGGTCTCTGACTGCTCCCTATTCAGGTCATTCTTAGAACACATTCTGAAGTTTGGAACTCTTGCTCTTAGAGGAAGCCAAGGAAGGAGACTGAATGCAAAGGAAGATAATAAAAATGACTAAGGAATTAGAAGTCTTGACCTATAAAGGGAGGTTAAAGGAACATAATATGTGGAACCCAGAGTACCAAGGCCTGTGAGGACATGATAACTTCCCATAAATATGTGAGACAGAGCCACATAAAAGAAGGGCAAGAATTATTTCAAGCAGCTTGGGACATCATTAAAAGAACTGGCCTGAAACTAAAATAAGAGAAAGTTAAATCTGGGCCTTGGGAACATTGGCTGGTGACGATGGTGGAGAAAAAAAACACCTGGTGCTGGTGCAAAGTCATCAGAAAGCAAAAGCCACATGTCCCAGGGCTATTGTCTCCATTTGGAAGAAATGGGCCCTTCGGGACCCATCTTGGCCGCTCAGGAGGTGTTCTGACTCCCCACGTTGAGCTGCTGTTTTCAGGCATCCAATTTATAACAGGTAGATGCTAGCTGTGGCTGTCCAGCTGCTTGACTGTCCAAGCTCAAATTCATTCTTGAAATAAGAAGAGACAGGTGAAGCCAACTTCTGGTATGGCTGTTGGCTTGGCTAGCTTGAGCATGAGACTAGGAGGCCAAGCTCACAAGTCTGAGCCCTGTGTGGGCTTTGTCAAGGCTTGTAGTGAGAGAATGTGGTCAGATAAGAAAGAGCTGTATCTACTGGTAGAACAAATGTGTTTAAGAGACTCATATAAAAGGCCACTCCCAAACATGGAACTGCAGAGCATTATATGTGAATACTACTCCTTAAACAACACACTCTCAGCAGTGAACATTTTTATCCAGTACTTTAACAGCACACACTAAAGCCACTCACATGCTGGGGTGGTGGACAGGGGAGGTGCTGGTGGGGGCAGAATTCTGCTGAGGGCCTGCAGGCCTTGGCCATGGCTGTGAAGGCAGCTGTGCTTCCGCATTCGGGGTTTATAGTGATGGAAGGAGAAGGCAGCAAATGACTGTGACCATTTCCCCAACCTGTTTGCAGAGATGTCCTACTACTAACCATAAATCACTTTTATAGTCCTTCTCAAACATCACATAAAATTTATCTTGCATTTTGCCTGAAATTGACTAAAAAAAAACACTTTAATTACAATAACAGACACCTAGAGCAAAAAACATGGAAAGCCCATTCAATACTCATTTATTCATTCAATCAATAAATGTTTATCAAGCACAAGGGATGCATTGAGAAGTAAGATGGAGACAAAATGAATAAGGCATTCTCCCTGCCTTTAAGGAGTTTGTCCTGGTGGGGGTGGAGGCTACTACCAATTGATAGGGACATAAAAAATCTCTAAGGTAGGCATAAAGTGGTTTATTTTAATAGAAGGGTAAACTATTAGTTAATGCAGAGGAAAAATAAATAGTGCTGACAGGGAGGATCAGGGAAGTTTTCAGAAAGAAGGTGACACGTGATCTGGGTCTTAACTCGGAATAGAATTTCATCAGGCAAAGCTGGATGGAAGAGCATTTCAGGTATGAGAAATGCTATGAACAAAGACATGGGGTAGGAAAATCTAATAAAGCTAGAGAACAGGGGCCCAGGGAAGGGTTGGGGAGGGTGTAGAAGAAGATGGCAAAAGTGGAGTAGCTTATAGTCAGATCAGGAAAGACCTTATTGCAAACCAAGGATTTTATACTTTATAAACAAGAGAAACCCTAAGAAGTTCCTGAGTTGTGAACAATGGCCAGGTCAGTTAGGAAGAAAACATGGGTTCAACTCGATGTAGGATAGACTCAAGTAATGATAGATAGGAGGTAGGCAGAACGCTCTTGCCAGGTGAAAGGTCATAAAGACCTGACCAGGGCAATGGCAGAAGCAATGAGAACTCTCATTTCTGTAGAATTATGTGCACATTATCACAATATTGTAGCAGCATATTTCCTCAACCTATTCCTTCTGCTTGAAATGTCTTCCACCCTATCCAACTGGTTCACTTTAGAGTGATCTCAAAGCATTTCCTGGCCCACGCAAGCCCTGTCCTTGCTCTGTGCTCACAATTCAGTAGGGGCATTTTTCCATCCTGCACCTAGTACTACTGTTGTTAACCATCTGGGTATTTATCAGTCTCTACCATTAGGCTGTGAGGTCCTTGAAGGTGGGACTTTGGTCCTCTTTCTCTCTGGATTTTCAGAACCTAATTCAGACTGTGTATTCAGAAAGGGAATGTCCCTAAACTACTCTTTGTGCACATAATTTTTCTTTCTTTTCTTTTCTTTTTTCTTTTCTTTTTTCTTTTCTTTTCTTGTCTTTTCTTTTTCTTTTCTTTCTTTCTCTTTCTTTCTTTTTTTCTCTTTCTTTCTTTCTTTCTTTCTTTCTTTCATATTCACACATAAGCATACTCCATTGTAGTATATATATGGGCCAGTTCCAAGTCCTATGCCTCTCCCCCATTCTATTTTCACTACAAGCCCCATCACCCTATTTATAGTGTAAATTATCTTGACCAACCTGTATCATCCCCATTAAATATGATGATTTTCTTTTTTAGCTCTCATACAAGACTCCATATTGGGTTATCTGAGCTGATAGACAATCTGTTTGTTGATATCAGAATGCTGCTGCTCACCCAAGGGATTAGCATTCCTACAAATTCATTAGAAACCTGATGGAATATCAAGGCCTTCTGAGCTTGCCCAACACTCATTTCTCAGCCTAATGAACACCTTCTTCCCAGGCAGTAGTTACAACCCATCAATTTCCCTGCCTTCTTCCTGGCTGTGCAGCCCAGAGACTCCAGTATATGCCTTGAGGTGAGTTCACCCTTAGTTGTCTGGACACTACCAAGACACCTATCTAAAAAGTGCCTTTGTATACTTGTGGCTTTTATATGTTAATAATAAACATCTGATTTGCCCTTCGGGGTAGGGTGCAATAGTTTGTAGCAGATCAATACTTCTACTGAGAACAACTAGAAGTGCTAGACACAATACGATATTCATCTGTTTGAAGGCATTATAGACCTGCTGGAGCAACAAGAATTAGAGAAGATAAAGTAAGAAGAGGTGAGATGATGTTCTGTAGTTGCTACTAACCTGGAGGGATTTGCCTTTTCTGGGCATAGACTGAGTCTGGAGATCCAGGCTTTGCACAGGCATGGGGCTACACTGGGGGAGGGGGGTGGGGGGGCAGAGGGTGTGTGTGTAGTGGGGAGCCACTAGAGCTTCTGGCAATCTTAGGACTAGAAAGAGAAAATTAGATACTTGAGGGGCCTCAAATGCACGGCCAGTTTTCTCCTGAGGTTATTTAGAACTCTGAAGCTGAATAGTAAAACTCTGAAGCTGAATGGGGCAGAAGGCCAAAAACAAAACAAAACAAGGCAAAAAACAAACCAAACACCCTAAGCAGAAAGCCTATATATAAAGAAGAGAGTTTTTCTGCCATCTTAAGGTACCAAAGAGATAAGACACCAGGCTATCAATTAATGCTGGCTACTCTCTGGGAGAGGGGTAAATCAGAAGTAGACTGAACCTTATCAAAACACAATCCAGCTTGCATTTAGTTCAATCTTTAATTTAATTAAGATCATCTGCTGCATTTTGCCTGGCAAAGAGTAAACCCTTTCTTGACGATCACAGCATCTACATACTATAAAATGTCTAGTATTCAATAAAAAAAAATATTAGGAGTGTCCAGAGATAAAATCATATGCCCCAAAACCAAGAAGGGAAAAAAAAAAAACCCAGACAATAGAAAAATCCACAGGTGATCTAGATTTTAAATTAAAAGAAAAAGACTTTACATGTGATAAATTTGTTCAAAAAATGGAAAGAAAATGTACAACATAGATGAAAATAGAGCATTTCACCAGAAAAGTATAAACTCAAATAAAGAATCTCCTGGAAATGTTAAAAGCAAATAATAATAAACATCTTAAATAACTGGATGTTCATTAAAAAAGCATGGTAAAGGAGGAAAAGTGCTGGATCCTAAGAGTAAAAAGACAAAGGCTGTGGTCCCCAGATCTGCCTATATCTAGCAAAGAAAACCTGGGGAAGTCATTTAACTTCTCTAATCCTTGATTTCCATATCTGTCAAATAGGATATGAGATCTACTCTTATCTACTTCAGGGCATCAAGCAAATAATATTAAATAACATATGTAAAAGCTCTTTAAAAAATTACCAATCATACAAATGTAAGGGTATTACACAAACGTTAAGACATCAATTCAAAACACTACTGCTCCATCACCAGATATATTTTATGTCAATTACAGGTGATTAGTATGTCCTTGACTTATGCCCATATTGTTATAAGGGATTTGACCAGAGAAAACTAAGAGAAAAATAATAACAAGCCAACTCTAAGTTATGTTGGGGTTGATCATTCAATTTGTGAATTATCCCTTGGCAATTAAAAATCCTAAACTAGTTTCTCTCACTTCTTGCCAAGCTTTTGGATAATCCCCTTCAGTTTTTCAGATGGTGCATTCTCATGGATTGCAAACCCATGTTAATGTCTTCCTGGGGTGTTTCATCAAGGTAAATCTGAAGCAGAAATACTTCAATGCCTTCCAAAGCCAACAGAAATAATGTTGAGACAGTCAGTTACTTTCATTCCCTGCATCACTGCTTTCCTCTATTAGCATATATAATGGAGAGTACTGTGCTAGCTTTTGCATGTAAAAATGATGTAGTCCATCCACTACCAGGAGAACATTTGAGCTTCCCTGGCTTAGAAAGGACAGGTGTGTTAGGCCTTTTGGGGACTACAACTATTATAACGTCATAAGCCCAGCCTGAATGGAGCTTTTAGTCTTATAAAGAGACGTCATGTGCCTAAATAATTACAATACAAGCTATAAAGTGATTTAAGTACCATAAGAGTGACAGTTAAAGAAGTAGAGGAATTTGTGTGAAAGCTCATTTGGCACTGAATTGATCATAGACTTCATGACCAAGGTAGCAATAGAGTTTGGGCTTGAAAGACAGCAAAACTGGAAATAATCTGAGAAGGAAAAGTATGAGCAAAGAAAGAGTTAAAAAAATGTAGGATGGGTATGAGAAATCGAGTTCAGTTTGATAAGGGTATCATAAAGAAGAATTTTTTAAAAAAGAAACTAAAATCAAGCACTTCTTATGTGGCATGCACTTTATAACATTATCCCAATTGTCTCAAAAATAATCCTCTAAAGCAGATATTCTTAATATCACTTTAGAGGTAAATCGAGACTCAAAATTTAATTAATTTACCTAAGGTCTCTCTGCTGACAAGTGGAGAACAGGATTCAGATCCAAGTGGGTTTGGCTCTAAAGCCTATACGCTTGCTGCTTCTGAGAGTAGCATTACTGATACTCAGCCTGAGTGATGTTATCACACACATGCGACCACCTACACAAAGCTGGAGCTGGAGAGAGGCAGGGTTGTAGATAACTTAGAATTTGCTTACATTAAGACAGTAATTACAGCCAGAGTGAACAAGATAGCCCAGAAAGTGGAGGTAACAGTAAAAGGTCCAGGAAGGAAGAATAATTAGAAAAAGAGATGAAGTAGTAGGAGTACAAGTACTGGGACAGAAAACCCTAGTTTAATGGAAACCAGGATCAAAAGAGAGCTTGAAAAAGGAAGAAGCAGTCGAAATTGCAACTGCTGCAAAGCTTGACAGAAGATGAGAGTAAGAAGACCAGGAAAACTCCATTTGGTTGGTGGTCTTGAAAAGAATGATTTCAGTGGAGAGAAAAGTGCCTACAGCCAGGTGTATTCACGGTAAGAAACTTGGTTTAACCTAGGGACATGGGCCACAGATAAAGCAGAGCTTTCAAAACTTTCCTGATGGCAGAAAAGTCATCAACTGGGGGTACTTATAAATATTTGAATTTCCAGGTCTCCTTCCAGTCCCACCAATCAAAATCACCAGGGACAAGAAGAACCTGAAAAACAGTTGATGAGATTTTTAAATTACCAGGACTAGATTAGTGTTTCCCAAACTTTAATGAACATAAGAATCACCTAGGGATTTGGCTAAACTGTAGATATTGATTTTGTAGGTCTGAGATAGGGCTTGGGATTCTGCATTTTAACATATTCCTAGGTGATGTCAATGCTGCCGATCTGAAGACCATATTTTTTATGACAATGGACTAGACCAAAGCTTGCTTGTCCCACAGAGGTAGGTGCTAACACCTGGTTCTTCTTGGCATCTTTCTTTTTTACCACCTGTGGACCACGCTCCTGGCTCCTTTCCACACTCACCCATAGATGGCAGCAGATCTAAACATCGTCTTCCACTAAGTACAGGCTTGGAGATTCCATTCCATTCCATCTGACTTCCCGTATGCCTTAAAAAATATTCTTTATTCACTTTCTCAAGACAAATAATTAAATTAGATGAGTATGGAAAAGTTTTCCTTGACTACTTCAGTATAGGGAGAGTGAGTTCTCCCTTACTAGGCTTTTATACCATGTTGTCTGCACTATTTCACTGGACACTTAAATATGCTTTACCTTACTACAGTTATTAAATTGTCTTACACTGTCATTCAATTTTTTATTTGTGTTAATATTGTCTCCACAATCCCTTGGAGGCCAGGGATAAAATAGTATCCTTATGCCTTCTTAACCTTGACTTATAGTGGTTTGCTCATAATATTGAGTATGAATGAATGAAAGAATCAATCAGCCATCAATTAAATCAAATGCATATTCTATTTGTTTCATTCTGACTTTTTCTCAGAAAAAAAAAAGAAAGAAAGAAAGCTTGCCAAAAAAGTGTTAATGGTCTGGAAAAGTTCTGTAGTTATTTGCAGGTCTGTATTCATGATTTATCATCTGAGAATCTTCTAACACATCACTAAGGAAAACTTTTCCAGGCCTGGAAAATGGATACCCCATGGCTAATGCTTACCTAGGGCAAGGGGTGAGGCCATAACAGTGTCAGCTGGATTATCAAATAACTTGCTGGTCTCTCAAATCCATTTTCTCTATTTTTCTGTGGCTAGCCTACCATAATTGGCCAATATGCCACTCAGACACAAAATTCACAGCTTTCCACAATTACTTGACAATTAAAATATATTGGCTGATTAAGTCTTGTAGATATTTTAGTTTTGCAATTCATTGTGGGTTCACTGAAGTATGTCTGTTTTACAAAATGGTATCTTTCTTTTTTGAGTAAGCATATTAGTTTGCTCAATTCTAGTCAGTCCCTCACATGGTTCTCTCCGTAAGAGACTGCCTGATCCCATGGCTCTGAATACTGCTTACACCTGTTTACGTATCTGTATGAATCCACTCTTCTGAGGTCTACCATCTTATATACATTTGACTGCCTGATATCTCTACTTAGATGTCATATAAGCATTTCAAACTTAACATTTTCCAGATGAAATTCTTGATCTTCCCTCACCCCATTCCTCAACCGCAATGCTGCTCCTCCTCTTTCATTTTTCCTCTTCTTACTAATGATACCTCTGGTTACCTAGTTGGTCAAGCCAGAAACCTTGTCAGTCTTTAGCTTTCCTTCATCCTCCACATCCAATCTACTACCAAGACCAGCTAAGTCAACTTCAAAAAGATCTGTTTACTTCTTGCCATCTCCTTTGTTACCCTCCTATATAAGCTAAAAATACCTCTGGCCTGGATTGTGAAATCCTAAACCATTTTTTGAGCTTTCAACTCACTCAAAATGTTCACTCAACATTTAATGGAGTACTCATCCTGTGTTAGTCAGTGCTCTCAAAAGAGCATAGCAAGCTCAAGAAAAACCCTTAAGTAAACCTGTTATAATACAGGTGATTATAAGGCAAGATGACACAGAAGGAGGGTATGAACAGTATACAGGGAGGGGAAAACAGTGTCAGAGAACACTTCATGAGGAACTTGATGTTTAAACTGGGCTTTCGAGAATTATTAAGATTCTCATCAGGCAGACATATGGACAAAAGACTTCTGGGTATGGTCACAGAAAAGTATGCATTTTCAGAGAGTATCAAGCAGAGCACAAAGTCAGGAGGACAGGTGGAGATGTGACTGGTGAGGTAGGCAGGGGCTAGATCAAATGAGGGTACTGTTATAGGCTGAACTATGTTCCCCCAAAATTCGTATGTTGAAGCCCTAATCTCCTGTAACTCAAATTATGAGTTGGAGATAGGTCTTTTAAAGAGATGATTAAGTTACACTGATGTCATTAGACGAGGTCATAATCCAATCTAACTGCTGTCCTTATAAGAAGAAGAACTTTGGATACACAGAGACTCAGAGGCAAGACCATGTGAGGAAATAATAAGAAGTCAAGCTTCTACCAGCTAAAGAGAAAAGGCTCATGAAAAATCATACCTGACAGCACCTTGTTCTTGGACTTCCAGCCTCCAGAACCATGAGAAAATAAATTTCTGTTGTTTAAGTCACCAAGTTAGACATGTTTTATTATGGCAGCTCTGACAAATTAATACAGGTATTATATGCAAATAATTTTGCAACTTATCCTGGAGGCAATGGGTGACTGGGGAAGGGTTTAAACAGGTAATAGACTATCCATCCATCCTTCACTCTCCATATGCAATATGGCAACTGTGCCGGGCACTAGGTATAAAGTTTAAAGTAGGCTTATCTGCAGAAATGATATTTTACCTGAGAGATGAACAGGAGTTGGCCAGATGAAAAAATAGGCGGGGGTGGTGGTGGTGGTTCAAATCATGGTCAAGAGAAAGGGAACCATATGTGTGAAGGCTCTAAGATAGGAAGGCTCATGGCACACTCAAGAAACTGACATTAGGCCAGTGTGGGCAGAGCTTGATGAGAAAGGAGAAAAGCTTTAAGAGATGTAGATGGAGAGGGTCAAGGCCAGATCACACAGAGCTTCACAGGCCTCCTAAGCAAGTGTGAACCCTCTCTGGAGAATTTTCTGTGAGTCCAGCCCAACACCCTGATTAAGGCTGAAGCTGAAGCCACCACCTCTGGCTGTTGCTATCTTTCCTTCCATTTAGCAGCTGTGGAAGCCCTCCCCATCACCCATATGCCCATTGGATCCAAGGTGACGCCACCAAATGCACCAGGATACACCAGGACTTGCATTTCATTTTAACTTCTTTCTAATGCTTCCAGACAAAGTTTATAAATCACTCTCATCATTCTCTCCCCAATGCTGTTTTCCTTTTCTTCCTCCTCTCCCTCACAGAGGGCTACTTTTTCCCCTTGACATTCTTCTCCTCGATGCAGAGAAAAGTCACGCTTAACAGCAGTTTCATTGCCCGATGATACTAACACAACGAAGAAAATCACTGCTAATTTTTATGAATTATCTCATCATAAGCAACTAATTAACAGTTGTGAAAGAACAGGCTTTGGGCTTCCCCTTGAAGAGCCTTTACCTGAAGGACTTTGGAATAGCCCTACCCTTGCCATCAAGCAGGGTTCTCTGCTTGAAACTGGTACTTCCTTTCCAATAGGGTCCCCAAATTGATGTCTCTTAGCTCTAATTCTGTGCTTTCTTTCTCTAATTCTGGGGAGGCAGCATTGCGCTGGCCAATACACTCAGTGGCCACTGGGCCACCTGTGATGTGAATGATGTAGGTTAGCTGGAAACTCTATTAAAATCCAGTCTAAGCAGGTTGCCACTGCTCTCTGTTCTCATTACCCTACCTCCCTAAAATCAGGCCTTGGCCTCTGTGCTTAGCTGAATGTGTCTATAAAACTGAGTGAACAGGCAGCCAACAGCTAAAAGGTACTTAATCAGGGGATAATCCAGACTCAGGTGGACAATAAATACTTAGAGGGGCAGAGGGAAGATAGAAGGGAAAACAACAGAGGAGGAGGACAAGGGGGGAGGTTAAAATATGTCTGTTGTAGACTTGAGAGAGAGAAACTGCACAGAAACACAGAACCCTAGGCTGCACCAGACCTGGGAGACCATGGCTTGAGAAATGAAGTCCAGAGAGGTGACATGACCCCTGAAAATTCAACAGTTCACATAGCCTGGGACTCTATCTTTTCCTGGGCTTCTCTCCTGAGCCCTGAGCCCCTCAGGTCACCATGCCTGCCCTCATCTGGTTTCCTCCACTCTATACTCTTTCTCCAACTGGATCCCTTCCTGCAACTCTCTGAGAACCTCTTCAAGAACCCTGGCATCTGGCACAACCTCAGGCTATGTCCACACAGGTGAAGGGGAAGACACCAAGGGATTAGGTAGGAGGTGAGAAGGGCTGAAGCTGGCCCTCCCACTGAGGGGGACATATCCCCAGGTAGGAGTTAAGCATCAGAGCCAAGCAGGGCATGGGGTCCCTGTGATGCTAAGCCAAGCACATACAATCCTGTTTCTAAAGGTCAAATGCTCTACACAGTGTACTCCACTGTAACTGAAAAGACCAGAGACTGCATTTGGTGTTCCTGGGAGGAAACAGCACTGGAAAGACACTCCTAAAATCCTCCTTTTGTAGCCTGCCTAGGTCTCTTTCTCCTCTGTTCCAAAATCCAAGACAAATAGCCAGTTAACAGCTTCTCTTCTTACCCCAAGCAGAATATTCAAGGCTCTTTGCTATTCCATTTCAGGTTGTGTAACTTAGCTGATTGAGTCCCTATTTCCTGCCCAAATGTCCTCATTTTCAAAGGCAGTATGTATATGGTCCCAAGTGGAACAAACACCCTTTCCATGGCAATCCAAGATAAGAATGAGTCATTTCATTAATTCATTTGACTGATGTTCATGGAATACCTACTATGAGCATGGCTAGGGGGAATGACAGGCAATAAATATGATCATTGCCCTCAAAGGAACCAATGCTTAAACAACTCACATCACGATGTCCTGTGAAGTGTGGGCTAAGGTAGAGTCAGTCGTGCACACCATGACATGGGGGGCACTGAAGAAGGAGAGAGTCCTCATGAATGGGAATAGGAAGGATGGTCCAGGAAGTTTTCTTAGAGGAGGAAGTCACATATCAGAAAGACCTTGAACTATGAGTGAATTTTGCTGGGCAGGCAAATTGAGGAGATGAGTATTCCAGGCAGAGGGAGCAAAGGCCCAGAAACCTGGGACAGAAGGATGTTCTGGGGACTCCAGCCTGTCTGGAGGGCAGGATGGGAGTTGGGATGTGATGGTGAAAGGTGATGCCATCTAGATAGTCTGCAGCCTCCCTATTAAGGCTTCAGATGCCCTGGAAAGGATCTTGAGCTTTCTTCTAGAAAGTCGAAACTGGGAAAAAGTGAGAAAGTGAGAAGTGAAAAAGAGAGTGGCCACAGTGGGCATGGAGAAGTTCCTTGAGACAAGTTCTCCATGTGAGGAGAGTCCTGCTTTCTTTAGATGTCTGGAGGTAGAGATGCCATGGCTTGCGATCCTCATGCGTCAGGGCATGGGGCTGCCTAGGCCTCTACCACCACCTTCCACATCCAGGTGCCCTGGCTTAGGCAGGGAGGTCCCATTGTCCAAAAAACCTTTACTCAACATCTTGAATCTCACATTCCCTGCCTCACCCCAAGTGGCCTGCTCTAGGTTTGCATTAAGTGGCCCTGGGTAGACCATGCTCTCAAGATTGATGACAACTCATCCTGAGAGGGTTGTAAAGTACCTTGAGCGAGCACAGGGGAAGCCAAGAATTTTAGTCGCCACTCTTTCCCTTGCTCCAGGGACAAGTTCTCCATAGTTTCCTTAGGCTGTTTACTCAAAAAGTTAAGTTTAAAGAAAAGAGGAAAGGGTGCTGTTTTGAACTATGGCAGTATAATGGGCATATGGTCTCCAGAGGCAAACAAGGCTTGGAATTTAATGCCAACTATAGACTCATACCAGTTGCATGAACTTGGATACATTATTTAACCTCTCCGAGCCTCAGTTTTCTCATTTATAAAATGGACATGATGGCAGTATCAAATAATTTTGAACATCACAGTCTCTGGCACATAATAAACATTTAATAAATGTTGCTATTATTAAAAGGCTAGATATTTCTAGCTCCAAAAGCCCAACTCTTACCTCAAACTCTTCTTTCTATTAGGATGGTCTCTTCCACTCCCACCACCACACCATACAGGAAGATCACCCCTTATTAAAGAAAAAAAAAAAAAAGAACTCATAGTAGATTCTTTCCCCTGGTCTTTAAGACACCTGCCAAGCCACCTTCTCTATTCTTCCTTCTCTGGGGACTTGTGCTGATCTTTGAAAGCATGGACTCTCCAGGTCCCTTTTCTTGGTGCCTTCCTGGAAGAGAGGCACCCAGTATATTTAACAGGGCTGAATAAATAGCAATAATAATATATATTTAGCCATTAGTTGCACAAGTAATCAAAGATCACTGCCATATGATTCCTGGTTCATATGGAATCCAATTCATCATTTAGAACATCATTTGGAATCTAATAAAAAGCAGCTATAAATAAAGTCAGTGTATAGAATCATCCCCTTTGAGAAACACAGGTGTGGTGTCTGCCTGCTACTTCTTTATAGAGATGCTGAGGTGTCTTGGGGATCTCAGATGGATCTCTTTTATGCCCACCTTCCCCCTACTCCTCCCAGAGGCTCCACAGAGGGGAGAACAGCAGGGGGAAAAGGCGGGGTGCCTAGTATGGGGGACAGGGGAGAGGGTCAGAGTCAAAGAAATCTAGGTTTAAATCCAGGGTCTTTCATGTTCCACACAGGTGACCTTAGTCTCTCCAAGCTTTGGTTTCCATACCTAAATACCAGACATTATCAAATCCATCTCTGGAGATTGTTGTAAAAACTAAACTTTATAATCTGTAGAAAATAATGAGCTCATATTAGGTGCCAAATAAACATAAATGTCATTCCATTCCATCTTCCATGATATAGCCCTTTAAAGTGATGGCCCATCACCTTTTCATTAGTCTCACTCTAGATGGAAACAGGAGATATATCAAGAAGGGAAAAAGAAGCCCAAAATACCAAGGTATCCATGGTCCCTGGACCACCACACTCACCATTGGTTAATTCTAGAGCATACACTTTAGCATTTAATGCTTCCCTGTTTTGTACTGGCTTATAGTTCCATCATGTCTGAATCTTACCTTTTCATATTTAAAATACTGACCACAAAATATCATTATTTCCTGTATTTCCCACAGAGCCTAGCCTGCTTCAAGACACTGTCTGCATTAAATAAGTACCAGGGGACAGAGGAACAGGTTGGTACAGCTATAGAGCCCAGGTCTCACAATTCCTTGCTCACAGCAGTACCTTCCTATATCATGTTTCTTAGAGCACAAGCGGATCTGTCCCTTTCTGGAAGGATGACAGGCAGAGTAAGAGATAATCTACTGGGACTCTGGGGGGAGGTTATTCTTTCTAGGACCCATGGCAGTAAATAAACACATTGCTCCAAGCCAAGCCCAGCAAAACCCATGTGACAGGATCTCAGATAACACTCAGCTTGTAGGTTCTTCCTTTAGAGCCCTGACAAGTTATAAATGGCAAGATTACTAAATCAATATGATAAAGTGCTTGCTGTTACACAGGACTTCCAGCTCTCTCCGCCCTAATTGCACAGTCTCAGTCACAGACACTTGGTCATCCTGTTAGGCTCCCTCTACCCACTGAGGAAACGTATTGGTTTTGAGTCTCTAGGCTTCCTGGTTCTTGTAAAGAATAGTTGACCATAACAGAATCAGGCAATTTGGGCCAAGGATTGGACTGGGGACAGATTCCAAGGTCATGAATGATCTCCTGCATAAAACACAGCTCAAGAGAAGGACTTCAAGTGGTTCAGCCTCTCATCTTGGAGGCCATCTAAACTTAGGAGCAGAATAACGGCTCCCAAAGATGTCTACATCCTCATTCCCAGAAGGTTCGGATGTGTTACTTTCCATGGCAAAAGGCTTTGCAAATATAATTAAGGCTACAGACCTTGAGATGGGGAGATGGTCCTGGAGTATCCTGGTAGGATCAATCTCATCTCATGAGTCCTTAAAATCAGAGAATAATTCTTGTCTGAGATTAGGGATCTTCAATATGAGAATGACTTGACCCTGAGCTTTACAAACAGAGGAAGGAGGCTACAAGCCAAGGGATACAGCACACTCTAGGAGCTAGGAACAGCCTCAGCTGACAGTGAGTAATAAGATAGGAACCTTGATTTTATAACTACAAGAGATCTAATTCTGCCAACAACTCAAACGAGCAGGAAATGGATTCTTTCCTAGACTCTCTTGAAAGGCTCACAGCCCAGGGAGACCCAAGTTGGACTTCTGTCTTACAGATTGTAGGATAATAAATATGACTTGTTTAAGCTCTTAAATTTGTGGTAACTGGTTATGGCAGCAATAAAAAACTATAATAATAATAACTATAATAGAACTACTGATAATTATTATTTATTGACCTCTTACTAGTCATCAGGCTCTGTGCTAGCCATTTTGCATACATTATCGCACATAAACTTCAACAGTCATATAGGGTGGGTTTTATTACTCCTATTTTATAGTAGAAAACAGAGGTCAAATAACTTGTTCAAGGTCACATGCTAAAACTAATTCATTTCCAAGTTTGGATGTCAATCAAGCCCATCCCCATTCCACTACCCTATAATTCTATCCAGAATTATGCTTGCCATAAATGTTGAGCAAGTTACTATTTTTTAAAGAAAAGAATAAATAACATTTATTAACTATTACTAGATTCCATACACTGTGCATGGTGCTTTATACATTTACTCTCAATTAATATAATAACCCTCTATGGTAAACTGTTATCTCCAATTTATGATGAGAAATTGTGAGAAAAGTTGAGTAATTTGCCTAAAGAAACATGGCTAGTAAGGGAGATATATACCCATGAATTCTGAATCTTAAGCCAGCTTGTTCCATAATACCTAGGATATGAAGGCTTAAATGTAAACTCCAAGCTCCTCCAGGTAACTATCTTCATGGCTTCATGGTAAAATGGGCACTCGCTAGAGGCCCAGAAGGATACGCTCCCTCCCCAGGTTGCACAAGCCCTCCATGAAAGGATGACCCTGCATTCCCAGCTGAGTGCCCTCCCAGAAGCCAATATTGCTCTCTGTGAGATAATTCCTGGGGCAAATGAAACAGAGGTTGGTTGAATATAGGGAGAGCTCAATGGGGGCATCCACAGAAACTTTCACTCATTTACACCCAATTTCATCTCCACCAACTCCACTTATTTCCATTTAACAACCTCAATTTCTTTAGTATTCCAAGTTTTCCAAATTGGCTCTAAAGAGGAAATTAGCATTCAAGCACCATTTCCAGAAAAAGGTCTCTTTAGTTTTAAAAACCCCAAGAGCTCCAGGAAGTACATGGAGAATTCCTTACTGATAGCTTTTGGAAAGTTCTCCCTCTTCTCCAGCCTGTTGGCCTGAGACTTCCAGGTGGTTGCCCAGGTTTGGGGTGCCCCATTGGAATTTTACTCCAGCATAGGCTGATGGTGGTATTTGTTTGGACCAAAACTCCTTAAAAGAGTCTCTTGGTGAGGACCCTGGATCTGCATGCTTCTTTTTCCTGTCATCTCTGGGAAAATCCTTCTTTCATCTGTAAGCGGAAAACTCAAAGTCTCATGTTGTTAGATTCCTGCCTCTGGGAGAAATTTGTGAGTGTTGCCAGCAAAGTGACATTTCCTCCCCTATATTGTCACTCTCAGCTCAAAAGGATGAGAAAAGAACAGCTTGGAAGGGGTGACAAAACTTAGGGAATCTCCCAGCCATCCAGCTGCTTAAGACAGGTATTTTTAGACACCGTGGCAACCTGCTGCAGGCTTTCAAAGAAAGGCATTAGGTCTGGTGTTGAGAGCAAAGCCCAGCCAGTGAAGAGCCAGTGGTAGGAGTACATTTTATAGGCACAGGTGGAGATCTAGATGGCCTGTCTTTAACCCAAAGATCAGTCAGCTAGGGCTTGGTGGGAATAGTCTGAAAAGGGGCTCTGAATCCAGACACCAGACTCTACCAGGCTGGAGCAGGAACCTGTGATAGATTGGAAGCAAATGAAGTGAGTGCCTGACTCTGATTTTGGGGAACATATCCTAATTTACCACATGCCCAACACAGTTCTGAGTGCTTTCTACATAGTAACTTATTGAATTTTCATGCAAACATGGGGCAGTGACTAGTGTTAAACCATGTTATAGATGAAGAAATTGAAGCACTAAGAAATTAAGTTCTTAACCAAGGTCATACAACTAGTGAATGGTGGAATTCAGATTCAAACCAGGAAGTATTATTAGAGCCCATGTTCTGGTATCAACCTACACTATGCTGGAGCCTTCCAGAGTCAGCCCTAGTGTCACCCATAATACATCCAGTTCCATGTTGCCCTTATTTTCCAGACCCTAATCAGCTTGAAATAGCCATGCAAGACACCTGGGTGAGTCAGGGCAGCAGGAATCTTCTTGTGGGCTGCCCCAGATAGCCACTTACCCCCAGTCATGTTGGTTTCCTCAGCAGGAACACAGAAAGTGAGAGAAACTGAAAGCGCTGCAGATAATGTCTGCCCCTGGGGTAGGGTTTCAGAATAATGAACATCTTCTCTGAAGGGGACAACACTAACAGAAAGAATCTCAACTCTGGAGAGCCCAAACAGGGCTGCAGAGCCTCCCAAGTCTAGCATGGTAGCACTGTCTGCCTTCCCCGCCAGGACCAACACATGTATATACTGAGACCAACTGGTCTGGGCTCTGTTCCTTGTCCACAACACTCATCAGTGTGGGCTTCATGGGCCTTGCCGACTGGCCTACCACAAGCTAACTGGGCCCCATACCTCTGCTCAATGGGAAGAAGCACACACCAAAAAGACATAGAGGAACTGCTGGGCAGCTTGACAACTGTCTGCAGCCTCCTGCTGCCTGGTACAACCCCCGCAGCCAAGACCCAAGCACCATCAAGCCCAGCCCATATCGAATGTGCACCTACTCATCCAGACTAATGAGAATTAAGTGTGACCACTGTCTTGCCTGAAGTGGAGCTGTGAGGCTGTGAGTGGGTATGCAGACTCTGCCGATACACATGTATACTTCATCCACTCAGGCTCACACACTCAGGCACTTGGTTGAGATCTGGCATTGGCTTCCAGAGTTGCCAATGGTTCTCTAGCTCCTCCATCAGTGGCCACAGAGAGAAAAGAAAACACCCAGACAGGTCTACACCAACATAATTAAAAGGTTAAGTAGGGCTTCATATACTATCTGTCTTACCCAAGCAATTTGGGGCCAAGTGGGGTCATAGATTAAATCTGGCAGGTGGTTGTTCCCATTCTAAGCTCTTATTAGTGATTGTTAATGAAGACACAATGAAAATGGAATGTCTCCTTATGAAAGAATGAGAACAGACCAGAGGCTAAAATATTCTATCACAGAATCCCAGGTTGAAAGGAGTCTTAGAGGTATCAGGTCCAAACCCCCTTTGATGCTGAAATCCCTGTCCAACCTATCTGTGAGGATCTTCAGCTGTGGGTACCTTCGTATCCAAAACAGTCTATTCCATCTGTCTGGTAAACATTTTTTTTTTACATCCAACCAAAATCTCTCTAGATATTGTTAATGACTCATCTTTCTCCCAAGACTCTGTAAACACATACTGGAGACAGGTTTTTTTTTTTTTAATTCTGACAATATATCACCATGGCTGTTCTCCCAGCACTGCATGCATCTCTGCCAGGCAGGGTGTCACTGAGGAGATACCATCAGGCCACCACATGTGTGGAGGGGCAAAATGAGAGCCCAGGAGAAATCAGACAATTGTAGCACAAATGAACACAGGCAGCCACATACCAAAATTATTTGAAAATCAGCTCTATTATCTAAGACTTTTAGTTAGCAAACAATAACCCCATCCTTTCATCTCTAATGCCCTGGCCACTGAGACCTTTCCAGTTTCCTCCCAGAGATCAATCGTAATGTTCATTGCCATTACTTGCCTGTTCTCTATAGCATGGCCTGATTTCATGAGGTCCTGGATGTTGATACCCTAGCCCCAGTATCTTTTAGTTGTCACCCATCAATAAGGTACTGCTGACAGGCTATCTAGGACTCCACACCATGCTTGACTTCTGACACTACTTGTTCACCCTTTTGCCCTTAGCCCCCAAGAGGTGCCCTCTCCTCTCTTCCCTTTGGGGCTACTACCCCCTCCCATATGAGCTTGGGCAAGCTCTGTGAACCTCAGCCTCCTCCATGAGATGTGCTTACTTTTACCTACCTCACAGATTATTGGGGAAATTAGCATGTGTGTAAGAACACATGCAAACCATGGCACAAATGTCCCCAGGCAGCTGGGAGTCAGGAATCCTAGCACTACCAGAGGGCCTTTACCAATTCACTTCTTATTGGGAGTCCAGTTTTTCTTATTCATAAAATGGAACATCTATGCCTAATTTATTCCTCACTTCTCTGCAGAAGAGACTATAGCTTAAGGCTATAGTTCAAAATAGGTTCTGGAAAAGTTGAGCTAGAAAATAAATGTCTTCAAAGCATCCTGTGTGGTGCTCCTGGAAGAAAACTAAATCATGGGTGAAGATAGATGGTGACATTGTGGGCCGAGTGACTCTATGTACCTCACTAGCCTGGGTCCCTAACCACAACTAAGCTTCTCTCATGTCCCCTGAAGATGTGGCGGTGGAGGGATGGGGCAGGGGACAGAGAAGAGACAGCCTTGTGCAGACATATAGGCATGCAGATACACACACAGACTTTTTTTTCTGGCAAAATATTTACTCTCCTAATTACATATTCTGTATACTTATTTTTAAATAAAATTGGTTGGCATTTTTGAGCACTGACCAATATCTAGGGGAAGAGAAATTTCAAAATGGATAGGTCAGCTTAGCATTCATAAGTTGCTGTTAAATAATTCATCTAGAAAATTTACTAAGCACTTACTATGGGCCAGACACCACGCTAGATCTAGGAATATAGACATAAAAGATGTTTATTAGAGGAGAGATTTGTGTCCCAGAAATCTTTCTATATTCTCTTTATAGATGACAAGGAGAAAGTCATCAATTTATATTTATTTCTAATATGAAATACCAACTGACTGCTTACATGGGTATCTCAATTTGGAAAAAAGATGGAAACTTACATGCCAATCAAAATTTCATAAATCACATCACATGGTAGTAACATTAAGTGGGGGCACTATTCAAAAAGCCCCACAGTGAACTGTCTGAAAAGCACAGAATCCAGTTATACCAACTGAATTGGATCTCGGCATGTCAGATATATTTAACACACAGCAAAATAGGGTAAGAAACCAGTGTTTATTATTTTTCCTTTTGCCCCTCCAATTCTCTTATTATCTTTATCTCTATTACACTTAAATGTTACATGTTCAACATTCTCTCTACAGGACTTAAAGCTCATTGGGGAAAACCAACTAAGTAAAAAACAGTAGTTGTAAAGTGCTTGGGGTTCCTAGTAAAGCAGAGTGTCAAACAAATCCAAGTTCTTGCTGCTTGACCATATATGGTCAACCTTAAACAAGAAACCTTAAACAAGAAAGCAATTCAGTTGATGCAGTAACCTGCTGGCGTATCTAACTCCACCCTTCCTAGAAGGACTCTGTACCACCACGAGTAAGCTTCAAAAATCCCCAAGCCTCAGTTTCCTCATCCAACAGATGGACTCTTTGCCCTTGAGAAATTATTTGGAGGTAAAAAAACGAAAAAAAAGCAAAAGACTCCATTAGTAATAATGCTTTCATCTTTTAATTCCTTTACCAGATAGAACACAACATATTTAATGTGACTGCTATGATAACAGGATATACCGAATGTCTTGAGGATTGTACTAGCTGCCCCAGAGCAAAAGAGAAAGAGGAAGCTTTGGAGACAGGTTCAAATTTCAGTATCTGTGTGACCTTGGACAAGTTACCTAAACTCTCCCAGCCTTGTTTCTTCATCTATAACATGGGATCATTAATTCTTATATGAAGATTGCCTTAAATATGTGTAATACCTGGCATAGCACCTGGAAGAGAGTAAGGCCTTTCCAAGTGGGCGTTATTATTATTATTATTATTATTGTTTGATACCATATCCTCAGTGCTTGGCACTCAAAAAATACTTGAGTGAGCTGATGAATGAATAACTGAATCACTGTATGTACCATTATAGGCAAAAATTGCATTAGAACCCAATCAGGATCTTTAGCCCATTTCTATTCTCTCTTTTAAGTAAGACAGATTGACATTTTTTCCTGGTCCTCTTTCTCCTTTCTCTTCTACTTCCTCCAATAAGTTGACCTCTTTAAGTACAGGTAAGACCAGAATAAAGTACTTTAAAACAATGATATCAAACATGGTCTTGTGGAACCAAGTCTTGCAAGAACCATGGGATTCATCCACCCATAACATTCACTGAGTCTGAGCAATAATGTTTCTATATACTGGGCCTTTTGTGAGGTGGTTGTCCTCCCATGAAGTTCAGAGTGATGGGAAAATATCATAATTACAGCCCAACCCAGTAAGTGCTGGAACAAGAGGAATGGGAGAATTGTAGGAAAAAGATGATTTCTCCCAGAGAGGGACAGGGTGATATTAGGAAAGGTCTTTGCAGACAAAGAGGAATTTAAGCCAATAATGGTAGTGATGGAAAGAGGAGATGTTTTCTAGGCAGGGAAGATAGAATGGGAGGAAGAGCTCTACAGGCACAGGAGATGGATGGGTGAAGCCTGGAGTAAACTTCCCTGGTATATTTGGGTAACAGTGATTAGTTCAGCATGGCTGAAATAAGGTCCTGGGAAAGAAATAACAGAAGGTGGCCT
Source organism: Eidolon dupreanum (assembly GCA_028627145.1). Lineage (NCBI taxonomy): Eukaryota > Metazoa > Chordata > Mammalia > Chiroptera > Pteropodidae > Eidolon > Eidolon dupreanum. The sequence continues at coordinate 75,509,209 of CM053510.1, forward strand.
AAAAAGCCGAGCATTCATTTGACTGACAAATAATTACTGAGTAATGTGTCTAAAGCAAGGTAACATTTGCTAATGTAAGAAAGAGGATGGGAGAAAACTACAATAGTCGCTGACCTTCACATACTGCTGAAGGTGATTCTGCTTCTCTAGGGGCTAAGGGAACCTCTTGGTGGGCAGAGAGGAGAGCACTGCAAGAGGAATCAAGGAGACTGACTGGGCTCTAGTGCTGACTGCCACCAGCCTGACCACCTGCTTGCTATGTTACCTTGGACAAGCCCCCTTTAGGCTTCCTTCCTCATCTGTGAAATAAGCGGGCTGGAAAAATGAGATTCTTAGGATCCTTTAAGGTTCTAAGATATGATGATTCCTTTAAGTAATAGAGAGCTATAGAAATGGGGTGGGGTCTTCTCAGAACATTTATTAATTGTGGCTCCCAAAGTCATCACTCAGAAGACTCAGGGACAGAAGCAAAATCAAAAGACATTTTCAGAAGATAGATGACTAAAGGGGACTAACATATGGGTGAGAGTTTAAGAAATTTACATGGGCTGCCTCATAGTCATAAATAAAATCTCTTTCTCTTACCTAAAACCTCATTCAGGAGATAAACACTGGACATTGTTGTAGATAATTTGGCTGTATCTCTCACCCATGCCTCACTTGAATGAAAAACAGCAGTCCCTAGGCAGGATAATGGGTTCAGCCGCTTTTTTACAAACATCCATATTGTCACCAGCAGACAAGCAGGGCTGAGGGTGAAGCAGACAGGGCAATTTGTCTCTGAGATTCCTGGTCTCTTTGAGCAGCCTCGCTCTCACAGCCATCTTTTCATAGGCTGAGGGTTGGGAGGAACCCGGAAAAAACAAATAAAGGAAGAAGTAATCCCTGGAATTGGGGGAAAAGTAGCAGACTCTCATGGACATGGGAGACTCCAGTATCATTAATGCTGGTTCAGGTCATCTGTGTGTAAGACTGCCTGCTGCTAAGCACAGCTACTTGTGTTTTCTTGACTTACTTCTCTTCCCATCCCTGCCCTACTCCACATCCTCTCTAGAGTCCACATAATTACCAACTTTCCGCCTATAAGTATTAAGAGATTTTAGAAAACTCCTGGCTCCCAGGATAACCAAGGAGACAGGAAAATGAGTCCTGGCATTGTTGTTTTGGTTTTTCTTTTCTTTCCTTTTTATTTGTTGGTTTAACTCTGCTTCCTGGCCTCTGCAGAAGATTAGGCTCAGTGTGACCTTACTAGCCAGCAGGGACCCCTAGCTGGAAATCAGACAGAGGTGATCTGGCATGAACAAAATCTGAGGGTCAGCAGAGTCTGAATAGAACTTGACAAACGATGCTCCAAATATGAGTTTAAAAGCATCAGGGGGTCTCTTTGAAGCTCCCCATTGTTAGCATAGCTGGCAAGAGAGGCATCTGTCAGCTCTACTTTCTGCTTCCCTCCAGAACAAGTGTCAGGAGAGCCAAGGCCGTGAGAAATGGCCAATTCTGCCTCAGTTCCTTTCCGCCTCCCATTAGCGACAAATGGAAATTGATGGGTTACCACTTTAGCCACTCATTTAGCAGGGGAGAAAACCTTACAGAAAGTGCTAAATAACTGAAGGCATCTTATAAATTAAGCACCTTAAGTATATGAGCCACTTTGCATTGCTGCTAAGCAGAATTAAATTAGATTTTGAAGTTTCAGTAGAAATAAATGGGGAAGAAGTAGGGAAGATTTTGTTTTCAGTTCCCTTTTTAAGCATGCAGAGTGGTGAGCCCAGGGCAGGGTGAGGGGGAAAACTGAGTAACCTGTCCACAGTTCTGATTCCCACCCACTGCCACTGCATAAGTGTACAGAAACATGCCACAAGGTAACACGGAGCAGATCAGAGTCCTGCAGCTTGGCCTCTGGCCTAGCCAGGGTCTCAGCTTCTGTCTTGCTTCTGTCTGCCCTTGGCCTGCTAACTACTACCAGTATGCCAATTTCTGGAACCTCAGGACCAGTCCTGATCACAACTGAATAAATTTGGGAGCTTGAAGCAAATTTCCTGGCTTAAAGCATCATGACATCTTCTTTATAAACCAGCCTCTAACCTTTTCGGGATCAAATTTAGAATCCAAGATCCTGTCTCCCAACCCCAATCTGGGAAGAGGGGCTTCAGGTGGGTATTTATCTGGATAACTTGCCTGGTATTTGAACCCATCTGAGGCTCTTCCCTAGCCTTATCCCTAGGGCCATGCTGGCTTCATGTGACCAATGACCCACCTGCCTGGATGTGTCACTGCTGTGCCTCAACCTGTTCACATTGACCCCCTTTTCCAATATACACACAGATGTCCCCAGTCCCGAACACCCCACATCTGTCCCAGGCCATCAAACCCCAGCATGGTGTCTGCTGGACTGAAATGTCTCCTTGTTCCCACAGCTGGGTCTGTGTCCCCAGGACCCAGGTTAACAGTGCCTCAGAATGCCGTTACAAGCCTTGCTCAGGTCTAAGGTGGCAGAGGCACTTGATTTCCCAGGCAATCCCGAACCCTGGGTGGAGCCAAGACATCCTCTAAAGATGGGGGTGCTGGTGTGACAGGTGGAAGCATGGCCTTCCACACCTAGAATGGGCACCACCTCAGCAACTAGGACAAGGAAGAGAGCAGCAGGAACACACAACACTGACATAACCCTGCCCTCCCTCTCTAGAACCAGGCTAGGGCAAGCAGATACCAAGTCAAGGGCACTGTCAAGCAGTGGGCCAGGGTCACCCAAAGGACTCCCTGGCTTCATCCAAAGCACACACTCCAAGAAGCCTTCTTAGATTGATCAGAGAAGAAGAAAAGTGATCTCTTCTCTGATCTCCAGCCCTGCATTTGCAACCTTCCGGGCCATTCCTACCCTCCTTCCTTACCTAACAGCTGTCTTTTTACGTGTGCCTGTCGGGAACAAGCTGTAATGGAGACTTGGCAGCATCTTTATTCTTATCACAGTGGAAGCTGGGCAGGTTGACCAGACTGGAGCCGTGAGCCTGTCAGTTGTACATTCCCCACCCCCAACCCTGGGGCCAGCCAAACTTGAGAGGACATAGTGCAAGGTCATACGTCCTCTGTGCATACCTGGAGTAATGATACAGGGAGGGCATCATCCATGGCCAAGATGCCCCTGGGGTGCCGTTTGAGCAGCACTTACCAATCCTCAGGGAGTGCGGACTGCAGGTGACCATCACAAGCCACACCAGTAGCAGCACCAAAGGCGCAGAGACTCCGGGCATCTTCCATAAATCCTCATGGAGCCCTCTGCTGGTCTGGGCATGACATAACTCTGTGAGAGAGTGGTGGGAGTGTGAGTCCTAGGTTCCTGCTAGGAAGCCACCCATCCAGTCCAGTGACCCCAGATATACCCCCAGAGCCACTGTGGGAAGGGCAAAGAACCTCTCCACAGAACTGCTGGCAGTGCCTATGGAGACCTTCAGGCTAGTTCCATGCCTCTGTCCTTCCTGTGTCCAGGCTCACAGAAGGTTCATGTTCTCCTTCTCTCTCATCAAAATGAGGGCAAATGGTGTAGTGTGGTTATATGATTCATGGACTCCACCTTTTAAAATCTTAAACTGGGGATGAAGCCATTCATCTGCTCTTAAGTAACAGGAGCCACAGATGAGCAGAAGGGGAGAGGGTTGGATGGTTATGCCAATACCCCCGGATGCAGTGCACACACTGCTAGCTGGGGAGTGGTACGGAGAAGGGCTTGGCTCGAGTCCAGCTCCTCCACGTACCAGCTGTGTGGCCCTCATGAAGGCTTCTCTTGGTCGCTCGACCCAGTTTATTCACAAGTAAAACTGGCATGACACCACCTGTCTGGTAGAATTAAACTGAGAACTAATACAAAATAGAAGAAGCTGCTATGCTAAGGACCTGGCCTAAAGGAGGGACTATTCAGGTATTAGTTCTTCCCCAGCCCAGATGGGCAGAAGTGTATATCCCAGGTCATCAGCTGGTTTCCACATCTGCTCCTGCTGCCTACTGCAAAATAACCCCTCCCTATCCTTCCTGCATTTGCCCCTCTCCTCCTTCCCAGGACAGGTGGGCTTCTGTGCCAAAGCCAGAACCTTGGAGGGTACTACCTCTCCCCAGGGCAGCATGAGTATTGCTCCCTCACTAAGACCATTCCAACACCCTGAGACCAGAGTCTATAGGCTGTCAGTTCTGTCCCATCACCAGTAAGAACCTGGATGTGCTAATCCTGGGTCACTCTTGGTTAGGAAAACAGTATTAAAGTGATTCTTTCTCCCACCCTCTAGACAAACAATGCAATAGAAATATGGGGAAAAGACCAGAACAGAGACTCTACTGACAACTATATCTAAAAGCCTAGAAACATTTGAAAAGGCACTCAGCTTCATTGGGCATCAGGAAAATGCCATTTTAAAATACAATAAGATACCACAATACACCAACTGGAATGATTTAAAAAAAAAAATACACTATAAAGTGTTGGCAAGGATGTGATGCAATTGGAACACTCAAATAGTGTCAGTGGGAGTAAAAATGGATAGACCTCTTTTGGAAAACTCATCTAGTAGGGCTTTACACATACCCTAATGACCCAGCAACTGCACACCTAGGCATATACATGTACATGTCCACCAGAGAAAGACTAGAATGTTCATAGAAGCACTCTTTGGATTTCCCAAACTGGACTACTCAGATATCTAGCAGCAGAATGGAGAAATACAGTGTATGTTCACACAGTAGAATGTCATATGGAAATGAAAATGAATAATCAGTGGAATAATTCATCCACTGTATGGATGAATCCCATAAACATTATACTGAGTGAAAAAAAAAAAAACACAAAAGGACATGTAAAGTATGATTCTATCTATACAAAGTACAAAACAGACAAACTATTCTGTGCTGTTAGAAGTTTAGTTAGTGGTTACCCTTGGGGGTGAATAGTGACTAGAGAGGATGTGCAGGGGTCTTCCAAGGGTGCTGGTGATGTCCTGCATGGGTGGACTCTCTGGGTGCTAGTTACACAAGTATGTTCAGTTTGTGAAAACTCATTGAGTTGTATACTTATGTTCATTTTTCTGTATTGTGTGTTATACTTCAATAAGTTTTAGTGACATTCCCTACCTCCTCACACACACTCAATGTTCCAGCCATACCCAGAACCTTGCAGTTTCCTGTGCACACCATGTTCCCTCTGCCTAAAGGATGTTCCTCTCTCCAACCTCAGCCATTTGCCAGAATCAGGTGCCTTTCTATGTGCCATCACAGCAGCCTATAGTGGCTCTGATGTCAACACTTTTTTTCCTCTGTTGCTGCTGCATTTATGTGTCTACACCTGGGATGAGGGTGGGCTTCTTAAGGGCAAAGATTGTTTCCAGATTACTGTTGTATCCCCAGAGTCTACTTATACATGACAGGGACATAGTACATATTTGTTAAAGGAATGGAAGGCCTCCAGCAATTGCCTCCTATAGGGAGAGAGTAAAATAAAGGTATAGGACTGGGGCAAAGAGAATTATGCTTTTGGCAAATCAGGTCTAGAACTTATGTCCTTTATTCGTGGATATTGGTACAGGGATAGATAGCAGCAAACATAGTCTCAAGGGAAGCTTGGTATTCTTACTCATTATGGATTAAGTTAATTGTTCAGTGACTGTTTCTTCACTAGAATGAAAGCTTGATGGCGGAGGGGCAGGGGGCAGAAATCTTATTCGTCTGTTTCTTCAGGGCCCAGAACAGTGCCTGGCATACATTACAACCTCAATAAATATTTGTAGAGTGGATAAATGAATAAACTGTCAAAGATGAAAGATCTATAAAAATCTGGTTAGACTATATAAAAGTATATTAAAAATAACCATTTATGTCAAATGCCTTCCATTTATGCCTGATCAGCATGCTGCATAATAAGTATTATGCAGACTACTAAATAGGTGTCAGATTAGCCTGTGTAAATTTTATTTGATGATAGAACTATACTCAATTCCTGCAGACCTAACTAATGCCGTTCACAGTTCTGCCTGGCTGACCCTGGAGACTGTATGTAAGGACAACAATGCCTAAAGTTCAGGGCTGCTCTTGGGCCTCAGCTGTCCAACCCTGGGCACAATGCTAAGAAATAATCTCCTCCCAAACCTTACAGGAATAAAAAGAGCCATCATGTTACATGTTTGTAAATCCCAAGTGATTTCAAAATTATGCATATGAAAGCAGAAAGATGAACCTCTCAGTTACTTTATGAAAAAGCACAAAGAAATTTGAGATCTTATTTTCACTTTATGTTTAGATGAATCAGTCTTAGAAGCTAACAGCATAGCTTTATTAACTGAAAGTAGGGATAAAAAAGAAATTATCCTCTTCCCACTAATATTACCCCTCTCTGAGAATTTCACCTACATCCATGGTTTATTACCATAAGTATAGTGTGGCTTCTAAATTGGCATCTCAAGTCCAGAACACTTGCACTTGGCTGCCTCCGGAAATCTCCACCTGAATATACCACAGTACCTCATCTAAAGAAAAGGTACCCTGTCCACCATTCCTACCAGTTGTGTGACCTTCTACCTCCTCTTTAGTACTACAATCCACTAGTTATCCAGCCAGAAAGTTGAAAGCTACCCTAGATTTCATCTACCCCATACCCCTGCATCTTATCTGTCACCAGGTCTTGATAGCTCTGCCTCCTAAATACCATAACGTTCTCTCCATTGCCACTGACCCTCCCCAGTCCAGATATTTGTCAGCAATAACCCAGTCCTCTGCAATAGCAGCCTTCTTGGTTTTTCTCCTTCTAGTTTCCTTCTCCAATTGGTTCTCCTTATAGCACAGAGGGTTCTTATTAAAATATAAACTTGATAATGACATATTCCAGGCCCGCAAGTCTTCAGTAGTTCTCCATTGCATCAGGAATCAAGGGAAAATTCCTCACTCTCTTCCATGATCATGCTTCTGCTCTCCTGTCCCTACTACCCATTCCCCTGCACCTGACACTCCAGTAGAGCTCAACTCCCAATTTCCCTAGGGATGCCACCTCCGCATGTATATAGAATGTAATCTCATCCCCTGATGGACTGGAAACTGCTTTTTCCAGGCTCACTATATTACCTCCCCTCTGAATCTTTCTGTGATCCTTTCCCCATATACTACCACCATACCTGGATCATTCCTCATTAGGGCACATATTCTGCTTTTGACAATACTATCTGTCTCCACAGAACTAACAGCTGGGATGGGAGGCTGTGGCAAGCACCAAGCACATTATCAGGCACATAGTAGGAACTCAATTAATATAAGCTGAACGAATAAATGAACAGATGGTCAAAAGGCATTTCCTAAGTTTACACTGATATGAAATAAATTCCCAGTTTGGCTTATACATTTTATATATTCTCTGTGGTTAAAACAAACAACCTAAGCAGATATAATGCTTCATATCTAGGCAAAGAGTGATCACAGAAGTAATACGTTGAGAAGGAAGCAAACATTTACTGTTCCTTTTTTCTGTGCTTGGTGCTTGTGGTGATAGTCACAGTTAAGAATATAAGTTTGAGTCCTGCACTGCCATTTACTGGCTATATACCTTGGGCAAGTTATTTAACTTCTCTGAACCTTTACTTCTTCCTTTGTAATGTGGGGATGATAAAAGTACCCTCAAAGAATTGTTATGAGGAATAATGATATGCTTGTCCTGTGCTTCTTGCAGTAAGTCCTTGATAAATGTTAAATATTCCTGACCATTATATTAACCCTATAAGGTAGTGTGGCATACCACATTTCGCAAATGTGGAAGCTAAGGCTCATAGAGAGGTTCAATAATATATCCATCTTCTGCAAGTTGCATGGTCATATACATTGGAATTCCAGTGGTGCTGGGGCTCAAAATAAAGAGTCTAATCATATGCAGATCCCATGTTCTTTTTTTGACTAAAGTTGAATATGGAAGCCCTGGCAAAATTTAAGTCCAAAGTGGGTACACAAAAATAGCTTCCAATTTCCAAGGGTCTCTGGCAGTCCCTACCTAAACAGAGCTGGGCCTCAGTCATATACTATAGGTAACTCAGAAGATGGAAAGTCTAAAAACAGAACATTCCCGTGCTACTGAGGACACTGTTTTGACACTGTTAAATAGCCATTTTCATTATAATGAGTGCAGAGTTAGGGCCCAACATGGACAGAAGCTGGATCAGATATGGCTGTGGATAGTATTAAGAAAATACTCTCAGGCAGCTACTACTCCCCATGGAGCCCATTTTCTCATTGGTAACATGAGAATATCAATGCCTACCTCATGGGATGATAGGCACCAGGAGAGCAGGAAACACTTTGGAATTTTCCACCTGTGTCTCCAGTACCTAACACAGGCTGGCACATAGTAGGCACTCAAAATCTGTTGAAATAATAAAAGAATCCAATCAGGTAATATATGTGGAAAAGTCTCTGTCAGCATCAAGTATTTGCTCATGACTTAAGAGTTCTTTCCCACAAGGAATTTACAATCCAGGTCCAATTCACGCACTGTATGACTCTCCTGTGAGGCCCCAACCCTCGCTGTCTGCAGTGGTGGGCAGCATCTGATCGCATACTGCCCCATGAGCACTAGAAAAGATTCACTGTGGAACACTGTGGAACATCAGACTGATTTCCATTTACCTTCTCAGGCTGTTTCCTCACCCAGACACCAAAAATCAGACATCCCCACTTCTTACAAAAGGGGAACCTAATTTCTACTTTTTCAGAATTTGGAGATTTGGTCAGCTTCCTCAAGCTAAAAGATACTCCAATGTTTCTAAGGGTCTCTGACCCTCTCTTCCGTGCTTGTATTTTGAAACAAACTCCACGAGGGTAGGATCTTCACTGCTACACCTCCAGCACTTAGAATAGCACCTGGTGTGATGCAGCTACTAATAAACATTATTGAATGTGTACATGTATGAATGAATATTTAACTTTGCTCTTGTTTATGCCCTCTCTCTATAATCAGACATAAGATCCTGGAGGACAGGGGAACCCCTCTTTTGGGCATATATCTTCCTAATACACTTGCTATGGTGCCTATACTGAGTAGAGGCTCAATTAATGCTTGTTAATTCTGACCAGCATTGGTTGATAAGCACAGTCACCACCTGTCAATAGCTCATGGTATTCAGGCGATGAACACATTTGGACCTCCCTGGCCCAGATGTGGTAAATGGTTTCTCCTCTCCTGATTTGTCAACAGTCCATCCACTGATCTTTCTCTCATCCTCACAGGGCTATTAAACCTTTAACTGTGATTTTTTAAGTAGGATCAGAGAGGACAGCCACCATAGGGTAATTGTTGGTGGGGAGGACAGAGGAAATCAGAGGGGCAGCCAGATTAATTACAGATCTTCTCTCAGCTCTGGGCAACAAGACTTGATTATTCCTCATGATGCTCCAGGCTCCTCAAGACAAATGGATGTAGGGCTTCTCTGCAATTCTGACTCCCTGCTAGGAGAAACCCCCAGCAGAAACCAACAGCTTAAACAGGGCATGCAGGGTAGTAGGGTGGCCAGGGCAGGGGAGTGGAGTCACCCAGGCACTCTGGCCTCCTTGAGGGAGAATCAGCCTTTGTGACCTGATATAGTTGAGCATATGTGTAAACACCCTGTCTCTCTGGCAACAAGTGGTGTGAGGCAGGCCCTGTCCTCCAGGATGTGCAAGGCAGGGACCTGGATGTTCACTAGCTCTGAAAGTCACCTCTCTGAGCCTCAGTTTCATTCTGTAAAATAAAAAAAAAATAGACTAAATAATCTTTAAGGTTCTTTTAATCTCTGATTTTCTATCATAAAGTATACTTTATGATAACAGATATTTACTGAATATTTACTTAGTATGCGCAAAGTACTATTTCAGACTCATTGCTTCTCAGATGAACCCTGTGAGGCAGAGACTCTCATCCTCACCACATGCAGATGTGGCAGAAAGGTTGAATGAAACTTGCCCAGATCACTCAGCTTGTCAATGGAGAAACCAGGCCATCGGCTCAAAGACCAATTTTCACCCACTACTCTCTACACTGGTTCTCTCTATATATCCCAGAACCTGGCACAGTTAGTACTTGAGAGAATGTTGGAATGTAATTATAACGATTAACGTGGTTTTTAAGAAGAAGACAAGTGAAATGCAAATAGATCTAGGGCTCATCTGCACATTTTGCCAAATTAGGGGGCAAACAACAAAAGAATGAGAATGGGGGTGTCCTTGGCAAAATGATAAGTTCAGGTGTTCTCAACTTTTAGGATTACTACCAGGAGGTGCTCCCTGGAGTTTGTGATGAGTTACAATATGGCAGGTTAGCTGGGGTGCTTGGCATTGGCCTGGGAGCTAAACTAGGTCTGGTCTCATCAGGATAAACTGAAGAGCACTGGCTATCTCAGCTAGGCCTGATTTTTGGGAGGATACTCAGGGACTGAAGCAACTGCAGGTATCTGCTTGGAATTCACAAGCAGCGATAGCTGTTCCCAGTCTTGGACACTAATAAGCAGGACATAAGGAATCCCTGGTCTTTTTTCCCCTCTAAATAATCTTCCATGTAGATTGCAGACAAAGCCCTTAATCCAACTCTAAAGAATGTTACCTCATCAGGGGCCAGAGCAGACATCCCTGGTTTCCAAACCCAGGTGCCACTAAGCTAGTTACTTAACCTCTGAGTTTCATTTCTACAACTGTAAACTATGGGTGACCATGCCTGCCTTGAAAAGCTATTGAGAGTTTAGGTGTAATGCACTCAGTAAACGTGACACACTTGCTTTCTTCTCTACACCTCCATTCAAGGCTCCCTCAGGAAGTATACAGAGGCAGCCTAGACTACATCCACATTCTCTCCCAACAAGACAGACTCCATACCTCTTGCTAATATTAATCCACAGCCTCCTCACCTCCAAAATGCTGCTCCAAGTCAACCCCATCCCAGAGCTTTCCCTGAAGTAGTTAGTCCTCTTTCCTCAGACTCAGCCTAGCACAGGAGAACAATCAGGGATTGGAGGTGAAGAGCTGTGTGACACTGGACCTTTCTCTTAAACTCGGCTAGGTTCTTCTGTAAAATAGGGAAATAACACTCCCACCATCTACCTTACAGGTTGCTAAGGGGGTCAAATGAGAAAATGGGTGGAACATTACTTTATAGATGAGTGAAGTGCCATTCTTTTACCTTGGACTGGCCAAAGCATATACACTTACTGCTGCTATCAGATTTATACTTTATTCATTCAAAAACATTTCTACTGAATGTCTACAGTGTGGCAGGCAATGTCCAAGACCTGGGATACAGCCCCTGGCCTTGCGGAGCTTACAGTCAAGGGAGGAGATATTGATCCCATTTCCAAGTAGCTGATGCCATAATTACAGATGGTGAAGGAAAAGTACAGGACATATAGTGTGTGGCAGGGGGACCTCATGGGGCAGGAAGGGAAAGTGGCCCTGAGGATGAAATGTTTCACTTGAGTTGGCAAGGTCTTTTTAAGGTGGTAGGGTGAGCATGGAGGAGATCCCAGATAGAGAGAAGGACATGGAAAGACCCAGAGGCCTTTAGTGGAATGCAGTATGGTGAGTTTTGGAAATGGCAGGGAGTCCATGAGACTAGAAAGCTGAGAGTGTCTTTTCTATGTATCTGATGTGTTTTTGCCCAGTCTCCATTCTCTCACTCTTTCTCTCTCTCTTCCCCCAGATCCAGGGCAAGGCTCTATATCTAAAGCTGATTACCTCCATGAACCTCGTACTAAACTCAGCATCCTTCACAGACAAGGTAAGAAGGCTGCAGCACATACATCTCCTTTCTGCTGCAAAGGAAGTAGTTAGAGGTAAGAAGATGGAGTTAATCACCAATCGCAGAGAGCCAGGGGAAGTAAGAAGACCACAGGGTAGGATGTGAGGGGAAGACTGGCTTCATCTGGATGGTGAAATATGTCTCCCGCATTTATCCGAGGTCACCAGGCTGGGCCCTGAGGAAGCCAAGCTCCTAGCAGAGACCAAGTGAGCTGAAGCTTTAAAATAAAATAACCCAGTGCTAGAACTGTTTGTAACACATTTGGAACAGAAAGACCTTGTAGGAGTGTCTCAGAAGCATAGTGAGTGAGCAGGAGAGAAAGATGTGGAGAGAAACTGCTTTTAAGAAAAACATTTTAATTAACTCTAGATAAACACAGCCTCCCTCCCTGCTTGGAATCTCTACAGATGTTTGGGAGGAAAGGTGCTGTCCTGGAGAAGTTTGTCCAAGTCTTGGACTGTGGTCGTATGCACTGCAATCTTCCATAAGGATATGTAAAAAAAAAGCTGAGCTCAGCAGACTGGAAAATAAAAAGGGCGGGAGGCAGGGGGAGCTGTGTGATGGGAAGGGGAGATGCACTTGGAATTTAACCATTGGAAGCCAGAAATGGGTTACTAAAGGCTCATGAATGACGGCACACAGAGAATCTCCAGATCCACTGAGGTTAAATCAAGAGAAAAAATGTTCTAATTGATGTTAGCAATAAAGTAGCAAGTCCTGATGTTGAGAGCTGCTGAATCACAGACATGAAGACCCGGGCCCTTTGGCCTGGTTCCATGATGCACATGTGGAGACCTCATACATCTGTCCTGTCCATGGTCACTTCACATACACATCAGCCTTTTTGGTGTCTCAGTCACCATTATCATAAAGTAAGACCATGTTTTTTTTTTTTTTCTTAAGTCCTAGCCAGAGCACATGAATAAGTAGCTATCCTTAGTGGATGCAGTCTTCAGAGAAGCCCATGACTAGCTCCTTCAGCCCTCCAAGTGGTAGGGGAGGAGAACGAGTATTAAAAAATAAAGGAAAGCTAGATATTGTGAAATAAAGGTCCATAACAAAATAAGTAGTGTACCCTTCAAAATGCAAAGCAATGTATTTATTCTACTGGTATCATCCAAACTCAGCACAAGCTCTGGGAATTGCCTAAGAGCACATGCACGGTCCATTTCATCTCTTTCCTGACACCCAGGCCCATAAGCACTGATGGCCATCAGCTTGAAGAAAGGGTGGCACCAGGCTGTGTGAGGAGCAGCAAACAGAAACTACTGTTGGCTAGTTGGCCTCTGGAGAAGGGGTTTTAGAACTACATACAGGGACAGGAGAAAGACCTGCTTTTCATTCTAAAGTATACTCCACTGTTTAGATTTTAAATTAAGAGGTTGGATTGTTTTTCAATTAAAAGAACTAGTTAATAATTTAAAAAATAATAACATTACTTTCTCAATGTCTGGCTCTAAGACCTGGGCAAATCACTTAATCCCCTGAGCCTGGGTCCCCTTCTCTGTATAATGAAGCTAATGACATCTCAGGTTCAAGTGCTCAGTGACTTTAGCCTGCCCAGATCCCTTGCCACCTCTCTGGCCCAGGTGCTTTGGCTGCCAGGAGAGCATGAGCTGCTGCTCAGAACTGATGCTGGACTAGGATCTGAGACTGCACTCACTCCCCTCCCAGCTAGTCTAACCGAACACTCACCTCATTTCTTGTCCCCTCCACAGCTACCACCCCATTGGGTCTACCAGCAGCCACAGTGCTCACCTCTGAGCACCTTCCATACATACCCCAGGCACTCTGGCTCTCAGCCCGATCTCAGACCCTGGGTGAGAGGGGAGCCCTCCCTCAGAAGGAGGGATCCTGGAGAGAACATATGTTCAGCCAGTGTGTGAGAGGCTCAGGGATGCTGAGGACAACCTCTCCAGGAGCTGCCCTTGACTTCTGCATTTGTCACAGGCCACAGAAGAGAACACAGCTCTTACCCATCCTGTCAAAGCCTCATCATCTTTCCTCTATTGTGTCCTGGAGATGTCACAAAAACCACAGGCAGAGCCAGGTGACTCTGTGGGTTGGAAGTTAGGGACTAAAGGCTTTATATCTCCCTTTGCAAGTCTCAGGGCAACCTTGGGAAAATCCTTGACTTCCTAGCTAATCAAGGGTGCTAACCCTTCACTCAACACCCCGCCCCCTATAGGGACCTTGGTGAAGGGAGCACATAACCATGAGAGCCCAGCTCCAGCTGCTTGGAGGGGAGAGGAAGGCCGCAAGTGCTGTATCTCTGCCAAGTGGGGCTGCCATGTAGGCGGGGACCAAGCACAGCTCCCAGATTCCAGCAACTTCGCAGCACTGTGCCAGTGACCCCACACACTCTGGGCCCATCCAACTCTGTGTTGGGCTGTCAGAATTCTCAGATGTGCTATCTGCCCTTAAGAGGCTTACTGGAAAAGTATAATATCCTTGTGTGGAAAAAAAAAAAGTAAAGCAATGCACTCAAGAATTCTTGATGCTGATAGGAGTGAAGTAGCTTCCGCAAGGCAATACAGCCTTCATCATCAAGTGAGGACTAAGTGCTGGGAAACAGAGGCAGAAATGCATCCCTGGGCCCAGGCAGTGGGAGCAAGATTCTTGGAAGATGCGGGCCACACAGTGAGTTCTGAGGCATGTGCTGGACAGGAAGGAGACCTTCCAGGTATGTGCTGGGAAAAGGAAGGGTGTCTAAAGCACAGTGACTAAACCAACTTTTAAGGAGCACATCATTTCTGAGGGGCTCAGAGATGAATGCTGAATTCAGATCCCAGGGGGCATTGAATGCCAAGGTTAAGGAGCCATGGAGTTTCTAGGCAAGGGAGGGCCAGGACCAGAGCTGTGCTTTAAGGAAGTTGATTTGGCCAAGGTATGCTAGATGGCCAAGAGAACAGAGAAGTCACTTAATGGGTGCTTAGCTACGTGTGAGGGGACTGTGAATGTGGCAGAAGCTGACATTGAAGGGAATGAACCTCATACTGCCTGAACATTAGGTTCTTGGATTTTCCTACTAACTGGAGAAGAAAGTTCCTGAGTAGCCAAGTATTGGGTAAGAGTATAGACTCTCCCAATCTCCAAGGAGAGCAGAGCCTGGGCAGCTCCAGAGCAAGCCTCAGTGAGAGACATGGGACATCAAATGTATGGCCAAGTTCTGATTGGACCCAGCCTCTACACTGGGCTCTAATAAGAATGACTCTAAAAGAGTCTGGGCTTGAAGTCAGAAGCCTGTGTTCCAACCTGGCTTTGCCACTTGTTGCCTATATGACCATGGTCAAGGCCTGAAATTTCCCTATGCCTTAGTTTCCCATAAAATGGGAGATATGCTACTGGCCCTGTCTACTTCACAGGGTTGTTTAAAGACCAAAGGGGACATTATATGTGAAAAATGTTCTAATGATCATAAAGAAAAAAAATTTTTTTTTTCTAAATCAGATCTGTGGTTTGTTATTTCTTACCTCCTCCACCTTCATCCCCATCATTTCACTCTGTCTTTTGTTTTAGAATCTATGTCTGACTCCACATCTTTCAGATTTATTGAATGGATGATCTATCTTTGTTTTCTATAAAACACCTAGGACAATGTTTTCCACCTAGTTGGAGCTCAATAAATGTATAATTGATTAATAAAAGTGAACCTATAGAGGATGTTTTAATCCTACTCATCATCCCCCCACTCAGTGACTCATCTTATTGTCAATGCTAACAAAGAAATAATTAGGATGGCAAGTTGGAGATCTTTCCCTTGTCTTCCACTTCCATTCAAAAAACCATACAATTCATCCCAGAGGGAGGCAATATAAGGTAGTAGTAGTTTGCAGCACAAGCTTTTCATCTGCTTTAGACAGAGGCTGAATCGGGGCTCTGCTACTTATTAGCTATGACCTTGGGTAAGTAATTAACCTCTCCAAACCTCAGTATCACCATCCAAAAAATAGAGAAAATATTAGATGTTCCTAAGGTTGCTTTCAAAGATTAGCTGCAAACTTAGCAGTATTCCTGAATATAGTAAGTGCTAAATGCTTGCACTTTAATTGACATTATTGAGAGCTGTTATTGTGATTATTGCTATTATGGTCCAGAGCCAAATCACCATGATTTGGGGAGATTAGTATTTTGGTACAGATTTTTCATTAGTGTGAAGGAATGTGATTGCTCTGTAACTGCCAATGGATTAAGCCTCTCACTGGAGAAAGCAGATGAGGATGAGCTCTGAAATGCCTTGACCCCTAAAGCTAACCTCACATCCATTATCAAGTGGCATCTGGGACTGGAGAAACTGAGTGGATCAGTAGATCTTATGGTGCTACCCCAGCATTAATGGTGCAAGTGAATTATAAACAAGGCCCACCTGCTGTGCTCAGCAACAGAACCTGGCAGGAAGGTAATTGCCTGGAACTTGAGCACAAGGGGACACATCAGGAGTGGAACACATTAAACACGAGGAAGAGCAACTTCCCAACACGTTCCTTCTCCCCACATATCCAAAGAGAAGCCAGCAGGCAAGGGGACATGAACACAGACACCAGATGGGGAACACTCCAGACCACAGAAGGCTCTCCTGACAACCACAGATGGCCATCCAGATTTGAGAGGAATGGGAGAACATCTAGGTCAGCTCCATGAAGCCTGGTGTTCCTATGTCATTACATGAGTGATCACTGGTAGATAATGAGCTCCCTAAGACTGGTGTAGACAGGGGTAGCATTCATTTGTTCATCTACAAACTCAGTATGAATTCATTAGGCATCAGTTGAAAAAGGAAAGAAAGCTAATAAGAAACAAGACCTTCTTTGAAAGAGACAGATAACAGACATCGGTCACCAGGCACAGCCTGGAAAGTACAGTCACATAGCCAAGGCTCAAGGCAGTGCGGGCACTAGGCAGAGAGATCCCAGTGCCACCCAGGCATGATTAGGGGAGGCTTGAACTGGTCCAAAAAATAGATACATACACACACACACACACACACACACACACACACACACACCATGAATACATTTACTATATGCTACACATGCATATACACATACACATACACATATATCCTCAGGCTTTAGGCACCTAAGAGGGAAACATAAGGCCCAGGACTCTCATAGCTCCCCTAAGTTCTGAGACCAAAAAGAAAATGATAAACTCAGGTGCACAGCAGAAAGCAGTCCTTATCTTTGATCAGGCAAGAAAAGGTAATCCCTTCACCTTCTCACCTTCTTCTAGAAAGATTTTCTAATGACCTGAGAAGTGATTTTATACCTGGGACTTTCCTACTGGCCTGCCTTTCTCTTTATCTTCCTAAGAGATCAGACCATGAAGAGGGGAAGTGACATTTCAGGAAGCCGTCAGAGTAGCAGCCAAGTGCATTAGCTCTGGAAGGCTGAGTTCCAACTGCAGATCCCTCATTACTAGCCACATCAAGACATTAACCTCTGAGTCTTAGATGCCTCATTCATAAAATAGTAATAACAATTATACCTTCCTTATTGGGCTATCAGCAGTTTAAAACAAGAAAGTGCTTAGTACAGTGCCTGGCACATAGTTGAGTCCTCCATAAACATATCCTAAATATAAGTCACAATGGTACCACATCCTTGCTACCTGAAAGCAAGCAGCTCTAATGATCTTAGTTCACACATTCAATATAGCAAAGAGCATTTTCATCGACACAGTTTCATTGTGAGGAAAAAGAAAGATGGCTGCAGTCAGGCTCCCTCAGTGACTCAGCACTTCTCCCCTTATGTAACCATGTGCCCAGTATGCATGTGGGGGATTCCATTATCTGGCAGTGTGTCACTATTGTTTAACCTGTGTATAAAAGAGGCCACCACCCTGCAAGGCTGGTATGCCCTTGGTGGAATAAAGAGCTATGTCACAGTTGCCTACAGTATTTTCTTCCAACAGCCCGAGGCTTGTATCCCTTACCTCGGAATCTTGAACCTGCAGCAATACGTTCATTCTTTCAGCAAGGATTTACTGAGCACCTAATGTGTGGGAGGCATAAGGTCTTATACAAAAATACAGTGTTCTTGTCCTTGAAGCATTTACAAATACTAAAAAGCATATGTGTCCTACACACTGTACACACACACAATATTACACATGTACACACATTTATATACACACACATGTGTGCATACACACACATATACACAGAGCCCCTGCCCCTGGAAACTTGCCATCTATATTTAAAGTATAACTATCCACTTGTTTCACTTGACAGTTATTAAAGACTAGGCAATAGGCAGCATAGGGATAGCTATACTCTGTTTTCTGAAAGAGAAAATTGAAGTTGAAAGAAAATAAACGTCTTGCCCAAAGACCAGGTGAAGGGTGTACCAGGGACTAACATTATTGAGCACTCATTTGAACCATGCACACATGAGTGAGTTAGCCATTTCCACATGGCTACTTTGTCAAGTCCTACAACTACCCTGTGAGCCCAAGTCATAGCCCTTCTGCAAAGACGAAGAACAGAAATTTTGTGAAGATAAGTAATCTGCCAAGGATCACAAAGCTAATAAGTGATAGGCCAGCATGCAAACAGTTTTGTCTGATTCAGACCCACCAGCTTATCCCACAGGACCAGAGTAGATTTAATAAATGGCACTGTTCTGATAAATCACAGGTCATTTGGCTGCACCTCCAACAAATAGTGATGGTGGGCCTACTAGGTACTGGGTATTGTGCTCTGACAGATAATGCTGTGTCCTCGCAGTTCCTCCGATGCCCCCATGTATCACCTCACTTTGGGTCTTTGCGTGGCTCTGCCCTTTGCCTAGAATATTTTTCCCCCAGAAGAGCTGGCACATATCCTCACTTTCTTCCAGAACTTGATTCAAATCTCAAAGGGGATCTTTGTCCTCCCTGCTCTACTTTCTTTATTTCTATAGTAATTACCACCTCCTAGTTTATTATATAGTTTACTTATTTATTATGTTTCTTATTTATGTAGGTTGCCTCTATATACACTTACTAAATGTACGCTACCCAAGAGCAGGGATTGTCTGCGTTGTTCTTTATGTGTTCAAAGCACCTAAAATAATACCTGCCTATAGCAAGTGTTCAATAAATGTGCTGACTGAATATGAGAAACATGAGAAGAGTTACATGGGTATTACAATTAAACATACAGACTTCTGGTCAATATGGCATAGAAGATCAACACTGTGCATGCCTCCTCTCACAACCACATCAAAATTACAACAAAATACAGAATGACCATCACTGGGAGTCACCTGAGGTCCGGCTGAACAGAAGTCCTACAACAAGGAACACACAGAAAAGACCAACTCGAGACTCGTTGAAGGGACAGAGATGCAAAACGGGCTGGTCCTACATTCGCTTGTTGCAGTTGAGAATTGGGGAAAATATCTCCACTGCAAAGGTGCCCCTGGAAGAGCAAGGGATACCAGCCCCACACTGGGCTCCCAAGCCTAGAGTTCCAGTGCCGGGAAGAGAGATCCCCACAACTTCTGGCTGTGAAAATCAGTGGAAATTGTGGCTGGGTGAGATGGAAGGCTGAGGGAGTCACAGACTTTCGTATTGATGGGCTGATATGCTGACTTACAGACTCACTTGCTCTGAGCTCCACTGCTGGTTCAGGTGCCCAAAAGATGCCAGAGACACATGGGGAGGAGTTGTCTGGCTTCAGGGTAAGGACTGGAGGGGTAGCTTTCTCCCAGCCAGAAGTGCTGGCACACTCTTCCTTTGTTGAGTCCACCCTCACCTGCCTTGCAGATGCAGGCACTCACGATATCTGAGTCTCCGCCAACCTGGTTAACACAGGTTGCCCTTCCTAAGACCCCACTCCTCTCAACTTGTAGGCCTGGCCAAGCTGCCTCCAGTGTTTTTTTCCATGCAAATGGCCTGTCTTGACTCATTTCTAAAAATCTCTGCAGACTTTCCAAAAGTCTCTCAAAGATTCACAAAACCCAATGCAGCAGCACCTGGCCTCAACATGCCTTGTACCTCTTATTGAGCAGCCCCAAGCCTGGCACTAGATGTAGTTGGCCTCAGTTCCTGGCTTGCCCTCTCGATGCACCTAAAAGCCCATCATGGGAGGCAGCCACCTGTGGATTGCTTGGTGACTCTTACCAGGTGGCACTGGGCAGTGTACAGGCTGCAGCTGAATTTGGCCTACATCTGGGCCCCTACTAGGAGGCCCTTGGGCTGACATGCCCTGTAGCTGGCTTTGACCAGAGCTGGAGCACTGTTCAGATCTGTATCTGAGGAGGACACACATCCAAAGGGTGGAGTGGGCAGGCAACAGAGCCCTGCTAAAGTGAATCCTGCTCTGTAGGGTAAGCCCCTCATCAGCCAGTCCTCATAGCCAATTAGCCCTGAGGGTCAATCTCTCCCATAAACATGCAAACAGCAACCAAGGCTCAACTACAGCAGGAGCGCACACACAACCCATACAAGGGACACACCTTGAACACCTGGCTCAGGTGACCAGGGAAGACTGTGCCATTAGGCTCCACAGAATATCATATATATAGAACCACTCTACTAAGCCTGGGACCTAGGAGCCTTACCTCATACACAGAAAAGAAATGAGGGAGGCAACCAAAAAGGGAGAAACAAAAACACATATCCCAAATGAAAGAAGAGAACAAAATTTCAGAAAAAGAACTAAACAAAATGGAGATAAATCTACCAGATGCAGAGTTCGAAACACTGATTATTAGAATGCTCAATGATCTCAGTGAGAACTTCAACAGAAAGATGGTAAGCATAAAAAAAGCTGTAGAAATGAAAGTTAGAAATGAAAAATACAATAACAGAAATTAATAATACACTAGAAAAAAATCAACAGATTAGCCAAAGCAGAATATCAGATCAGTGAGTTGGAAGATGAGGTAGCAGAAAACACCACATCAGAGGAGCAAAAAGAAAAAAGAATCTAAAAAAATTGAGGATAATTTAAGTGGTCTCTGAGACAACATCAAGCATACCAAAATTCACAACACAGGAGTATCAAAAGGAGTATCAAAAGAGAGAGAGAGAGGGCAAGGAATTGAAAAACTATCTGAAGAAACGATGATGGGAAACTTCCCTAATCTAGTAAAGGAAATAGGCATACAACCCCAGGAAGCTCAAAGTCCCAAACAAAATTAACCCAAAGAGGCCCACACCAAGACACATCATAATTAAAATGCCAGAGGTTAAAGACAAAGAGAGAGTCTTAAAAATAGCAAGAGAAAAGCAATTAGTTACCAACAAGGGAACTCCCATAAGAATGTCAGCTGATTTCTCAATAGAAATTTTCCAGGCCAGAAGGGTTTGGCACGAAGTATTCAAAGTGATGAAAAGTAAAGACCTACATTCAAGAGAAGCTATCATTTATTAGAACTGAAGGGCAGATAAAGAGCTTCCCAGACGAGAAAAATCTAAAAAAGTCATCACCACCAAGCCAGTAGTACAGGAAATGTTGGAGGGACTTATTAAAGAAGAACAAAATATGTATCAAAAATACAAATAATAAAATGGCAATAACTACATATCTATCAACAAGTACTTCAAATGAAAAAGAATTAAATGCTCCAATCAAAAGATAGGGTGACTGAATGGATAAGAAAACAAGACTCGTACACATGCTGCCTACATAGACTCACTTCAGATCAGAAGACACACATAGACTAAGATGAAGGGATGGAAAAAGATATTTCATGAAAATGGAAACAAATAATAATAATAAAAAAAAGCTTGGGCAGCAATACTTATACCAGACAAACTAAAATTTAAAACAAAGGGTTTAAGAATAGATAAAGAAGGACCCAGTACTCCCACTTCTGGGTATTTATCCAAAGAAACCCAAAATACCACTTTGAAGGGACATGTGCATCATATGTTCATTGCAATATTATTTACAACAACAAGATATGGAGGCATCCTGACTGTCCAATAATGAAATGAATAATGGATAAAGAAAAGGTGGTACACACACACACACACACACACACACACACACACACACACACACACACTGGAATGTTACTCAACCATATAAATAAATGAATAAATGAATAAATGAATGAATAAAACCTTGCCATCTGCAAAAACATGGATAGACCTAGAGGGTATTGTGCTGAATGGAGTAAATCAGACAGAGAAAGATAAATGCCATATGATTGCACTTATATGTAGAATCTAAGGAATAAACTAAACAAAACAGAAACAAACTCATGGAAACAGAGAACATATTGTGTTGCCAGATGGGAGGGGAGTTCGGGAGGTGAGTGAAAAAGAGAAAGGGTTTAAGAAGTACAAATTGGTAGTCACAAAATAGTCATGGGGATGTAATGTATAGTACAAGAAATATAGTCAATATTGTAATAACTATGTATAGTGTCAGATGCACACTGGATTTATAGGCGTGATCACTTTGTAAGATATATAAATATCTAGTTACTATGTTGTACACCTGAAATATTGTACGTCAACTATAATTGAAAAATAAATTTTAAAAAAAAGATTAAACATTCACAGGGCTGACTAAGACTGTGGGCATTCTGGGGAGGGAGCTGTGGCCACCATAAGTTTCCAATATCTGCCAGGGAAAGTTGGCTTTAGAAACATGTAGATTCTATACCTTCCTACTGATTATTGTGACAATTCAGAGATAGAAGCGGCATGAGAAGCTTCCTATTTGAAACGTCCTGACACAAAAAAAAATGGAGAAAGACATCTGAGAATTTCAAGTCAGTCTTGTCCTGGATACAAGGAGAATCCAAGGCCACTGCTGACTGCATCCAAGCCCAGCTAAGGAAGGAGGCCAGGGTATGCTTATTAGCACATCCCGAAGTGACAGGAATACAGAGAATGAGCAGGGCAAAGGTGGGTCCTCACAGCCTGGAAAACCAAGAGAACCGGTAAAACAAACCCTTGGTGCCGAAGAGAGATCCCAGAATCTCAGGGCTACAAGGAACCTTGGAGATCACCTAGAAAAGGCTCCTCACCTCACACAAAGCTAAAAGAGGAAAAATGACTTAACCGAGCTCAAAAGTTTGTACTACAGTAGATCCTAATATCTAAGTCTCCTGACTGCTGGATCAATGATCTTTTCATGGTAGTATTCGCTTGTGTCTGTCTGTTTGTTGTTTTTAATGTCTTTCACAAACCAGCTCTATACCAGGCACTAGGGGTATAAGTTACTGTGCGAGACAGATAAACATATAGAGAGTCATCAAATTAAAATACAAAGTCAGCATAACCATGGAAAAAGTGTTTCCTAGTTGCCAGAGGTACTCTGAGAAGATGTACCTAAGCCAGTGAGGGAAGCAGAGTTTGCCACCCCAAAATATTACTTTGGGGATATTATTTTAAGCTGGTTATTTTTAAGAAACAAAAGACTCAGAAAGAACCTTTGAACTTCCCCCTAACTGCATAAAAGAATTTAGATAGAGGACCTTCTAAGAAGGGAGCTATTGTCATAGATAACTATAGTTTAATATAATCAGGTGTGATAGACAGGGAGGAACCTAGCAAAGCACATTTGATCGAAGTCTTTTATGTCCCATTGTTAAAGATGGCCCAGCAAACATTTATTTACCAAATATTTGCATTTCTATCTCCATGTGAATTGCCTTCCTGCCCTTTGAAGTACCAAATCACATCTCCATATAAACCTCAACTGCTCAATGTATCTGTCCTCAGGTCTCATATTCTTAGAGAATCCCCATACATACATACATACATACATACATACATAATAAATTTTGTCATTTTCTTTTCTTAATCTGTCTCATGTTAATTTGATTATTAGTCTAGCCAGAGGAACTTAGAAAAGTAAAAGGAAAATTATTTTTTCCTCCTTCACAGTTGTTTTTTGTTCTCCTATATTTTTTTCCCCAGATTTATTGAAATATAATGAACAATTAGTTGCTCGTATTTACATGGTACCATTCAATGAGTTTTTTTTTCCAATTACAGTTGGCATACAATAATATATTAGTTTCAACTGTAATAGCATAGTGAATAGAGCTCTATATACCTCAAAAAATAATCACCCCACTAAACCTAGTACCCCTCTTCTCCCTTACATATTACACCATTATTAACTATTTTCCTTATACTACACTTTATATCTCCATGTCTATCTCATAACTATCCATTTGTACTTAATCCTCTTGCCCTTTTTCATCATCCCTCTAACCCCCTCCCATCTAGTAGCCCTCACAATATTCTCTGTATCTATGAGTTTATTTCCATTTTTGTTGTTGTTTATTTTGTTCTTTAGATTCCACATATATGTGAACTCATGCAATATTTGTCTTTCTCTGATTTATGCCATTCAGCACAATACCCTCTAGGTCCATCAAGGCAATGCCTTTTTCCATCACTTCCTTTTAGTGTGTGTGTGTCTTTTAATCTGAAGTAAGTCTCCTGTAGGCAGCATATGTAGGGGTCTTGTTTTCTTATCCATTCAGCTACTCTTTTATTTATTTTTTATTATTTTATTTTTTTATGGTCATATTAGTTAAGGAAATTCAATAAGTTTCAGCTGTACACTATAACAGTAATGCATATATATATATATATATATATATATATATATATATATATATACTTTTACAGTAAGACATATATATATATGTAAATATGTAAATATATATATATGTATATATATTTACACTGTGTGTTCACCTCCCATAGTTAGATTTCTTTCTGTCACCACATATTTGATCTCCTTTATCCTGTCTACTTACCCTCTCCACTC
Organism: Eidolon dupreanum; assembly: GCA_028627145.1. Lineage (NCBI taxonomy): Eukaryota > Metazoa > Chordata > Mammalia > Chiroptera > Pteropodidae > Eidolon > Eidolon dupreanum. Next base: position 75,533,715 of record CM053510.1, read on the forward strand.
ACCACCCTATCCTCTGGTAACCACTAATCTATAGTCCATATCCATGAGTCTCTATTTGTCCTGTTCATTTGTTGCTTTTAGGTTTATATTCCCATATAATTGATATCATGTGATCTTCAACATTTTCTATCTGGCTTATTTCGCTTAACATGATTATCTCGAGGTCCCTCCATGTTGTTGCAAATGGCAGTATTTCATCTCTTCTTATGGCTGAATAATATTCCATTGTATATATGTACCACAGCTTCTTTAGCCAATCATCTATCATAGCACACTTAGGTTGCTTCCATGTCCTGGCCACTGTGAATAGTGCTGCTATGAACATCGGCGTACAAATATCTTTTCAGATATGGGTTTTCAAGTCTTGAGGTAAATACCCAGTAGAAGGATTGCTGGATCATATGGTAGGTCAATTCTTAGTTTTTTGAGGAAGCTCCATACTGTTTTCCATGGTGGTTGTACCAATTTGCAGTCCCACCAGCAGTATACAAGAGTTCCTTTTTTTTGCATCCTCTCCAACATTTATTATTACTTGTCCTGTTGATTATAGCTATTCTAACAGGTGTGAGATGGTATGTCATTATGGTTTTGATTTCTATTTCCCTAATAGCTAGCAATGTTGAGCATCTTTTCAAACATTTGTTGGCTATTTGTATGTCCTCTAGGAAGACATATCTGTTCAGGTCCTCTATCCATGTTTTGATTGGCTTTTTGTTGTTGTTGTTGTTGTTAATGAGTTGTATGAGTTCTTTGTATATTTTGGATATAAGGCCCTTATCGGAGGCTTTGCTTGAAAATATATTTTCCCATTTGGATGGTTGTCTCTTTACCTTGTTGACATTTTCTTTTGCTGAGCAGAAGCTTTTTAGTTTGATGTAGTCCCATTCATTTATTTTAGCTTTCACTTCCTTTGCTTTTGAGGCCAAATTCATAAAATCCTCTTTAAGTCCAAGGTCCTTGAGTTTAGTTACTATGTTTTTTTCCTATGCATTTTATTGTTTCAGGTCTTATATTCAGGTTCTTAATCCATTTTGAGTTAATTTTGGTGTGTGGTGATAGACAACAATCTAGTTTCATTCTTTTGCAGGTGGCTTTCCTGTTTTCCCAGCACCATTTATTGAAGAGGCTTTCCTTTCTCCGCTGTATGTTTTTGGCTTTTTTGTCAAGAGTTATTTGCCCATATAAACATGGGTTTACTTCTAGACTCTCAATTCTGTTTCACTTGTCCACGTGTCTATTTTGCTGTCAATACCATGCCATTTTGATTACTGTTGCTTTGTAGTATAATTTGAAGTTGGTCAGAGTGATGCCTCTAGCCTCATTCTTTTTTTCTCAGGATGGCTTTGGCAAATTGAGGTCTTTTGTTTCCATACAAATCTCATGATTTTTTGCTCTATGTCCTTAAAAAATTCAGCTACTCTATCTTTTAGATGGATCACTTCTTTTCCATTCGAGGTACTTGTTGATAGGAATGTAGTTATATCATTCTTTATTCATGTTTTTGATACATGTTTTCTTCTTAAAGGAGTCCCTCCAACATTTTCCGTAATGTTAGCTTGGTGATGATGAATTTTTTAAGCTTTTCCTTGTCCGAGAATCTATTTAACTGTCCTTTGACTCTAAATGATAGCTCTGCTGGATAAAGTATTCTTGGTTGTAGATCCTTGTTTTCCATCATGTTGAATATTTTAAGCCAATTTCTTTTGTCCTACATAGCTTCTTTTGAGAAATCAGCTGTCAGTCTCACTGGTGCTCTCCTGTAGGTAACTATTTGCTTTTCTTCCTGCTTTTAAGATTCTCTCTTTGTATTTAACCTTTCACATTTTAACTATAATGTGTCTTCGTGTGGGCCTCTTTGGGTTCATATCTTTTGAGACTCTCTGAACTTCCTGGAGTTGCATGTCTGTTTCCTTCACCAGGTAAGATAAGTTTTCCATCATTATTTCTTCAAATAGCTCTTCAACATCTTGTATTCCTTCTGGTACCTCTATAATATGAATAATTTTACATTTAATTGTGTCTCATAGGCTCCTTAAATTATTATTATAGCCTCGGCTTTTTTCTTGCCGTTCCAATTGAGTGTCCTTGGCTTCCCCATCCTCTATATAGGTGGTTCGATAACTTCTTCATCCACTCTGTTGGTTCCCTCTAATATCCTCTTCATCTCAGATGTTTTCTTCATTTCTGACTGGTTCATTTTTAAAATTTCCATTTCTATTTTTACATTTTTTATATCTTTGTTAAAGTTCTCACTGAGTTCATCTACACTCTCCCTAAGTTCATTGAGCATCTTTATAACCAGTGTTTTGAACTCTGCATCTGAACCTGTTAAGATTCAGTAATATACAGAGGCTATGCTTATAGTTGCCTCAAGAGCCCACACCAGAAATTGAGTTCAGCTGCCACTAGTGTGTGTCTTTGCGGTGCTCAGCAAAGAGCACAGAACTCTCTGAGCACACAACTGGATGTGGCTTGGGTGGGGCCACGAGTTGGGGAAGATGGTGTTTTAGGGAATCCTCTAGGCAGAGAGACATTTGTTAACCAGTTTGACGATGTCTCAGCTATGGTGGTGCTGAGTCCGCATTCTGGGAGGGGAGAGGGCTCAACAGAGGAAAAACAGATACAGCCAGCACTTCTGCATGGGAGAGAGCCTCGCCTCCAGCCCTTACTGTGACAACTCAGTGTCCCCTTGTAAGTCCCTGGTGCCACCCCATGCAGTCAACCTGGCACCAGTGTTCAGAGTGAGTAGTTTCATCACTGCAAAAGTCTACTTGCAGACATGGCCCCTTTAAGAGGCGTCTGCAGCTGCTACTGCTGCTGCCATAGCTTCTTTCCCACTCAATCTCTCAGGAGCAGCAGCCTAGTGTCCTCGTCCCCTCCCTCCTACCTTCTACTGTTGCAAGGTGATTTCTTATTTGTCTTCCTAGTTGTAGTGCTTCCATTCATCTAGATCCCAGACAACTGCTTGCTGTTTGCTCTGTTCCCCGCCCCCCACAAATTTGATGTGGTTACAAGAGGGATGAACAAAGCCTCTATCATCTATGCAATTTTATTTCCTTTCCTCTCTCCCCTCCCTCATGGTTTTGGCGAGCCAGCTAGGAGACATTACCGGCTAGATACTTCACTTTGGGACTGCCTCAGATATAGGGATCATGGAGCATCTGACATGTCGGCACCCCCAGATCTGTCTGAAGGATACAGTGGAAGCAAAAATGGCAAGAATCTTTTTTCTCTTTCTAAATTTATATTAGCAGAGAAAATGTTGGCAAAACTAGTTTTTTGGGCAAACATGATTCTGTAAAGATTTAGTTTATGTACTCTTGTTTTGTTGATCCCACTCCTCCCAGAGATCTTCACTATCTCCATCAGCTAGACGATGCATACGCTTCTGGTGGGCAGCCAAGGAGGGTGTAGTTCCAAGCTTAGGAAATCTATAACATTATTCTGTTTAAAGGGGGAAAATATATAATTCCTTGTGTTTTGGAACAGCTATTTAAAGACGGAGCCCTTCATTTTTCTTAGGTTAACTCTGGGAGTGATCTTTTGGATTTTACAAGGGCTGCATCCTTTGCACTCTCTTATGGATGCCTCTTGTATTCATAGTTAAACTGTAAAAAGGCTTATCGATTTGATTCACTATTGAGATTAATAAATTCTACCTTCACTAGCTAGATGACTGATCCTTTGTATTGGAAAATTGAAAAATTTGTAGAGAATTCTTACTGTAAACAGCTGTGTATGGGTACCTATAGGAAAAAAAAAACAAAAATTAAAAAATGGATATAAAAATATAATGACTAAATAACAAAAACAAATTTGAGAAGTTTTATCAAACTAGCTACCTCGACTTCCCCCAATGAGTTTTTACAGATGATAATAAAAACATTAGATTAATTAACAAGTGAAGGTGACAGTCTAATGGCAAAGTCATAGCTATTTTCCTAACAAGGTAAAAAAAGAAATTAAAGTTATTAAGAAATAAGGTGAATAGAGCAAATGCTAATAGCAGCAAAAGAAAAAGGAAACAGAAAGGGAAGAGTCACAGGTCACGTCCCAAGAGGGTGGAAATCTTTAGATGGTTATTAAGGAATAGGATAAATAAAACAGACATTGATAAGATTAAAACAAAGGTTTTAATACAACACTATGAAAGGGTGGGTGGGCAAAAAAGACCCAATGCTGGTCCCCCAACATTAAAGGGCTCCAAACAAGTCTGCTCAAATTATTCCAGTTTGGAGAAATTTAAAAACCTGGAAAGCAGAGATTATAATAAGAAATCTAATCAACAATAGTTTCGGGCAGCAGTTGGGCTGGTTTAATTAAGACCTCCACACACTGTGGTAAAAAAAAAAAAATGATGAAGCTCTGACTGGGGCTACAATTAGATTGAGAGAATGTAAAAATGTAATGAAAATAACATAAAAGTTGGAATGTTTAAGCAAGTATTATGTAAAGAAGTTGTCTCTAGTTGAATGTTTGATGGGAATGGAACATTTCCCCTACCCAGTACTATACATCAAAAAAAACTTGTTAAGTCCTAATGAAGGCTAGAGATAGGGATAGCTAAGAGTTGATGAAATCAAGGTAAAAGTTTATAGCAGAATTGGTATATTTGTTTTCTTTTTCTGACTTATGTAATAGAATCTATTTTATTTTTTTATTTTTTTTTTCAGTTGAGTTGACATTCAATATTATTTTATATATGTTTCAGGTGTGCAACATAGTGGTTAGACATTTATATAATTTACAAAGTGATCCCTCCATTTAGTCTTGTACCCACCTGGCACCACACACAATTATTACATCATTATTGACCACATTCCCTACACTGTAGTTCACATCCCTGTGATAATTTTGTAACTACCAATTTGTACTTCTTAATCCCTTCACCTGTTTCACTCAGTCCCCAAACCCCCTCCCATCTGGCAATTACCAGTTTGTTTTCTGTATCTATCAGTCTGTTTCCATTTTCTTTGTTATTTAATTTTGTTCCACAGATAAGTGAAATCAAATGGTATTTGTCTTTGTCTGACTTATTTCACTTAGCATAATACTTTCTAGGTCCATCCATGTCATTACAAATGGTACAATTTCATTTTTTTTTAATTTATGGCTGAACAATATTCCATTGTATATAAGTACCACATCTTTTTTTTTATCCAATCAACTATTTATGGGTGCTTAGGCTGCTTCCATATCTTGGCTATTGTAAAAAGTACTGCAGAAAACATAGGTTTGCAAGTATTTTTTTCCAATTAGTGTTTTGGTTTTCTTTGGGTAAATAATCAGAAGTAAAATTACTGGGTCCAATTTGTAATTCCACCAACAGTGTACAAGGATTCCCTTTTCTCCACATGTTCACCAACACTTGTTGTTTTTTGATTTATTGACAGGTGCGAGGTGATAACGCATTGTGGTTTTAATTTGCATTTCTCTGATGACTAGTGAGTTGAGCATTTTTTCATGTCTATTGGCCATCTCTATGTTCTCCTTGTAGAAATGCCTATTGAGGTCTTCTGTCCATTTTTAATTGTTTCTTTTTTCAGTTTTCAATTGTATGAGTTCTTTATAAATTTTAAATATTAATCCCTTATCAGATATATCACAGGCAAATTCCTTCTCCCATTCAGTAGATTGTCTTTTCATTTTTTGGTTTCCTTTGCTGTGCAAAACCTTCTTAGTTTGACATAGGCCTATTTGTTTATATTTTCTTGTTTCCGTTGCTCAAAAAAATATATCAAAAAAATATTACTAAGAGCAATGTCAAAGGGTTTACTGCTTATGTTTTCTTCTAGGAGTTTTATGGTTTTGTCTTTTACATTTAAGTCTTTAATCCATTTTGAGTTTATTCTTGTACGTGATTTAAAAAGGTGATCCAGTTTCATTTTCTTTTTGCACCATTAATTGAATAGACTGTTTTTACCCATTGTATATTCTTGCCTCCTTTGTCATAGCTTAATTGACCCATTAGGTATGGGTTTATTTCTAGGCTCCTATTCGGTTCCATTGATCTATGTTTCTGTTTTTATGCCAGTTCCATGTTGTTTTTATTACAATAGCTTTGTATTACAGTTTGATACCAGGTAGCCCAATACCTCTAACTTTATTCTTTCTCATGATTTTCATGTTTATTCGGGGTCTTTTATGGTTCCATATTAATTTTAGCATTTGTTAGTTCTGTGAAAATATGGCATTGGTATTTTGATTGGAACTGTACTGAATATATAGATAGCTATGGGTAGTATGGACATTTTAATGATGTTAATTATTCTTATCCATGAGCATGGTATATGCTTCCATTTATTTATGTTCTTTAATTTCTTTCTTCAATGACTTATAATTTTCTGAGTATGGGTCTTTTACCTCCTTGGTTAAATTTATTCCCAGGTATTTAACTTTTTTTTTATGTAATTGTGAGTGAAATTGTTTTCTTAATTTCTCTGATAGTTTATTATTGGTGTATAAAAATGCAACCAATTTCTGAATATTAACTTTGTATCTTGCTACTTTACTGAATTCAGTTATGATTTTAACAGTTTGTTGGAATCTTTAGGGTTCTCTCTATATAATATCATCCACAAATAACGACAGTTTTACTTCTTCTTTTCCCATCTGAATACCTTTTATTTCTTTTTCTTGTCTGATTGCTGTGGCTAGGACTTCCATTACTATGTTAAGTAAAAGTTGTGAAAGTGAACACCTTTGTCTTGTTCCTGATCTTAAGGAAAACACTTTTAGATTTTCCCCACTGGTCATAATGTTAGTTGTGGGTTGGTTATACATGGCTTTTATTATGCTGAGGCATGTTCCTTCTATTACCACTTTGCTGAGTGTTTTTATCAAAAATAGGTGCTGGATTTTGTCAAATGCTTTTTGTGTATCTCTTGATATGATCACATGATTTTTCTTTTAATTTTTTAATATGGTGTATCACATTGATTTGAGGATATGGAATCAATCTTGCATCTCAGAAATAAACCCCTTTTGATTATGGTCTATGATATCTTTAATGTTTGCTGAATTTGGTTAATATTTTGTTGAGGACTTTTGTATCTATGTTCATTAGGAATATTGGCCAATAATTTTTTTTTTGTAATGTCTGTGTCCATTTGGGGAATCAGGGTATTGATGGCCTACTAAAATAAGAATGAGAGCCTTCCCCTCTCTTGAATTTTTTAGAATTGTTTGAGAAAAATGGGTGTTAATTCTTCTTTGAATGTTTGGTAAAATTCCTGAAGCCATCCAGTCAGGACTTTTGTTCATTGGTTTTTTTTTTTTTTTATTATTAATAATTCAATTTGGTTAGTAGTAATCAGTCAGTTCAGATTTTCTGTTTCTTCTTGACTCAGTCTTGGGAGATTGTATGTTTCTAGGAATGAACTCATTTCTTCCAGATTGTCCAATTTGTTGGTATATAATTGCTCACAGTATTTTCTTATATTCCTTTGTATCTCTGTGGAATCCATTGTTATTTCTCCTCTTTCATTTCTGATTTTATTTATTTATTTTTTCTTGATGAGTCTGTTTAAAGTTTATCAATTTCATCTTTCCAAAGAACAAGATCTTAGTTTCATTGAACTTTTGCACTGATATTTAGACTCTTTTATTTCTATTCTTATTTTTATTATTTCCTTCTTTCTACTCACTTTGGGCTTTGTTTGCCATTCTTTTTCTAGTTCCTTTAGGTGTAAATTTAGTTTGCTTATTTGAGATTTTCCTTTTTTCTTGAGGTAGGCATGTATTGCCATGAATTTCCCTTTTAGGACTGCTTTTGCTGTGTCCCACAGATTTTAGGTTGTTGTGTTTTTATTTTCATTTCTCTCAAGTATATTTTGATTTTGTACTGATAACATTGTTAAACCATTCATTGTTTAGTAGCAGGTTATTTTGCCTCCAAGTGTTTGTGTATTTTTAGTTTTTTTTTTTTTTTTCCTGTAATTGATATCTAGTTTCATACCATTGTAGTCAGATATGATTCCAATCTTCTTAAATTTATTGAATTCATTTTGTGGCCTAACATGTGGTCTAGCATGGAAAATGCTGCATGCACACTTGAGAAGAATGTATATTCTGCTGCTTTGGGTGAAATGCTCTAAAAATATCAATCAAATCCATCTGATCTACTGTATGTCATTAAGGCTGATGTTTCTTGTCGATTTTGTCTAGAAGATTTGTCCATTGATGTCAGTGGGGTATTAAATTTCTCTATTATGACTGTATTACTATCAATTTTTCCCTTTATGTCTATCAATATTTGCTTTATATATGTAGATGCACCAATGTTGCATGCATAAATGTTTACTAGCATTATATCCTCTTGTTGGATTTATCCCTTTATCATTATATAATGTCCTTTTTTTGTCTCTTATTATAACTTTGTTTTAAAGTTTATTTTGTACACCAGCTGTTTTTTCATTTACATTTTCATGAAGTATCTTCTTCCATCCCTTTATTTTCAGTTTGTGTGTCTTTTAATCAAAGTGAGTCTCTTCAGACAACATATGTATGGGTCTTGTTTTCTTATACATTCAGCTTCCCCATTTTTTTTTGTTGGAGTATTTAATCCACATACATTTAAATTGATTATGATAGGTACATAGTTATTGCCATTTTATCATTTATTTTTATGTTCTTCTCCTCCACTACCTCCTTCTTCTTCTTAAGTAAGTCTCTTAACATTTTTTGTAATCCAGGTTTGGTGGTGATTAATTCCTTTAGCTTTTTTCCAGTCAGGAAAGCTCTTGATCTCACCTTCAATTTTAATTGATAACCTTGCTGGTTAAAGTAGTCTTGGTTGTAGGGCCTTGCTTTTCATCACTTTGAATATTTCATACCAATCCTTCTGACCTGCAAAGTTTCTATTGAGAAATCAGCTGATATTTTGTGGGAATAAGGCAGCTTGTAAATCTAGCTGTCTTTCCCTTGCTGCTTTTAAAATTCTTTGTCTTGTTTGGGACTTTGTGGCCTTCCTGAGGTATATGTCTATTTCTTCACCAGGGTAGGGAATTTCCCATCATTGTTTCTTCAAATAGGTTTTCAAATTTTTGCTTTCTCACTTCTTCTGGTACTCCTATGATGCAAATGTTGGTATGCTTTACGTTGTCCCAGAGGCCCCTTTAACTATTCTCAATTTCTTTTTTTTTTTTTGTATTCTATTTTTTTTTTTCTTTTCCAATTGAGTGTTTTCTGTTATTTTGTCTTCCAAATCACTGATTTGATCCTCTGCTTCATCTAATCTATTGATTCCTTCTAGTGTATTCTTTATTTCCATTATTATATTCTCCATCTCTGGTTCTTTTTTTGTGGTTTCCATGTCTTTTTTTTTTTTTTTCACGCTTACTATCTTTGTTGAAGTTCTCACTGAGATTGTTTATTCTTCCTCTATGTTCATTGAGCATCCTTATAACCACTGTTTTGAACTCTGTATCTGGTAGGTTGTTTGCCTTCATTTCATTTAGTTCTTTTTCTGGAGTTTTCTCTTGTTCTTTCATTTGGGACATGTTCTGTTATCTCAGTTTGGCTGCCTCTTTGTTTGTTTCTATGTATTAGGTAGATCTGCTATGTCTCTTAGTTTTGGCCAGGTTTCCTTATATAGTGGATGTCTTGTGTGGCTCAGGGTGTATTCTCCCTGATCACCTGTGCCAGGTGATTCAGGAGTGTCCCCTGTGTGACTTATGTGTGCTCTCCTATTGTATTTGGGCATTGATTGCTGCTGGCCAGTCATTGAATAGGAAAGACTCTCAGGCTGACTAGCTGTGGTTTGGCCATGCCCATAGCATAGGGGCTGCTGCATTGGTGTTGACTCCATGGAATGGGATTAACCCCAGTGGGCTCATGTGCCTGCTGATACCACTCTTTGGGTGTGCTACTTGTGTGGCTAATCAGGTGGTGCTCTGTTAAGGTATGACACCAGCCTCTGGTTATGTTGGTTCCTGAGCCCCTTGGAAGGAACTACCATGCAGGCCTAGGTCAACTACTGCTTATAACCAGCTTGGGGCTACCTGTTAGAGCCACGAAACTATCTGTGGTTGGTCACTGCCTGTACTGGACCTAGGTCATACAGGAAAGGTCACACAATGTACTAAGGCTGGCTACCCCCAGTGCCAGGCCTGGAGCAGCTCAGCAAAGGCCCAGGGCACCCCAAAACCTGTCCATAAGGTTCCACAGCTGAATGAATCTCAAGTAGCACACAAGTTGGATGAGACGGGGTCACAGAGAGTCACCAACTTGGGGCAAGTGTGTTCCCCAGGTAGTGCAGATTCAGATTTGATTCCAATGCCGAGCCTGCAGCCAGTCCTGAAAGTCTCAGATCATACCGAGGCCAGCCGCTGCTTGCATCAGACCCATAGACCCCCAAGATTTGTTCAGGAAATACTGCAGCCGGGAAATACATGCCAGAGATGGTTGCCTACCACCGAAAGTGTCTCCCAAGGTGCATGTTCTGAGGCCTGTTGATTGCTGTTCTAAGAGCCTTCTGCCAAGAGTGCTGAGTGTAGCTGGTTCCCCAGCTACGAAATTGCCACCAGCCCAACACCAGGGCTCCCCAGCCCAGTGTTCCAGTGCTAGGAAGAGGAGTTCCTACAAAATTTGACTGTGAAAATCTCCGGATTCTGACCATCCAGGTGAGACAGAAGGCAGCTGGACACCCATACATCCCTTTTAAAGGCTTGCACACAGGCCAATGGAGATTCAGATTTGGCTGTATTGGGGGAGGGCTCAACACAGACAAGATGGTGCTCACCTGTAGGGCTCAACACAGGAAAAATGGTTGCTGTCTCTCTATCCTTTGCTTGAAGTCACACGATTCAGTTTTTCCCTGTATGTCTCTGGCACCTCCTGAACTGCTGTCCTTCTGCCAGAGTCCAGGGTGAGAGCCTATAAGCAAGTGAGTCTTTGTGCTGATTTTCAGTCAGATTTTGTGGTCACTCCTCTTCCTAGAACTGGAACCCCGGGCTGGGGAGCCCCGGTGTTGGACTGGGGCCTCTCGCTCCTCCTGCAGGACCTCCACAGCTGAAATATCCCTCCTGATGCTCAACTGCCACATGTGGGTGAGGAACCAGCCTGTTTTAGGTCTCTGCCCCTCCTTCCAGTCTTGGTGTGGCCTCTTCTTTATATCCTTAGTTATAGAAGTTTTGTTCGTCTAGTCTTCAGGTAGTTCTCCAGGTTGATTTTTCCATAATTTAGTTGTAATTTTAATGTGCTCATGGGAGGAGGCAAGCATAGTGTTTTCCTACTCTGCCATCCTGACCAGCTAGAATTGGTATATTTGAACAGGCTTTATGTAATATGATTTTCTCTTTTACCTGATTGTATTATGGGGATGGAAACTTTATCTGACTAAGAAACATTTCCTCAACTGAGTACTGTAAAACAGAAGGCATATAAATCTGTCCTTCAAACAATATTAATTAGATATGCTAAATGAGAATCAGTAAGATTGCCTGAGTCCACATAGTATGGAATAGAAGCTAAAGGCTTCTACCAGAGAATAACAGAAACAAATCTAAATAAATAAATAAATAAATAAATAAGCGAGCGAGCGAGCGAGCGAGCGAGCGAGCGAGCAAGCAAGCAAGCTTGTACCTTGGATTCTTTGTGCCTTTATGATGTAGATTTCCTACCCCATCTTCTCTAGAACCTAAGATCCATTCCTTAAAATGCAAATAATTCTTGGAAATTGGACAAATGAAAAAAAAATTTAAGTGTCTTCTCTATAAATATTGGTAACTCTGCGTGATCTCTGTAACCACTGTGTGTGTTTGTCTCTGTGTTTTATGATGACGTAGTATTTTCCTACCTATGGATGGTATTATTAAATAACAAAAATAATTTATAAAGAGCTCTGTTTAATTAGTTTAAAGAAATTAAATACTCATATTAAATAAGAAATATAACAAACTAACCTAAATGTTTTTCAGGTTCTAGGAAAATATTTGGTATTAAAACTAATTCAAGTTTGTTGGTTTAACTAAACAGATATGTCTTTAAATTTATCAGTATTAAGTATAATACTTTTATTTTACCTGGGTTTTCAAAAATAAGTTTATGTTATCTCTGTTCCAAAATTGGTCAGCAGGAAAAACAGCTTGGGATAATAATAATAATTGACTTTGATGTCTCATATAATTATCATGTGTAATCCAAACAAAATTGTTAAGAATTAATAAATTAAATCAATATAAATTAAATGAAAAGGTTTAGGGTAAAACTTTTAAACAATAATTATATGTGTTATAGTATGTATACTTATAAATAGTTTCTCAATATATTTTGGTATCTTCAAACTTTAAAGTTTTGTTAAATTGAGTTAAATGAGTTAAATTAAATTTCTGAATATCTAGATAATTTCCAAATAAAATACTGAAACATTAATTGTTAAATAAGTCTAAGTTTATCTACTTTTAGCTTCTTTTTACAGAGAAACTAAAAGATATATATGAATCTATTTAAAAAATATTTTGTTTTTTGTTGAAGAGCCACATTTCTAAAAATTATGAAACATATTTTCCGATAAAAGAGCCTATATTTTTAGAGGTTATATAATATATTGATGGTTTTGCCAATTTACAGAATGTTGACATTACTCATCATGATTGCTTACTTTCAAATTTTCATTAGAAATTAAGATTTCTAATGCTTAAAAATTCTAGTTGCTATGGAAAGAATTAATATATGTTTTTGGTAAAAGAAAGTAGAAGGTATAGAAAGCATTTTAAGAAAATTAAAATAAAATGGTTTGTATTAAGATAAGTTGGTAATTTCTGAATGTGTAAGAGAACAAGAGTCAAACTAAATTGGACATGAAAGTCGTAGAACATTTGCAAAAAGAAATCTTAGAAAGAAAATTTAACGTGTGGTCAAGCTGAATGAGAATGTAATGAATATAATTAAGTATGTGAATTTAAATATCAAAAGTAAACTGGTGCAAAATTTAAAATGGTTGTCTCTTTAATTAAAAAAGGACTGTTTTATTGGTCTACTCCTGGTAAGATATTATGAAAATTTTTCTGCCTAGAAAGCAAAGATTCTGTGTTTTATCAAAATAATTTTCTGTTTTATGTTATCCTGCATCCTGATTATTTAAGAAAACTGAATCTTCTCAATAGTAAGAGCTAAGGTTTTGCTAACAATTATGTAACTTTCTGTATCTGTCCTTGAAATATTTTATTGCCATTTTGGTTAAATAGATAATTAAGTATTGTTTCATAGTTATCTGTGATCTTTTTAGTCAAATGTCCAAACCTTTTGATATATTTTTAGCAAACATCCCAAGATTAAAATTTAAAATAGTCTTTTCCTTGACCTGGAAATAAATTTGAAGTTTTTCAGAGGGCCCCTGGAACACTTCAAAAAAATTGCTTTCTCTCCTTATAAAAGAAAGATATTAAACTAACCAGACTTATCTGGTGTGTTGAATTGCATGGGAAGTATTGTCAAGTAAGTGATTATAAACTTTTAGAGTATATTGTATGGGTAAATATTATTAATATAAATATTCCCAAAATTGTATAAAATTTCTTAAATTCTGATATGTCCTTATACAATGTTTTCACTTGTAACTCTAGGTTTTTTTTTTTTAATGTTGCATGTCTAAGCAAATTTCCTTGTAAACTGCATTATATTTAATCATGAGTATTTTAAATCTTTGTCATTTATAGACTGTCATTGTCTTACTTAATGCTTTTGTAGACATGTTTCATCTTTAGAGTGATTCATAGAAAGGACTCTGACACTTGCTCTAAAATATAGGCGTCTAATAAACTTTTAGATTACACCATTTAACTGGGTAAAAGTTTGTAAATTCCTAACAGAAACGCCGATGGCTTCATTAAAGTACTAACAAAAAATCAAGATTAGCAAGAATTACAGGAGACTAAATGAACTAATGAGGATAATAATTTTTATGACTTTTTGTTTGAAATATTGCTGCTTTTTTAAAAATTTTTTTCCAGATATAAGGAAGCTTGATTCTCTTAAACTACCTATGACTTAGAGTAATTTGGTAAATTATACCTTTGTGAGCAGAATTGAAACATTTATCTTTTCCTCTCTACATGAGCCCTCCAGAATTGAGAAACTTTCAGTGAGTATTCTTATTTTTCATGAAAATATAGTTATTTGCCTAAGTTCAATAAGAATCAGTTCTCCTTTTAACAGGTCATGACTGGAAACTGGTTATATATACAAGGTATTGACTGGAATGTTATGTTTGAGAAAGATATGTATAGACACTCAAATATGACCAGATAGCTTTAAGGTACTAGATTAATTCTGGAAGCTAATGAAAAGCCTCCTTGCAAAAATCAGCCAGGTATCTTGCTTATGGGGTTCCCAGGAACATTACCAGGTAAGCAAAGGCGGTCACTTCCCAGTAGGTGCAGGAATCTCAGGATATTTGGAGAACCCTGAGAAAAAAGGAATTAACTCAAATCTAAAGGTATTGTAAACAAAGTGAAGGGGGAAGCATGTTTGCATTTAAATCTTTTTAGGAGGTCAAGTTGACAAAACATGGTGACTGGATGTAAATCATGAAGAAATAGGAAATAAGGATGACTTTCAGACTTCTAGACTGTGCAAGTGTATGGGCATTGGTGACACTTACTGAGACAGAGACCACCAGAGGAGAGATGGGGGAGGGTCAAAGAGGAATGAAAAGTAGGAGAAACAGTAAGCTCAGAGATGCCAGGAGCACCTGTTGTATGTCTATCAAGATGAGAAGAATTTACATATATAAGATGAATATTTAGATTCCATCACTAGGAACAAGATAATTGGGGGTAGAGGAGGTACAGCTGTGTAGGGAAAAGGGCCCAGGAGAAAGAAGGAGCATTCTGCAGTGTCGGCTTTAAGCACTCTGGCATACTTCACCATGGAAAAAAAAAACTGAGTTGAGCCAAATTAATATATTAAAACAGCCACAGCCTCAGATCACTCTAAGAAATAATTATTCTGCATGTGAAACTTCTTAAAGAAGTAATGTTTACCTTGGAAACACAGCAACTGCACCTCAAATGGCTTTGCTGGATATATAATTTGACCAGCCTCCATTATACTAGGGGAGGTAATCCTGCTTTATGTATCAGGCTCTCTCTAAAGCACTGCAATTCACAGCACATTCATCATCCAGCTCAGCAAAATGTATGCGAATAAAGAATAACCTGCTCAATCAACATTACTCATCCGGAGAGCTTGAAAAGATACTCACCATGACTGTGAATAGTATCTGCCAAGCACCAACGGGGTGTAGAGAAAGGAAAGCTCATCCCACTAGGGCACCCTGACATCGTATTTCAACAGGCTCATGTTCTTGCTTCCACTCTATCACATGCTAGTGAAAATAATACGGCCCAAATACAAGGACACTTGCAACCCCCAAGAGCAAGGGTCCCATGCCTTTCTGGCTTTCCCCCATGCCTTGCTTCTGGAAAGGAGAGGAAAAAGATTCATTCATGTGTCTGTTCTCCCTCTAGCCTCCTCTCTTAACCTTTCTTCCTGTATCTTCTCTTTCTCTTCTATTCTTCACAACTCCTCCCTCCCAGCTGGCTACCAAATGCCTATGTCTGGGAAAACCCATGGCATCAGGGTCCTCAGAGACATAAAGGGGACGGAAACTCATTTTGCATCAGTTTGGTCTCTGGGTGACACTGTGAAACTGCCAGGAAATGCTACTGCTGTCCAGCCAGATACCTCTGACCATGGTCCTGGACTCTATCCAGTCCCATTCTCAGGGACACCCAGGACCCAGGTGGAGACCAGAGCCTAAAGACCAACACTCTCTCTCGGGAGAAATCCTGGCTGGTTCATATGGCTCCCCAGCAGAGCCTTTCTAAGTTGTTTTTCTTCAATATCAAGACCAGCCCTGGGCAAACTGTGATGTAGATAAAATCTGTTCGTTCATTTGCTCAGTCAATGCTTTTGAGCATCAGCTTCACGCTAGACACTGGCCTAGGAGCTAAAATATCACTTTTCAAAATTCCTGCCCTCATGAAGTGCCATGAGAGACAAACAGAGGACCACTTAAACTCCCCTGTAGAGGAGGTCAGAGGAGGGCTCCCAAGAGAACACTACCTAACCCGAGACGTACGAGAGAGAGAGAGAGAGAGAGAGAGAGAGAGAGAAAATGTCCAAGAATATTCAAGGTATCACTATTCATGAGAGTCAAAAACTAGACACTGAAACATCCATCAATCTCAGAATTGATACATTCTGGTATATTCATACAACGGAACACAGCAATGAAAATTAACAAATTATGACAACATGGATGAAATCCACAAAGAGAATCTTGAACAAAAGAAAACCAGACACAAAAGATGCATACTGTATGATTCCCTGTTCACAGAGATCAAAAGACGTAAGACTTAATATGACAGTCATGACAGTGGATACTTTGGTGGTCATAGTGACTAGGTGGGACTCTGAGATGGACAACCAGGAGCTGTTTCTCAATACGGGTGCTGGATATAAGGGTATGTTCACTTTGTAAAAATTTAAAGCTGTACAGTTATGATTTCTTTATTTTTTGGTATATTTGATAGACTTCCATGAAACATTAAATAAAGCTTTTAAGACAAATAAGAGAAAACCTGGTAAAGCAGGTGTCCTGCTTATCTTCAATGCCCATGGCTCCCTTCCTATTCTATCCTTCCATTATCACCCAGTGATTATACACCCTTTTCAATCTTCATCACACCCCTCTCACTCTACAGTCACACAGAAAATCACCAGATTAATTAAACCACACTAAACTGTCCATGACTGAGAGCAGTTCAGCAGTGTTAACCCTCCCTGGGGGATTTCCTTTTTAATAAAGCAAAATTGATTTAACATAAAATGGTAACTACAACCAGGAAGTAGGAACAGGAACAAGGAGAGATAAGTGGTGGGGTGGTAAGCACTGCCCTAACATCTTTCATTGAATCCTATGCCACTGCTTGATCTGAAAGCCATGTGACATTCTGAACTTTTGCTTCTTCTTTGAGAATGAATAATGTCAACAGAGCTGGACTTCTGAGCTGCAGCAGGGGGAGTATCATTCAGGCCTCTAAGCATGAACTATGACTCTCGGCAGGTCTGCCTTAGAGCTATGTGGTAGGACTTGGGAACAGCCCCAAGGTAAGCACAGAGTGAACAACAGAAATGTAAAAATGCTCCAGGCAGAGGGCAGCTGGACATGATGTGGGTGTGCCAGTGCAAGGCTTGCCAGGGAATCTGCAATTTTACACAGCCAAAGAATAAGCAGGAATGTAACCTAGGCCTCTCAATTTACATAGCTGATTTAGTGCACTCTGGGTAGCTCTATCGTATTTCTAAGAATTTGCTAAATATTTCCCCCTTCTGAGCAGGTAGGGAGTTGAAAGGATTGTAACCACACAGCCAGATTATCTCTGAGAAAAATTCTCAGAGCAGGAACCAGACACATTGTAGGGACCATGACATGAGGTTTACACAGGGATTCCTAATCATACCTGGACACCCTCTGCTGCCCTCCAATATTCTAAGTCCTAAAAGGGGACAACGGGACAGGAAACCAACCCCCCTGTCTGCTCAAGGTCCCCTGGTATCAATGGTCCATTTTCTCCTGGGCTTTGCTCTCTGGCTATCAAGGCAGAACTCAACTGAGCACAGGGGGAATGTTTGCATCTCACTTCCCTTGGCAGAATGAGATGAAAGGTTACTAGGTCCAGACACCTGTTCTGGAAGGCAGGTGGTCACATGATGGCAGTTCCGTGAGCAGGGCAAGGAGACTAGCAAAGAGGAGAGAGAGCTAAATCTCTGGCAGGAAGAATCACCTCTCCTGTCTTCTAGGGTTTAGTGAGAGCTCCAGAGGTGAATTTTTCACTGTCTTACAACTCTGCTCCCTCTCTCTTCAGTTTCCAAACCAGTTGCCCCCCAGAGGCTTTCTAATGCCAATACAGCCCACCCTCTTTTGCCTAGGGAATGTATTTTTATTTCCCTCTTTACTTGAAAAAGCTAAATAAGTATAGTTTTAGTGTTTAGAATTTATCTTTATTAATAAACAATAAAAGTTAAAAACTCAGGTCCCTAATTGAACATCAGCAATGGCATATGCAGCAGCCTAACTTCAGATGCATAGTAATGTGCTGAAAACGTCTACTCTGAAGAATGTTAATATAGATACATACAAGCACACAAATATGCTGACGTATACAGAAGGGATCTGGGGCTATTCTGGAGAGAGAGCCCGCTGTCTGCAGGGAGCCCTTGTTATGCTAGCAAATAGTTGTCTCTCCTCCTTACTGAGAAGGGCTGGGATTCCTATGAGGCCTGGCCCAAGACTACCTGCTTTTTTGAATTAGAGAGCCAAAAAAGCTTGACATAGCTTCAAATATTTAAGCACTTTAAGTATTCCAATAATGACAATTACCTTGCTGATGGCATTCATTTTAAATGAAGCTGCAGGCCAAGAAGACTCTGAAATCACTGTCACTGAACAATGTTCTTGATTGAATCTAATCCTCGACATTGTGCTGGTGACCCTATGGACAGCTGTCACTCAAGGGAAAAGGCACTTAATTTAGAACCAGATGACCAAGCTGCTACCCAGTGACTTCTAAGTCTTCTCAGCTGTAAAACTAGAAAGCTGGTATAGCCCACCTGCCTCACAGGTTATGTGTGGGGGTGAAGGAAACCATGTGTGAACTCCAAGTGGGTCACAGCTGTAAGCAATTAATAAGGCATTAACATCAATGCCCCCCACTCAACCCAGACCTAGGTGTCCACTGGCAGCAATGACCAGCAGATTAGTGTACTCCAGGCCACTTAAGTTCCCCCATTCTCAGAGCACAGAAGAAATGTGTCCAGGATCCTTGGAAAAAAGCTTGTTTACCATGAACACACAGAAGCCTATGGGGGCTGCCAGTGGTAGTGTAAGGGGCTCTGGAAAACAGGAAATAAAATCAGTTGGTGTGTCTCTACTCCACCCCCCAGGACTCACTGGGCAGTGTGACTTGAGAATTATTCCTGAAAGAGCAAGATAAATGGGGTAGGCAGAAGAGGGAGAAGAGGACTAGGGGAAGTAGGGACACATTTTAGACCTTTATTTTTCACAGCTTGGAGTTAACCTGGGGGTAGGACTGGCTGGCACAGTGAGGCCCTTGGAGATGAGCACAGAGTTCTAAGGGGCTCCAGAATTCTGAGAGACATGCTGTAGCTTGAGATATGAGCGAACACAAAGAAAAGATGTGAGGAGGAAAAAGGATCAATCGGGTATTGAAGCACCACTATGAGCTGCATCCTTTACCACAATTAATCCTTATCAATCTGAGGTGAGTTCTATCACTTCCATATTCCCAAATAAAGCTTAGGGAGGTTAAGGAGCATGTCCCTGGTGGCTGCACAACAGTACATGATTATGTTGAACTGAAGCCAGGGCCACCTGATTCCAAAGCATATGTCCTATCCCCACAGCCCACTAAGCTCCAAGGCTGGGACTCTAGGCAAATGTGTCCCACATGCCTCCTATAAGCCCAGCTTGATTCTAGCAGCTCTGGGGTAAACAGGAATATGAGAACAGACCCTTGTCCTCAAAGAACTTTTAGCATAATTGGAGAGACAATCCCAAGATTCATGAGGCAATCATAACAATTAGCTGTAAATTGAAGAAAAGTTGGAGTTCAAAGAAAGAATCCTTTTCAAACTCTCTTTCATGATGTCAGCCAGGAATATCTCTCTTCCCTCAGGGGCATCTGCCCTCTCTCTCTCCTCTGGTGATGGGGCTGCGGAACTTACCAGGTTCATCACATTTCTTTTTGGACTCTAAGAGGCTCCCACTAGACTCGGAGGCTTGGCCCTGAGTGACACATCCACTCACGCTGTGCATAAGTGCCTGAGGTGTTGTACTGGCTACTCAGAGCATGGTCCATGAACAGCGGACAGCAGCAGAGGCATTGCTAGGAAGCTTGTAAGAAATGCAGAAACTGAGACCCCACACCCCTCCTCCAAGACTCTTAATGAGTGAGAATCTGCTGTTTGAAATGTTTCCCAAGTGATTCATGAGCACATTAAAGTTTGAAAAGTGCTCTGGAACCCCCAACCAGCCACAAAGCCAACACTGTCAAACTGGAAGGAATAATAATGAAAATGAAGCAAACATTATAGCTGACATGTCTGAGTGCTGTCTATGAGCTGGACACTGTGCTTAATGCTTCATGTGCATTTCTGTTAGTTCTCACAAAAGCTCTGAGAGACCAATGCTGTGATTATTCCCATCTTATATACCAGAGAACTGAGGCTGAGAGAAGTTACCTAGCTTGTAAATGACAAAGCTGGAACCCAAACCCAGGAACATCCAACACTATAGCCCATGCACATTCTTATCCACTTGGCAAGAGGCTTCTCCAAGAATGGAAGTCACCTGGGCACACCCTCTCATTTTAAAGGTGAAGAAATTCTCTCCAGCAAGAGAAGGGGCCTTGCCCAAGATCTCACAGCAGTATTCCAGAAACCCTGGTCAGTGTACTTTCTGGTATACTATACTGCCCTTTCTCAGCAGCCAGTGGTATTGCACAAAAGGAGCTGGAGTAATTTAAAGCAGGCAAAGCTATTTAAATCATTAGCTCATTTTTGCTAAAAATGATATGGCCTCATGGGCCATAACATAACCTCTTTCCCAGTAGTTTCTTCCTTACCTGAAGCTCCTAAGACAAGGTCCCAGCCATCCAGAGCCCAACACTTAAGAAAGAAGAGTCAGAAGCTGGCTTCTCTTCAGATGTCACTTTTTCCTGACAGTGAAAGGAAGGCTGGAGATGGTTGCTAACTCAGAACCATCAGCAGAAGTGCTGTTTCAAAGCCTGCCTGCCTTCCTTCTCAGTGACCTACCAGGATCATGTGCAACCCAAAGAGATTCTGATTCACTATTCTTCAAGCATGTTTCGATCTGTTTTAGAAACACTCTCAGAATGATATCACAAAGTGCTCAAGCAGTCTTTTGTCTGAGCTAAAGAGCAGTCTACTGGAAGCCTGGCTTATTTACTCTCAAGGGGCTTGGCTACAGGGCCTTCTGCTTACCCCAGAGGCTGATAGGTGAGAGGTGGTGAAGGCCCCCTTAAATGGATAATAAAGAGGAATGACTCTGCAGCCTGCAGCTGTAGGGAGAGATGAAATCCTACAAGCCACTTCACTTGCAGAATTAGCTCACTGGGTCTCCTAGACCCTGGCTGGAAAGGGGTACACCCTGCTCTGGGCTCACGGTGGCCATGCCATCAGCACAAATGCCAGGTGCCTTTCATCTCTAGACCTAGCACTCTGCACCAAAACTTTGCCAGTCCAAACTGCAGGCTCAGTGATATTGCATTAACAGTAGGACAGTTGGGACAGACAGGTCCAGTTAGCACAGAGGCCTCTGGCCCAGGGCCGATAATGTGTCAAGCTCCAGAAGGAGTAGGCAGATGCTATTTCTGAAGGCATGGCATACCCCTCTCTTAGCAAAAGGCCAGCTCCCCAGTGGCCCAGCATGGTGAGGGGTGGGGGGCATGATACGCCAGAAGGAAAAGGTGGCTGGAGCTGTCAATACAAACTGCAGCATCCTGGAAAGTAAAATTTCTGCCTGGAGGACAACTGGAACAGAGGAGGAGGAAAGCTGGGTGTAATTCACATCTGCTTGAGGTCCTCTAGCCTCCTATGCTTAGGGAGAGGGCATTAGCCAGAGGCCTGAGGACAACATAACCAGGTGTACAAGTGGCCCACAGGGGAGATTCAGGGAGGCTGGGAGGGCATGAGGAGGACAGAAAAGGAGCAGCTGGAAGGCAGAGGGGCAAAGAGTAGAATTAGCAGTAGCAGGAATGACGATGACTACTTTTTTAAAGCTATATGTATGTTGGAGTAAATTGGACCTATGTCGTTTTTATTCATTTAATTTTCAAACAACTATATAAGGTAGATATTATTATCCTCATTTTTCAAATGAAGAAACTGAAGCTCAGATAGGAAAGTGACTTGACTTGTCCAAGGTCACAAGGATATTCAGTGGCATAGACAGAATACATACTCAGATCATCAACCACTGCCCTGCACTAGTTTTATTTTCACCATGTGCTTCCCTTCACCATCCCCACCTCTCTAAATACTCCCGTACCTCCAAGGCCCTGCTCCATACACACCTCCTTAACTCCACCAGGCTTTGCCAAGCTCATTTAAGTATGAATGGCCAGGCCAGGCCCACCAGCAGGCTTCTATAGCCTTGTTGGGTTGTTATTTCATTTTCCTGAACAGATTGTGAGTTCCTCAGAGGGCAGGAGACATGTTCTTCATACTTGGTACCCCAGCACAGAGTAAAGAATACACAATTGACTCAAATAAATATTTAAGAAAGAAAGAAGGAGGGAGAAAAGGATAGATCTTTCCCTGAAATACTCTTTACTTCACATTTATTTTCCATGGTATATATAAAACAAAACAACAACAAAAACAACATAGAGGGAATGAGCATGGGGTTTCTTATTCCCTCTGGAGAAGTGGTGCCCCTGAGAGCTGATGAGCTCATCAAGACCTCAGGGTCCACTGCATCCCACAGAATGTCCTCCTCCATCCATTGGTGAAATGAACCAGAACCACCCAGGGACGCAGCTGACAACCTTTTTGTCATCAGAGGCTTCACCTTCACAAGCCCCTCTCTACACAGGCTGCATGCTTTTAGTAGGACCCTTGGGAGCATGGTTCCTGGCTTTGGGAAACCTACAATCTCCAAAGGATGCTTTTACCCAAAGGGTTGCGTGGCAGTCACAGGGGACCAGTGAATACCAAGTAAACATTTTATCAAGAGTCAGATTCCTCATTTCCAATCAGGGAAAGGGCAACTAAGAGGCAGTTATTGGTATTGGGTTGGCCAGAGTCTCTTAGTGCCATGGGCCCAAGATATATTTCTGGGGCAAAAACTAATGACTCTTCTAAGCAGGAAAGAAGACAGAACTCATATCGGTGGCTTGGGCCAGAGATGTTAGATGAAGGGCCAGGTAAGAAGCCAGAGTCCACTCACCCTCCCTCCACCACCAGCTTGCCAGGCCTCTGAGTTTCTCACCACATTTGAGCCATCTTTATACCACCCCATCCATGGAGCATGCCCTCATCCATCAGCATTCCTTTAGCACCTCTGTTACAGTCTGCCTCCTCTTTCCTGAGGCTGCATGCTGATGTAGCCCTTTGTGCTTCTCAAAGGACTTTCACAAACTTTGCCTCTTACTACCTCTATCATGAGCATTCTCAGGACCATTTTACAAGTTCGGAGACTGAAGCTTGGAGGAATTAAGAGGTACAGCAAATTTTTGACAGCTCCTAACATATTAGATCAGGTGTCTTCTTGGGAGTGTGCCATGACTTTTATTCTTCAAGGACTATGTTACGACCTGAAAAAGGATATCATGCTAGAATTGCAGAGTGCACACCCAGATGGGGGAAGCTCCTGAGGGCCTCGCTGTGCTTGTCTGGCTCAGTTGCTTCAGCCAAGACTGAGCCAAGCCCTCACAGATAGCTCCTACAAGTATCCCCAAGCCACAAGCTCATGCTGCTCATGGCCCAGTGGTCAAGGTGACAGCTGTACTGACAGCTTTGCTCCAGCAGCTGGGGACAGGCAGCCTTTCTTCCTAGGAGGTAACTCTGTCTTCAGGAACAAAACAGGCAGCCCGGTGCTGTGTGAGCAGATTATTAAAGAAGCGACAAAGCCTCAGTTATATAAAGCAAGTAGGAGGTGAGGACAGGAGCGGGGAGGCTTGGTGTAGCCTACAGGCCTCAGTTCATCTCCCAGCCTGATATGCTCTGGGAGGCACAAGGTCAAATAGGGAAGGGGAAGAGTAAGGAGAGGAAACTCCAAAACTGGAAGGAACCAATAGATCGTCAGCTGCCCCAGTGCAGAGAGGCACATGGAGACATGGATGAAGTGCTTATGTTCATAGAGCCCAGCCAGGTAGAGCCAGGACTAGAATCCAGGTTTACAACTCTGGGTCTGGGCTGTCTCTACACCATACTCTGTGGCTTCTCCTTTGGGGAAGACTGAGAGAGTAAATACTCTCATCTGAAGTCAGTTTTGTCAGTAAATAGCAAGTGTTGTAATTTCTTATTAATAAAAAAAACTGTACTAACTTAAGCTCTATAATGTTCATCAAATAATATTAGTGAATATTAGTGAAATATCTTCTATGTTCTATCCCTGGTGATTCAACAGTAGATAAAGTAGACTACTGATGTAGATGAACAATGAACCATATCACCCCAGATGCACCTCCAGTGCCCACCCAGGGGCTCCCTGTATGGACAAGGCCAGACTTGGTCTCCACCTGGCCCCTTTCTCCCAGGTCTTACCGGCTAGTATGCCCATGGCTTCGGGCAGTAGAAGAGACCCTTGAGCCTCCAAGTATCAGTTGGCACAACAGGAACTGGTGTACTGATCAACAGTATTTACCACTTCTAGAGCTGGCTCTTTGTCAACCACAACAGGTCTGCTTATTCAGAGCAGACCATAATAAAGCAAACACTGTAGTCTGTTCTGCCCTACAGAGTTCTGACTATATAACTCTACCATCCTTCTGATGAGCCTTGAACAAGTAGGATGGGCTGAAAGTGCAGAGGGCGGGTTTCCAGACTATGTGGGTCCAGGGCAATAAACAGACATCAGCTTTGGATTCCTTTAGATTTGATCCAAATGAGGGTTCAGAAAGATGAACTGAGTGAACTCTGGGGGTTTCTAAGGTCCACGGCCACTGTTCCTTGGGAAAAGCCTGGATCAAGGTGAGCTTGAGAAGTGAGTACACCTGGAAGCAGTGTTGGTGTGGCAGTGGAAAGATGGTAAGGTAATAAGACATAGGGTCCTAGAACCATCACCTGCGTGACCTTGAAACAGCACAACCTCTTGAACAACTTGCTTTCCCATTCAAAGAAGAGATGCCATTCTCTCTCCCCATGGCAGAGGAAACTCATTAGCTTCCTTTCAAAAAAGTGTCTGTGCCAAGTCAGTTAAAGTAGGTAAAATGGCCCCAAGTTTTTTCTGGTATCTAATTGGAGTAACTTAAACCCATTTTCCATTCCTTGATCTCTGTTCCCTTGGTGGCAGTCTTGCTTCATCTGTCATCAGCACATAGAGTAAGAGGCGGGGATTTGAAGTCCCCCTTTTGTGGGCTGCCAGCAGCCTCTGGATCATTGGTAGCTGTAACAACTTAAAGGGATATACATATATAATATTTTCATGGGATTTTCCCCAAATGAGTTTTTTTTTAAAGCATCTTTTCTTTTTTTGGGGGCGGGGGGGCGGTGACTTTGAAATGACTAAAGTCTTTCATCAGTATTCCTGGAGATCTCTCTCCACGAAAGCCTTTACTTTCGTCCTCCTTAATGTAATTCTATCCCAGCAGATAAACTTAGCTTTTTATTCAAATATTGTGTCGGGGTCCTTAATCAGGTAGAATCTAAACAGAAGAGGGACTGGGCAATCTCTGTCCACCTGCGGACAAGTTGGTCCTCCAACACATTGCTTCAGCTTGGAAGTGCTGATTCACCTGTGCATCCACTCACCTTCCCACCAAATGCACTGTTTCTACCATATCCCTGGCACTCTGTTTGGAGTCAGGGATGAAGATAAGAATACACAGCCAGATATGACTTCTGTCCACAGAAACCCAGACCAAAATGTTTCCTCTATTAAATAGATGAAGCTGTCCACATCAAAAAGGAAGACAGAAAGATCCAAACAGAAAGAGAAGCTGGAGAGCTGACTAATCAGCATTTCCTTTGTTGGTGATAACAAGCAATAACACTGAGTTACTAAACTGAAATGAAGCACAGCATCAGTTAATAATTTGCCCATGGCTTCTCTTCATCAGGGCCCTCTCTCAGCCTCCCTGGCTCTTCTTTCCCTCCCTATGCTCTTTTCCTCTGTGTCTCTCCTCTGGCAACTGGCTCCTTTGCCATTCCCTTCTTTATTGCCTGCCCTCTGGATCTCCCTCTTTCCCAACTGCCTTGGCTGACCATACTATGAAATTAAAATCTACTTTTAAATATTTATTTAAAATGCAGTTTCATAATTGTTAGTATTTAACTTTAATGAGTGCATTTCATCTTTCTTAGGTTGCTGTTCAATCTCCACAAACATCCTTCCCCTCAGATTAACAGATACATGAAGTTTTTATTTTGACATGACTTTCTAGCTTTCTTTCTGGGACAGCAGGTGGGAAGGGGCTGGAAGGCAAAAGAGTGAGATAGGAGCTGTTTCATTGTCCTGGGAGGAAGAAATGAGGGTTTGCACTAATGAAAAAGAAAGAATTGGCAATACCCAAGGCACTCCAAAAAAACAATGCTCTGGTGAGGGTCAGAGATCAAGTATCTATCAGTGTTAAATGATGTCCTATGAAGGACTTTACCCAGTTTTCTTTCCTTTCTCTGTGCCAGCTAGCTCCAAGGAGGGTGCTGAGAAAACAAGAAATTCCGGAAAGTGGAGTGGTCAGCACAGAGAGATGGGCAGGGGCACCAGTGGCCTATTTAGAGCTCAGAGTCTGGGTATGGGACAAGGAGAAAGCTAGTGGGGATGGGGCAGCACCAAAGGCAGAGTTTGCTGGAGCCTGGCCTGGGGCCTGACCTTTGCACTTGGTTACAGGTGAGGTGCTGCACTGGAGGCAAATACATTGCCAAAGATTTCTGACTCACGTGGTCCTGTTGAAGGCCACAGGGCTGGGAAGCCAGTTCTTGGGCTTTCCATTGATGTTACCCCAAAGAGGCCTCAGGAGCCCTTGACAAGAGGCTGAAGCTGTTTGGATTTTGGTATAATTATTGTGATAACAAATTAATCATTTAAAAACACTGTCTTCTGTTTCTCTAATGAAGACTCTTTTCCATATTGTTTGTACCATCTGTGAGCAATTTTCACATTAGCCTCTTAGAATGGCAAAGCAGGGAGGCCTGGCAGTGATAATGCAGTGGATGGTGGGGGTAGTAGAAAGAGAGAGGGAGTGAAGAGCCCCAGAGAGTGGGGAGAGAGTTGAAGCCTGGAGGCAAGAAGGGTCCCACAGGGGAGTAGGGGCCAGAAAGTATGTCCATGTATATGCAGATACTGTTCTGGGGTCAAGAGAACCAGTGGATGGTGATTTGGCCATGCCTTTGGGATCCTTCACATTCAGATAGGGAGGAAGTTCCTAAATTTGTGGGACAGGTAAAGTATAGCCCAGCATAGTGGTTTTCAAACTGTGGGTCAAAATTCATAAGTATTCTCTGAAATCAATTAAGTAGATTGCAATAAATTATTTTTTTAAATGAAATAGAATAGAATGGACAATACCAGAGAGAAATACCATTTCCCACTGAAATAAATTAGGGAGTAATCCCAGGTCGGGGGGAAGGAATGCACAAGGTAAGTTTGGGGCACCTTGTGCCAGAGAGGAAGGTATTGCTTGTAGACTAAAGGGGTCATGTCTAAAGAGCAAAAAGCTGACAAAGAGTCTCCCACTGGCCGATAATGGGTCAATTTGAGCTTCAAAAAGAATAGTGAGGATAACTGATGGAAATATACTGGAATGTAAAAATCTATGAGTCCATAATTATAGTGTAATAAAAGTGGTCCCCCAAAACATAGGTCCATGTCCTAATCTTTGGAATCTGCAAATATTACCTTACATAGAAAATGACGTGATTAAGTTAAAGATCATAGAGGACTTACTCTGGATTATCAATTGGGCCCAAAATGTAATCACGCATATTCTTTTGAGACATACACACAGAGGAGAAGCCACATAGGGCGAGAATGTGTCCACAGAGACAGAGACTGGAGTGATATGGCCAAAAGTCAAGGATGACCTGAAGCCACCAGAAGCTGTAAGAGGCATGGAACAGATTCTCCCCTAGGACTTTTGGAGGGGACACAGAAATGTCAACATCTTGATTTCAGACTTCTGGCCTCCAGAACTGACAGAATAAACTTCTGCTCTTTAAAGCCACCCAGTTTGTAGTCATTTGTTACGGCAGCCATAGGAAACTAATATAGTAATGACATCCAAAAAATGAGCAAGCCATAAGTAAAGAAAATAGAAACTGTTAGAGCACATAGCACAGAGAATTTCAGTTTGATATTCACCTATCTGTAGGTAATCTGGATTGGGCTCTGGAATGTATTTCTTCCTGTGGATTGTGGTTAAAAATAATTCAAAATCTTTGGCCCAGTGGTTGAAGACATGGTCTTTGGAATTAAATAGCCCAAACAACTCACTTCTGTTCTCTATAGGCTATGTGGCCTGAGGCAAGTCACTTATCCTCTCTAAGCCTCTTGTCCTTGTCTGGAAAATGGGATTGTTATGAGGATTAAATGAAATAATATATTTGCCACAGAGCCTAACATGTATTGCATCCTCAAGGAATGTTAGTTATTGCATATTTGTTGTTACGGTTAATAATAATTAACCGTGAAAAGACACATGTGAAGACAAGCACACGCTCTACCCCATGCCCATGTTAACTAATACAAAGGTCCTTTGTCCTGCTGCTCTAGCTAAGAAGCCTCCAGGGATGGTTGAATTATAGTGTGTCAGAACTGACTAAAATCAAGTCCCTTCACTTCAGAAAGAAAGAAGCTGAGGCCTAAAGAAGAACAATGACTTTGCCAGGGTTAAGTAGTAAATGACTGAGATGAGACTACAACTTAGTCTTTAAAGGCCCAGTTGGAGGCAGAGGCACACTAACCCAACTCTCCATAACCTCTCATTTGTCCCTAGGATAGCACCTCTGCCCTCCTGCTGGCCTCCTTACAGCCCAGGCCTTTGTCCCACTACCAGGGCCCCCAGAGAAGTCTCCTTTGTGTCTATCTCATAGTAAATTCCTTAGATGCAATGCCCATTGTTTATCCAGGAAGGAGTTTCTGCACAAATGAGCTTTCATTGCACTGAACAAGCTCACAATATCCTATGATTACCTGTTCAAATGATTCCAATATTTCTTCCTGATGGTGCTAAGTGTCTGATCCCTTAATCCTGTCTAAAAGGAGGGCCTGTAGGCCTCCAAGCAGCCAGATGATCAGAGACAAAAAAAATAGTGCTATGAGAAAGGCTTAACTGGAGAAAGGATTCTCAGTATCACCCCCCAACCCTCCAGACTCACAGGGCTTGCCTCAGCAGCTTTCCTGACCTCATTCAGGACTCAGAGTAATCATGTACCTTTCCTAGCTGACAGGGGCTATGGGATGGGCATTCTGGGGCTGTGGGCTGGGCATCCTAGGCATTCATGGCATGTCTTGTCTGCCTAATAAATGGGGGCTAGTATGAGTAGAAGACAGAGTGGTGGTGGTGGTAGCAGTAGCAATAATAGTACTATAGTACCTGGCACAGGACTAGAGCTAAATAGACGTTTATTAAATAATTTAAACAAAAACTTTTTCACAGTACTGTGAACATCTGCATTAAAAAAGCTTTCCCTATTCATGAACCATTATTCCTTTTAATCATCTAGTCAATCAACAATTATTTATTAAGTTCTACTACAAATTGCATGTTTGTGACCCCCAGAATTGAAATCCTAACCCCAATGTGATGGTTTGGAGGTGGGGCCTTGGGAAGGTGATGAAGTCATGATGGTAGAGCCCTCATGAATGCAATTAGTGTTCTTATAAATGAGACCCCGGAGAGCTCCCTGATCACTTCTGCTATATGAGGTTACAGCCAAAGATGGTCATCTAAGAGGAAGCAGGTCCTCACCAGACACCAAATACGCTGGTGCCTTGATCTTGAGTTTTCCAGCCTCCAGAGCTGTAAGAAATAAATTCCTGTTATTAATAAACCACTCAATCTATTATATTTTGTTATAGCTGCCTGGATAGGCTAAAAGAAGCACCTAGTAGGTATAGGGCCTGAATATAGTGGAGGGCAATGCAGACAGACCCCTATTCTCACAGAGCTTATTATGGTTCTAAACCTTAATATTTGGGGGGTAAAAGACCATTTTGAAGATCTGGTTAAGAGTTTTATTTGAGGGGCTCAGAGAAGGTTCTTAGTCAGAATCTCTGTACCAAGTGAACTTTCTTATTCAGCCACATGTCTCCACTATCACTCCTGAAATCTCCCTCCACCAATCTAGCAGAGGTTGAGAGGAGCCCTTAACAAATTCCAAGGGAAAAGCCCACTAAAAAGTGCCCAATGCTGCAGGGGTACTGGAACCTCTTGCACAGTAACCATAACATATGGTTAGCTGGTTCACTGAAAAACTCATTGGTTCACTCCCTGAGGGTATCTTGTAAAATCTGAGCAGCCCAATTCCGTGTTTGAAATCTGTCTCTTCCCTCAAGGTCTCCACTTGGATTCATGTGCTGGCCTTTGTTTTCCAACCACCCTTGGGAGGGATGTGGGGCCTCATGGATATCCGTCTCCACTCTCTTTACAACTCTCCAGGGCTCTGCCTCCTTTCCTGCACACAGGACAAAGCTGCTCACTGTTCCCAGGTTCCTGTTACAGACCTAGCCTCACTCCTTCCAGCTCACCCATGCTTGGCAGGGACAAAATCCTGCCATCCTGCCTTTGCTTGTAGTTTCCCTAGAGAGAAACCTCAACCTCCTCCTTACCTCATCCTCATCTGGGAAATCCAAATCCTCCTCTGGGGAATTTTCAACTATATCCCAATCCTTGGTACTCTCTTTTTCTGTATTCATCTCCCATAGATGCCGGGAACATCTGCTGCACACATCCTGTCTCTGCCTAGAGAATCAAAACCTCTTGAAGAACGAGTCCTTGTCTAACTTACCTTTGAATCTCCTAGGGCTTAGCACAATGCCTGGCAAATAATAGGTGCTCAGTGCATGTTGCTTTCTTCTTTGGAAAAATAGACACTCTGGCCAAAGGGGGCTATGTAGAGGGCATTTTGGGAGGCTTGTCAAGAGGCTCAGGTATGCTAGCTGAGCCCCGTGCCCTCAGCTGAGACACCACTGTAGAGCTAACCTACTATTCCACCCACCCTGGCTGAACAGCTTATGGTCAGATCTTCTAGACAAGTAGCCAGGTTCCATCTAATGAGAGAGATAATAATGGTTCTTTGAGAGACTTGTCTGTTAGAGCCAATTTGAAAGAGCAACCCAATAGGCAATTCTTCAGGACCCCCTTACAGAAGCTCTGTTCTCCACTGCCATCTTTATGACTTAGCTCTGGCTCAGCTGTACTTGGAATCCCTTAGTGAAGGGATTATTGACCTAGAAGCCCAGGAGGTACAATCTATAATGGCTGGTCCATTCCACCAACCCCTTTGCCCATGGGACTGACCCAGACTCCAGCAGCTCAAATCTTGCTGTATGCACAGCCAAATTCCCTACCCCATTATGCAGAGATCCCCGTGTTCTTCCATCTGTCCCACACCCCCAAGGAGATCGAAGGCCAGCAATTTTTTCAAACTCTCAACACAGGCAGGGTCCAAGGTCTCAGGGACTGTTCTAAGGATCCTGGGTGCTTTAACTGTCATCTGGCAGATACTGGGACCACGGGAGGCCAACATCTACAATCAGCTGTTAACTCTCTGCCCTCTCTGTAACCAAATTGTATCCTGCATCTCCATGATTCTTAAGATTTTGAGACTGGAAGGGATACTTGATTCTATTACTTAGGACATGAGGAAACCAAGGCCCAGAGAAGTCAAGTACAAGGACACACAGACAACTAGCAGAACTAAATCAAGACCTCCCGATTCCTATTCCAGGGTTCTTCTGCTTTAAAGATTAAATGAAAACTGAGAACCTAGTTGAAGAGGACCCTGGGGGTCCCCTGCCAATGACCTGTAATCATAAAGCCTGATGGCAAAGTTACTGTACCAGACTCTAAGGCAGGGAGAGTGCCACCCAGGACCAACAGGTAGATTGTGCTACCGAAAGGTCTCTAGGGGCTCCTTAAGACAAAGAGAGTAACAAGCAGGAGATGGCATAGCTGGGCTTCCTGGAATGGAGAAGCAATCCAAGCAGTAGCCAGGGCCTGCAAGGCAAAGACAAAGTCATCAAAGGACCAGATGATGGGACATTCCTCAAAATCTGCAGTATGTAATTACTACCATTTCATAGGTATGTAATTATTACCATTTCATTAACAGTCTTTTAAATTGTTTTTGTGGTTCTTCTCTCTTCCTTACTTATTCTCTTGCTCTCTTCTCTTGTATGTTGATGACTTTATATAGTGCTGAGGCTGGATTCTTCTCTTATTTTTATTCTTTTCTTTCTTGTAAATCTCTTGGAGAGTTTTTTGGTTTGTGATTACCATGTGCTTCCTGTATACCAGCCTACATTTATAACAATCTATTTTAAGTTGATGG
Source organism: Eidolon dupreanum (assembly GCA_028627145.1). Lineage (NCBI taxonomy): Eukaryota > Metazoa > Chordata > Mammalia > Chiroptera > Pteropodidae > Eidolon > Eidolon dupreanum. The sequence goes on from CM053510.1 coordinate 75,565,977, forward strand.
TCACTTAAATTCAAATACATCATAAAATAACAACAATTGTTACCCCCTTCATGTTTATATTTGTTATTATTTTTTATTTCTTTTTCTCTGTGTGTTTATTTATATTCCTTAATTTATTGTTTTAATTACTCATGATCTTTTCCTTTTTTTTCTTTTTATCCTTTATAGCAGATTTATAGTTGGTTGATACACTACTTTTATTTTTAGTCAGATTTTTTTC